>OV651819.1:41849393-42449393 GCA_927349885.1 Psylliodes chrysocephalus
TTTTTGCATAAGGCAAAAAATACTACAAATGAATACAGCTCTTCATAAAAAAATTAAGGGAACATGGGCGGCCCTCAAAAAAATACGATGTCATTTATTGTAGAATTAGGGTGGTTTTTACCTTTCAATTATTTTAGTTAATGTATTTTTTGCTTTGAACAAGGGTCTTTTATTAAAATAGCTACATATTAAATTTTATAAGAATTGAACGAAGCGTTTTTAAGTTATTGAAAATTTTCTTTCAACTTTAAAGCTTCCTCACAGGCGAACGAAGCTTTGGCTCAATCGACTTATTTTGATCTCATCAACATACAGTAGCTCCGCGTGCACGAAATTTTGGGACACCTTGTATGTATTGTTTAATGAATTATCAAACAATTTAGTTTAGTTTTATCATTTTTTTTTTGAATTATAATAGGTTATATAAAATTAAAATATATATATTTTTATTAGTGTATTATAAATTATTTTTTTATTTCAATAAGATAAAATAATATTCCTATTTTAAAAGTATGAAATTTTTATTCCTCCAATATCTGGAACGCGTATGTCGTTAACACTCTCTCAGACCAACCGTTTTTTCTCTTTTACGACCTTCTTCAAAGAGCGAATTCTGTTCAGTGTCGCAATTACTAGTTAAAAATACTTCAACTTTGTAGTAGGCTCCGCGTTCTTAAGTCTCGTCCTCTAGATCCTTTTGTCATGCAATTATCTGCGATTGGTCTTGTGGAAGGAAGAGCTCTGGCCAAGTTTTTTTTTTGTGAGTTCTAGGAAGGAGTATTTTTTTTCTTCGGCTATTTGGAACCGAGATTGTCATCTTAATAATAATAATAATCCAGTTTGGATTTAGAACTCGTTTTTTAGTTGTTATTTCTAGCATAGGTGTCGGAATTGTATTAAAAATATTTGGCAATTTTGAAATACATATAATAAGAAAATTAAGAAGTCAATTTTAAAAGATTCGCAAAAATAGTAAAACCTTCTATTAATACAGAGTGTTCCATTGAAAAATAGCCCGTTTCCATTTGATAAAATTTGGTTACAGTGAATTTAAAAGAGAAGATTTTTAAAAAACACCCTGTATAGGTAATACATAATTTTTATGTCAATGAAGCAAAACATATAGCAAAATAACACATAACAGCAAAAACTGCACGTTCTTACGATTTGTTTTAAAGTTATAAGCTCTGAAAATGGGCTATTCATTGGGACACCCTGTATATGGTTTCAGGGTAACATGTCAATACATTAACTGTAAGTGTTTGATATAGAGTATTTATATGTATTTCGAAAAAATTATACCATTAAAACCATAAATAAAATCCATATATCCAGCTTAACAAAATTTGGACGGCATAAAATTGATCGAAAAACATGGAAGTTTGATCGAAAATGCATCTTGTCGATAATATATTTTATGGAATAACATTTGATCGAAGATATATTTTATCGAATAACATTTTATCGAAAAGAAAATAGATCAAAAAGACAATTTATCAAAAATCACCATTAAATATAGCAACATATAAAACCAATCAGACGATACCATGCAACCGTCAGCCTAATCCCCGTGGGGAACTAAACTTTGCGACTATCGTCAAATTAAGTACTTATGTCAAATTTTTTGATAATCTCAAACGATAGCTGCCTAATTAAACAAATTTTAATATTAATTGCCATTGAGATTGAAACATTGTGATTGATTCGCACAAAATATGTATTTTAGTAAGGTCTAGTTGTTTCCCGAAGGGACATTTTAGGTAAATTATTTAAATTTTTTTATAATGAACTTAACTAATATACTTAACCTGTGACATCGCGGTTTTCCTAGCAAAAAAATTAAAAAAATGAGAAGAATTAAAAATCCTTAACTAATATACATAACCTGTGCGTCCTGGAATCATTTAAATTTTACTAATTGTTCTCACAGGGTAAGTAAATTATTTTTTTATAACAAACTTAACTAATTTACCTAACCTGTGCGGCCTGGAGCCATTTAAATTTAACTAAATGCTTTTGCACAGGTTTAGTGAAAAAAAAAATTTTAAATTTTTTTTATTTCTTTTTTATTTTTTTACGACGCAACCAGCGATGGCTTTAGGCCGCATAGGTTAGATAAATTATTTGAGTTTTTTATTTTTTCTAATTTTATGTATATTTGGTTTTTTGATCAATTGCTTTTTTATCAATTTTCTCTTCGATCATTGTTCTTTTCGATCATTTTTCTTTTCAAATATTTTTATTCTCGATCAATTGTTATTTGATAAAATGTTTTTTCGATTAAATAAATTCCTTTTAATGTTTTCTATCAATTTTGTACCACATTTTACCATTTCTATCCATCTTAAAAACAACACTGCATTACAAAATATTACACACTAAAGCGAAACTTGGTATATGGCTGTATTTTCCCATAAATATAAAAATCACATCAAGTATCCTGCTCATACCTAAGCTGATATAGAGGGAGTTACAACCTCAAAAAATTGATACAATTTTTTTAATAAATCAGTTAGAATCTACACTTATTTCTACAAACAAACTCGACATTTCTAAATTTTTTTGATAACATTTTTCCAAAATTTCAGGCCTATAAAACTATCAGATGTACAAAATTTTATGAAGCCGGACATTGGTGTGCTGCTGTTTAGATGCTGCCATTTTGGAGCTTTTAAATGAAGTATTGCTCTTTACAATACGAAACAGTTTTTTATCCCGCTATAAAGGGCTAGAATCAAAAGTATCGCCAAATTTCCTATGAAACTACTTTTTTGAATACTTTGTACTTCCCCCTTTTAAATTGTATTAATAAGTTGAGACATTGTTAAATTGTATTGTATAACTTTTAGTTTGACCCGTGTTTGCATATGACAGCACATTTATTGTTACTGTTCTGGAATATCCAAGTACAATAAAATGAAAAAAATAATCTTTTATAATCGATACCTACAAACTATAGGGAATAGTATTGTAACTATTGAATTGATAACGTTTTTAGGACTTAAAATAAATGATATTCAAATAAATATCTGGGAAATGTTTGGAAAAAACGCTGGGACAAGTCGATTGGTATATTTAGTTGCCCATTTTTTTAACAATAACTTTTTATACAGGGTATGTCATGTAACACTGGCCAATATCAACTTTCTTGTTTTAAATGCTGCATCTTGTATATTTTTTTAATTTTTGGATTTTTCACAAAATTCTAGACATATTTTATGTACTATGTCCTACAACTTCACAAAATTGCTTTCTCAAAATCGTCTTTCATGAGCTTCTGAGTTGCTATTATTTTATAGGGATTTATTTTATTTTCTTTTATTGGTTGAATAATCGATAAATGACTAATATTGAACATGCTTTTCTGAAACTCAAGTATACTATCCAATTTAGTAATATTAGTTATTGTATTGGCGGCTGCTTTTTATGCCTTACATGTCCAAGCTTGCGAAACTGCTTTTCTATTTTACTAATTGTCCCTTGGGATATACGAAGCAAATTTGGAAATAAGCGAGCAACTTCCATTTGTGTCCATGTGTTATCGCCATATCCAATCATCTGTTGAATTGTTATTTTGTGTATTTCTGTTAAATGAACCATTTTTCAAACGACTATAATACAAGTACTATCATGCAGTCAGCTAACAAGGTCAGACGTTTTAAACAAAAGTAAACAAATCTATTTAAATTAAGCTTTTTTTATTTCATATCAGTAAAAAGTAACGCTGAATTGGTTTTTGCTTACTTTCTCATTATCAAGACCTAAATGGAAAAAAATTATTAAGTGTATTGTAGCTAATTTATGTAATCAAACAATTTCATTTTGTTAATGTTAATTTTTACAATAAATAAGAAAGTTGATATTGGCCACTGTTACATAACACACAGGGTATATATAGGTTTTGTTAAAAAATTACCAATCAACGTGTTCGAGCGTTTTTCCAAAAACGCCCGCATTTATTTATTACCGCATTTTCTCCATTTGGCTATTCCACACTGTATGTAAATGTTCGTATGTTTAGTTAAATGATTTTAATTTGCAATGTAATTAGTATTTTAAATTACAATTAATATTATTACCTTTAGACATCCCTTAATTTGTGATAGTAAATTTAAACGCTAAAGTTCTTAAAAAAATACTTGATTAATGTTAGTAGCAATCGGTAGAATCTCGTACCTTTGCCCACGAACTTGTTTTGTTCCTTAGGTCCAAGGTACAAGAGGCCAGGCCCAAAGTACAGATTATCTTGTCAGAAATACTCCCATCTGTATTTTATTTCATAGCTTTTTATTGCGAAATACCATGCATCAGCAATGATCTTCGAATGTATTCATTTTAAAGATCAAATTTTTAAAGGTGCACCTACAGGAACATTAATAATGGCACATGTAAGCAGCTGGTAGAAAATGTTTAGAATAAAAATATTTTACTTCCAATGGAAAATCATTTGAGCCACATTTCTGTTCAAGCAATTGACCTGGCAAAAGATCTAATGTAGTTAAATTTACATTTCCTAATCACACAAGTTATATAAGCTGCAGCCACTCGATAGAAGTGTTTTTGGACAGTTCACGAAATTTTACAATTCAGCAGCTACTAATTGGGTGCTAATAATAAGCTAATAATATTATATGACGTGGTTCAAATCGATAAACTTACCTATCCAAAGAAATTTAGTCCGATTAATATTCAAAGGGGTTATAAAGTATCTATGATTTGCCCATTTATTGAATATATCTTTGGCGAAAACGAAATTTTATCTTCACTTATAACAGATTGAGTTCCAATCAATGATTATCTGCAAGATATGGATATTGAAACAAAAAGATCTTGAAATTGGCACGGAATACTTTTACACCCGTATGCATATTCTATCGCCAGCGATTCGCCAGCCATTCGCCAGCGTATCACCAGCGATCCACTGGCGAAAGTCCGAAAAGGTGGCGACTTGCTGGAGATTGTCACCGGCATCTCCCGCATGTTATTCATGATTTATTTCTTAAAATTTAAAAAATAATGAACGTATATCAAATTTTTCCCAATAAAATAACATAAAAACTGGCGAGAGATGACATGCCGGTGACAATCTCCAGCAATTCGCCAGAGATTCATCTCGGCGGTATCAGCAGCGATCCGCTGGCGATCGCTGGCGATCGACTATGCATACAGCTGTTAGTAAACGATTTTTGAACCCTTTATATAAGCTAGGTAATTGGTTTTAAGTCTCCAGAAATACGTCAATTTAACAAAGCTGGCCCAGAGCTTGTTTCTATAAGTAGAGGCAGACATAAACTTGGAAGAATAAGATTATTAACAGAAACATCAGAAATAGAAGAAATTTAAACAGAACATGAGAAGAGACTTGCTAAAAAAAGTAAAATGTTAGAATGTAGTTAGAAAGACTGTATAATAAAGCACCATATACTCATCAGACAAAGAAATTTGTGAATTGAAAGGATCTGATTTTGTTGACAGTAAAAAAGAACAGTTTACAGTCAAATATTTAAAAAAATTATTATTAAAAAACATTTTTAAAAACAAGCTTTAATTTAAATGCTCTAAAAAGAAAAATTTAACCCTGAAGACAGTAGTTATGTCGTGGTGAATGATATAGATAGGAAAATTTTGTCTACAATATTGGGCGTCTGCCATATTATATTTAGTTGTACTTTATTTTTTTTTATTCTTATTAGCAAACCCTTTTAATTGATACGGGATACGGAGGTGAATAAAAAAGAATTAGTCCGCTATATTGGATTTAAAACGACGTTACTGAGCTCTCCATATTGTCATCTAAATTAAACATGCATGCAAAATTTCAGCTAAATCGGCTGAGAATACCTAACTAATTCAGTTTTCAAGATTTGACCTAAACAAAGAAACAACAAGTTTGTAAACAAAGAAGCAGCCAATAGATTTGTGAATGAAAATTAAAAAACTTATATCAGGTTTTAGAAAGAAAAATTTTGTAAAGCTCTCAGTGTGGGTGGCTCAGCAAAACGAGCTTGGCAGAGGAATTTTTAAATAAATTTTGGCAATTATTACGTCGAATGATAACTTGTAGATAATGATTTATTTTCCTTACATTATCTATCTTTTCTATTGTAGTCCTTCTAAGTTTTTTAAAATACATTTTTATAAATATTTATTTATTTTATGGCCCAAGGTAAAATACCCTATTGCCTAAGGTTTGTACCTCAGGCTATTTGTCAATTTATTTAAATGACCTAAAAAAAATTACTTTGATTACTGCCGATATTTACAAAAAATATCCCTTTCTCAATTCCAGTATTACTTAAAGTTTGTTTGCATAATATTAAGTTTAATGTGTTTTTAAAGAAAAGTTTGCAAAGATTACTATAAAATCTTAAAATCAGATTAAAGTTACAAAAAAAATGTAATTATAATCTTCGATAATGGGTCCTATGATTGAACGTTTATGTTATCCATAACGTACATGTTAGGTCGAATTTTAACAGTAACGAAGCAAGTTTGTATGATGGAAAACTGTTAAATTAGAACATAACAGGCGGAAAATAACAGTAATGTGTTGGAAAAAGTTTTCAATCACACGAACTTGTCTTATTACTGTTAAAACTCGGCCTAACATGTACGTTACGGATAACGTAAACGTTCAATCATAGGACCCATTGTCACAATTGGGTGTAACTGTTAAAATCTGGTAATATAACGTGAAGACATTTGCATAATTAATAACGGCATGGCTACTGGATATTTACAAAAATATTTTCAAGAAAGTTAATGTTAAACCACTATATAAAAAAGAAATTAATACAAATTTATTAAATTATAGACCTATTTAATAACGAAGGTAGTTGAAAAAGTCGACAAAAAGAGAATCGTACATTTTTAGGACAAACACGATTTAATTTTACAGTGTCAATATTGCTTTATTTTAGAATGTATAATGTACACAATTCATTCAAACAAATTTTTAACAAGCTGTTCTAAGTTTAATCATAAATAGACAGAAAAAGTCCGCACCTAAATTTATAAAAGTTTCTTTCTAGCATATCTAACATTTCGTTTAGTACATCTTATTTAAATTATCAGCAAAAAAAACTTTGTAGGAGTTTTATCTAAATTAAAGAACAAATTCGTCTTTTTCTTTCTTTAGAGTTCCTTAACTTCATAATTTACAATTACGAGCTTTCAGCTCTGAGTCAACTTGCATCCGATGAACATAAAAACATTCGAATAAACTTGATATAAAGTTATTTAACTCTACCTTTTATGGAAACAATCTCATTAAAATTAAGACAAAAGATAGGACTTGTTAAAAGTTAATGTATTTATAATTAGTTATTGCGATACAAAGTAAAACAAAAATTATGAAAAATATTATATTGTATATATTATGTGGTAGCAAAAGCCTTACATTTTGGGACGACTGTAAAAATTGCTTAAAACAAAAAGAACAGGATTATAACTGTTGCTAAGAAAATTGGGCACAATATAAAATGTGGCTTAACAATATAAAAAAAAACAGAACTAATTGTTGCCTGAAATTCTAAAATAATGCATTATTTTCTATTTTTGATATACAAAGTGATCTTTTTATCAGATTCACAACGTTTGAAGCCAATTTTAATCACTGCTTCATCAAAACATTTATACCAATATCTTGGAGCTTGCTTTAAGCCATCGAGAGATTAATTTAACTTGCACACTAAATTATTATCATTTTGAAAACCCTCAGGTTGTTTCATGTAAACATCTTCAGTCAAATTTCCATATAAAAACGCTGTTTTTACAATTAATTTGATTTACTATTAAACCATATTTATTTATCAAAACTAAGAAAACCCCTATAGTTATAACATTGGCTACAGGAGGATAGGTTTCAAAATAATCAAAACCAAATTTTTGTATAAATCCCTTTGCAACTAATTGCGCTTTATACCGAATTATCTTATTATTTGCATTACTTATATGTGTACAAATCCATTTCTTTGTAACGTGGAACAAGAGTCTACGTATTATTTTCTACGAATGAATTCTTCTCTTCTAACATTGCTTTTTCCCACTTTCTTCGATCAAAATGTTTTGAAGAAGTAAAACGATTTCCACTTCTTCTGATGAATGTTCTGACTAATTTTCTTGTAAATTATTAATTGATTTTTCATTTGAGTCGTTTGACGTAATTGGATAAACCTATATTGAAGACTTATCCAGCGATGCAGGTTTCACTATTTTCTGGAAAACCAGTTCATCAAATGAAACATCTCTACCAACTTTAATACAATTTTGATCTAAGCTTTATAATCTATATCCCGTATTTACATAACCGATCATAACACACTTATCACTCCTCTCATTAAATTTGCCATTTTGTAATTCTTTAGGAATATGTAAATAAGTTAAAAAATCAAATACTCTTAAATTGCTTAAATTAGGCGTTTTCGAATACCACATTTCAAAAGGTGTTTTGTAATTGTATTTAGCAGCTGTTGGTGATCTATTTAGTAAATAAGCAGCATTACGTATGCTTCCTCCACAAATTTTTTTGTTTAAACCTAATTCAATAATGAAAAAACTACCCTTGTCTAATAATGTCCTATTAAGTCGTTCAGCATGTGCATTAAGTTCAAGAGTTCAGGAGTGTAGGGAATACTATAATTTAACTGTATGCAATTCAAGGAACAAAAAATCTTTCGAAATATACTCACCACCATTATCCCATCTAACTTTATTGATATACCTCTTAAAATAAGCTCTACCCATTGCTTTAAATTCTTTAAAATACTTTAAAAGCTCCGATTTCAAACATAATAAATATACTACACAAAAATCTGATGTGTCCAACACATGACTTTCCTATCTAGTTATTATAGGCATTTTCCGGTTATTTTGTACAACCTATTGCAGCATCTCTATAAATGTTTAGAGGATAAACTAAATATATACATTGTCCACATACACCTACCTCGAAACATTTTTCTATAGATATTCATTGAAAACGAAAATACAGAAAAATTTAAATTAAGCACTTTTCCATTACGGTCCATTTTAGAAAAATCATATATAAGCAAAAATTATAGAAATCGATATCGCAAACAACTTTTAGTTCAACAATTTTCATAAAAATCGGAATTTTGCACATTTTGTCAAATTTCTCGAATACGGACCATTTCAGGAAATTTTGACATGGAACAAAAATTATAGATAATAATATTAGAAGTAGCTTTTATTTGAACAATTTTCTTCTCCAAACATAAATAACAGATATATTCCATAAAATATAAAAACGGCCTCCCATAAAGTACCCCCCCAGATGTTCCGACTTTGTCCAAAATCTAATCATTTCACGTCAGGTCGAAATAAACCTTAAGTTTAAAATTTAATGTTTTTTCCTTTATCCGTTTTTGAGTTTTCTTCAAATTTCGAAATTTAAACATTTTCTCAAATATCTCGAATACGGACCATTTTAGAGAAATTATGTATGGGACAAAAATTTTAGAAAATTATATTACAAACAACTTTTATTTGAACAATTTTTATAAAAAATTATTTTTTTTACATTTTGTCAAATTTCTCGAATACGGACTATTTTAGGAAAATTTTGCATAAAACAAAAATTATAGATAATTATATTAGAAGTAACTTTTATTTGAAGAATTTTCTTCTCCAAACGTAAATAACAGATATATTCCATAAAATATAAAAATGACCACCCATAAAGTACCCCCCCAGATGTTCCGACTCTGCCCAAAATCTAATCAGCTCATTGGACGCTGAAACAAAGCTTAAGTTTAAAATTTGGTGTTTTTCTGTGTATCGGTTCATGAGTTATGCGTTATACAGACACACACACACACACACACACACACACACACACACACACACACACACACACACACACACACACACACACACACAGACACACACACAGACACACACACACACACACACACACACACACACACACAGACATCATCGCGAAAATAGTCAAAACGGATTCAGGGGACCTCAAAACGTAAAAATCCGTCGAAAACTCGAGGTCGAAAAAAATCATGATTCCTATACTTTCCTTATATCTTTATACAGATAGGAAAGTAAAAATGAGTAAAATCGTCCAAAAAGGTTACAAAATATTTCTTATTATCAAAAGTTGTTGGCGTTATAGGGCTACATATATAAGTGTGAATTATTTCTAATGGTTTGTTAGATTTAGTGCTTCCAAGTCTTAACGGTAGTCTTTGCTGCTAAGAACCACTACAAACTTCACATTTATTTAACCCATTATCATTCATTAAGTTAATTCCATTAAATATTTCAGATAATCTTTTAAGTTATTGATAATTTATGTGTCCCAACCGCCTGTGCCACAAATTAAAGCTAAGTTTTGAACAAATTAATGATTCTATATCATTATTATTTTCAAACTCACACTATTTCATACAACATACCTTTACAAAAACCCTGTACATAAATTCGATTACCTTACATAATTCATACCTTATTATGATAATAAATAACATTAAACCCATTTTGTTCAATTTTTCCTACGGATAATAAATTTTTCCTCAAATTCGGTACATAAATTACATCCTGAATTGTACACGCACACTTCCTTCTATTAACATTACACAATACTCTAATATTTCCTATATGTGTGCCTTTTAATTTTTCACAAGCTTCAGCAACTCCAATTTTAGCTATGAAGTTTTACTCTTTGACATTGCTTAAAACATTAAGATCATACACCAAATAATCAGAAGCTCCAGAATCTACAAACCAAGTCCAAACTTGACTAGTTTCTTTGAAATAATTTACCATAAATGCAATATTATTATATTCATCTTCGTTATTCTTTTGATAATCTTCTACATTATTTGCTCGTTTTTGGTTATACCATGTATTTTTATATCTTTTTCGTTGCCTTGCATGGTTATGTAGGCAAATATTTTCAATCTGCCTTAGTTTATTGCAATTAAAACATCTCACTTGTCTTCCAAATGGAAGTTTAGATTGAAATGCAGTATTATTATTCACACCACTAGATGTGCTGCTACCGTTATCACTTCTTCTCTTCATTTCTTCATTTAGTAATCTATTTTTAACAAATCTAATTGTTATCTTATCTGATGATAAAGTTTCTATTGTAATAACAATTATAATATAAGATTCAGGTAAAGTTAAAAGCAAAATACAGGCAATCATATCTTCTTTAAGTTTACCTCCTGTAGATTTGATTTGTCTTACAATATCATCAAAATGTACTAGATGATTGTCCATATAATCGTTATCACTATATTTTATAGTCAAGAGCTTCTTAAGCAATAGTAATCTGTTTGAAACACCTGTTCTTTCAAAGGTTGAAATCAGTTTATTACATTTCTCCTTAGCAGTGGAACCTATTCAATATGAGAATCAGCAACGCACTGAATAATAATAGATTTTGCTTTAGTGTCAAGCTTTTCAAATTCTTTCTTTTTAGTTTCATCGTCAGGTAGATCCTTTGTAAGGCACTCTGCAACCCCATATGTTTGGTGCAGTTATGTGATGGGTAGATAATCTAATCGATTAAGCCCAAATAAATCAAAGTAAGATGAAAAAAGAAAAATCTGACTTTCATCCAGATTATCCCGCGATTTTTGTTTTGAGTTTTCATAAAGTGCCCTTTGTAATGTTTGAACGTCAGGAAACGTCATGTACAACAGCGAATGGTGACAGCAACAGAGAATATAAGTGCGCAAATGTGAAAGTAGCGTTTTAACTTTCAACGCAAACTGCAACTTCGAGCGGTAACTAGTCGACCCTAAAGCGGTACTGCGCCCATAACCTATTGTAATATAGTATATTCAATGAAAATTATTGTATTGACAATTCTTAATTTGTTGACAACATCTAACAACTTAATCTCTAAACAACTACATACTATGTCATCTCTTAGATTATTATACAAAGTGGCCCAAAAGTCTGGAAACGGCCAATTATCTCGTACATTTCTAGTTCTAATTGTACAAAATTTGGGGTACACCTATTTTGGGATACGGTTATTCCAGATTTGATATTTGCAATGTTGCCAGATTTGACGTTTCTCTTAAATTATTAGTCACTTTGGTTTTTCAAATTCATCACCCTGTATATTCAGTCATTATTGGATTCTCCTATTCAATACGAGTTCAACCCTATGTAACACTTATGATTTTATGTAGTCTGGAAGGTCTTAAATAAATAAAATAAGGCTGGCAACGCCTAATTGTCTCAATAAATTTTTTAATACAACAAACTATTTTCAACTACATTAAAATGTAACAATTAAAAGATTATAACATTTTTAACATAATAGTTACTTTATCAAGTGTTCAAAATGTGCTCCATTTGTGAGTTGACAGTACCCTAATCGATGGTAGAATGCGCCTACTACATTTCTCCATGATTGTTTTATTTATTTAAGACCTTCCAGACTACATAAAATCATAAGTGTTACATATGGTTGAACTCATATTGAATAGGAGATTTAAATAATGACTGAATATACAGGGTGATGAATTTGAAAAACCAAAGTTGCTAATAATATAAGAGAAACGGCAAATCTGGCAACATTGCAAATATCAAATCAAATCTTCCCTCCATAAGAAAGAAGTATTGTAATCGTAAAAAAGTCACCCTCCGAGATTATTTTAAATTTTTACGTTTTACGGTCCCTAGATTACGAAAAATATGTTTTCCCATTCCGTCGGCCTGTCTGTCGACTTCTGTCATCCTTTCTCGACCTCATCCTCGTCTCTCTGTCGTTCTCTTAGTCTTTCTCTCAGTTGTTCTCTCAGTCGTTCTCTCTATCATTATCTCTGTCATTCTCTGTCATTATCTTTGTCATCATCTTTGTCATTATCTCTGTCATTCTCTGTCTTTCTCTTTGTCGTTCTCACTGTCGTTCTCTCTATCGTTCTCTATGTCGTTGTCTCTGTAATTCTCTCTGTCGTTGTCTCTGTAATTCTCTCTGTCGTTGTCTCTGTAATTCTCTCTGTCGTTCTCTCTGTCGTTCTCTCTGTCGTTCTCTCTGTCGTCCTCTCTGTCGTTCTCTCTATCGTTCTCTCTGTCGTTTTCTCTGTCGTTCTCTCTGTCGTTCTCTCTATCGCTCTCTCTGTCGTTCTCTTTGTCGTTCTCTCTGTCGCTCTCTCTATCGTTCTTTGAAGCCGGGGAAGGGATGACTATTATTATTATTGGCCGTGGCACTCCGGGGCGACTTAAAGATGATTGCCAATGCTATTTGACCCCATCCACCATTATCTAAAAGGGTAACGCATGACGATTTTTATAATTTGAATGTCATATAAACAGAATTTAAATTTCAGCTAATACGGCATCAAAAAGTACATCGATTTGGACTAAAACTAAAGAAAATTTACGCGTGGCTCCTGGGGATAACATATAGAAAATTCGATTTTTCCTAACAAAAATTGAAGTTATATTTTTGGCTATATTTTTACGCAAGCCGGGTTCACTAAATGATTAACTAATAAAACGAGGCTTTAGAAAATCAAAGGCGTTAATGTGTGGCTACAGGGTTGAAAAAAGGGCGTTATCTTATAAGGTAAAATCGAGATTTTAACCGAGTTTTTCACATATATAAAATTATATTTTAAATTGTATATTTTAAATTTTATATTTGTGCCGAAGAAATTTTTAATATAGTTAATATAGAAACCGGGTTGAAATGTAACTTTATTGGATCTATTTTATCTTATTTTTTCTTTCTATGATCGTTTTTAATACATACGTGACGGATTGCACATCGGAAAACCCCTCTAACAGTTGTGAAAATATATTTCAAAACGAAATTATGATTTGAGCACGAGGCACTTGAGAAAATCCGAAATCATATCTACGTTCAGCTGAGCGTCGAGATTTTCGTTAATAGGACCAAGATGGATATTGCCGTAATTGATTTAGAACTTTGATTTCACGGATGGTTGGTTTCGTACTGGAAAATTCAACATTTTCCGGTGTGGAGTATTTCGTTCTGCAAGAATAGAGTGCCGTTCCTCTATGGCTTCCTGACCGGTTCTGGAAATACGATTTTCCTGGATACTTAGGGCTGTAAAACGTAGTTGCTTGGTTTAAATATTAAGGGATTCGGAGGGGTTAATTAACTTTTGTCTGAGTGAGAATTAAACGATTTAATAATGAAACAAAACAGGACAAGTTTATAATTATAAGTGACAAGCGGAAAATCCAAATTTATTTTCGTATAACCCAAATGCCAACTGACTTATATTATCCCAGTATATTCCGTACTATTTTATAGTTTTTAAAACAGGACAGGTTGGTTGAAGCTGTTGCTTGTGTGGCCATTTACGTGTTCTAAAATTTAAAAGTGTTTAATTTATTCAAACTAGAACAATGTAAATATTAAATTTAAAAATAGCATAGGTTGATCATATGTACAGAATTTCGCTGTATTGTACAGCATTTTAAAATTATGTCCAGCATTTGATCTTCTATGGCGTACTTCTGGTTTTTCTGGAAATAATATTAAATCGCAATTAAGATTTAAATTTTAAATGAAAACCTTAATTTTTTATTGAAAATTATAATTTATTTTTTAAAACCAACTTATTATTTATTTATAATGTCAACTGTAAAAATGGCCGCCATATTGACGAGATTATACTAATTATAAGTGTGTTATTAATAACTCGTTTAAGGAAGAGTATACGAGAATTACCTTACCATTACCTTTGAAACCTCATTGTAAGCATAATAAGACTAAACCAAATATAACCAGTGGCGTATATAATCTCTTTTGTCATTGGTAAATCTTTCATTAATTCCACCCGCTCTTATCTTATTATTTGAGATATCAAATTATTTTTTATTGTTTGGTTTGAAAGATTCAAATGAGAACTTTCTCATAACGGATACAATTATTCTGTGACATCACAGTTAAGTTTCGGTTTTTCCGGAAATAACTAAATTGCAATTTATTTTTGATTTTTAAATGAAAACCGCTACTTCTATTGAAAACTAATTTATTGAACATCTTTATTTAATCATCTTTAATTGAAAATGGTCTCAGCCGTCAAAATGGCCACCATATTGGATCACACCATTTTATAATGTGAAACTAAAACTCGTTGACGCAAGAAAATATGATAATCCATTATCATTAATATTTCTTTATTTTTATTAAAATAAATCCAAATTACACCAGTAGCATTTTTGTTATTGATAAGCTTTTTAAAAATTTCACACATTCTTACATTAGTTATTATTTGAGATATGGAAATGATGACCAAAAACATTCTTATTGTGCATTAAATTATCATGTTACGTTATGCTTACGTCCATTTTATTGGAAATAACAGTAAATAACAATTCTTTTTATTTAATGGAAATCCCAATTTATATAATATTAAACCTATATTATAATAAGTATAAAAAAATCCAACGAGTGGAAAAATGCCAAGGGTGTCTCCTGACCTAATTACCAAGGTGACAGTCATTGCTTTTAGCATATTTTTTTTAATAAAAGGCTCATAGTCATTAATAATTTTTATCCCGGGAAAGCCATTGACTACTTCATTCTGAGGCTCCATTAAATGTTTTTAATTTCTAGTTATTCCAAAAACTATGTCAGTTTGACAAAGTTTAGTATTGGCTATTTAAAATATTAATGTATGTATATTTATAATCTTTTTCAATAAAGAACTCACAAGCAATTTATTTTCTAATATTTGGCAATAATTTTATATATTGTTGATTTTTCCACCTTGCAAGTTCAACTGTAACCATCCTTCAAGGGATGCGACTTAAATCAAAATGTATTGGGGGCTTTACCTCATTGGTGGCGTCAATGGAGCTCATAATCTTATTTAAATATACAATAAAAAGAGGCACTTATGACAATACTCGAGCCAAATAAAACTGTAATCCGATCATAAATCATTTCTGCACATCCTACTGAGATCTACCATATAATCAACTTTTTGTACCGAAATAAAGTATGACCCTGTATGTGGATATATACTATTTTTTTGATGAACAATAATTATTTTCTATTTTTGGCAACAATTTCAACATTTTGTTGATTTAACTTACATATTCAACCGTGATCACCCTGTAAGTACGAATTTTTTTTCCCTTTGCAAATACTACAAGGGGTATATTCTTAATCTAAAACAGTATAAAAAAATATTAAATATAAGATATTTTTCTTGAAAATATCTATTTTGTCAGTATATATTTATTGTTTAAAATTCATATATTTGGTACATATTAAGTTATATTTGGAAAACTAGTTATAGGATCTAATTTTACCAATAAGAATTTTAAACGAGTACATCGAGTACTATACGATATCAAATATTGAGAGACTTTTACGGTGATATTTATTTTTTTCGGTATTTTAGCTATTTTTGTTCGGGGGGAAAAAACTTCCAAAAATATTTAAGGGTGATTTATGGTGTCCATTTTAAAGAATTAGGGATTTCTAACTTCAACACCCTGTATCTCAAAATCTAGTCATAGGATACGAGTGGGCCCTTGGACACTGTTGATGGGGACATCAAGTTATTTAACACATCAAAAATTCAGACATTTTGACGGTACTCCCGTTTGCATAAGAAAAGTGCGTGGTCCTTTAACCAGTTAAAAATTAAACTCCTGTTACCTAAACTTAGTTGACACCATTCATAGAAACCTTTTTAACGGTTGGGCTCAACTATATTTTAATATTGTTTTAACATCGTAATGTGTTTGTAGTTTTTCTGAAAGCTAAAAACGTGTAATATTATCGTTAGATTAAATCAAATACAAGTCATATAGAAAACGTTATTGAATTCGAAAGTTTTAACGTTTGGTCAATAACGGAAACCAAATATCTACGTTGTTTTAATATTAATTATTTAAGTATATTTTTATACTGGTTTTAAACGTTGCTATGTAACTAACAGTTAATAAGTTTGTTAAATATACGTACGAGGTTAGCGACAATAATTCCCGGCCTGACATAGTTGCAGATATTTTATCAGGATAAAAGTTTAACATTTTATAACTACAAACCTTAGTAGGCTGGGGTAACAAAATAAGCGACTTACGTCAAATAGTTTCTAATTGTTAGCATTTTGAAATAAAGTATCTCCGAAAATGTCTCAGGTGACGAAAATTGAGTACAGAGCGGTTATTAAATTTTTAACAAAAAAAGGGCTTACACCTAAAATTATTAAAGAAAGACTCGATGGCGTATATGGCCAAAGTTCCCCTTCCTATTCGGTAGTGAAGGAATGGGCAAAACGTTTTCGCATGGGTCAGGAATCCCTTGAAGATAACGAAAGACCTGGGCGGTCAGTGGAGGTGATAACGGAGGACAAAGTGGCCCTTGTGGAAAACCTGGTGCTAAGTGACCGACGTTTGAAGGTCAAGGAAATTGTAGAAATGACCAAGCTTTCTGATACCACTGTTCACCGAATCCTCCATGATCATTTGGGTATGCATAAGGTTAGTGCAAAATGTGTGCCCAAACACCTTTCGGCGATTCAGAAGCAACGTCGTGTCGAGTGTGCTCGATCGTTTTTGGAACTATGTGGAGATGATTTGAACCTCCTGTTGGAAACAGTAGTCACTGGATATGAAACTATGGTTCTTTATTATGATCCTCTGTCGAAAAAGGAATCAATGGAGTGGCGCCGTAAGGGTGAAGCCCTCCCACGAAAATTTAGGGTCTGCCAATCAACGAAAAAGGTGATGGCTACGATCTTTTGGGATTGTGAAGGAATCCTTCTGATTGATTTTAAAGAGACAAATACCACCGTTAATGGCACATATTATGCCGCATTACTTCATAAGTTGCGGGAATGTATTATGGAAAAACGTCGAGGAAAATTAACCAGAGGCGTGCGGTTGTTGCACGACAATGCGCCCGTTCATACTGCTGGCGTTACACAAGCTGCCATCCTAGATTGCGGGTTCCAAAATATAGATCACCCTCCTTATAGTTCAGATATGGCTCCCAGCGATTATTATTTGTTTAGTTATTTGAAAAAAGACCTTCGCGGGCGACGTTTTCGGGACGATTTTGAGTTACAAGAAGCTGTTTTGGCCCATTTTGAGGATAAACCGAAAAATATTTTTTTAATGGGATTGAATTGTTAATTAAACGTTGTAAGAAGTGCATTGAGGTTAAGGGAGATTACATTAAAAAATAATAAAAACTTGTTGTACTTTGCCTCCTTCATTGTCAGGTCGGGAATTATTGGCGCTTACCTCGTATAATAACGTTAGTTTAAAATAAATATAAGTCATATATAAAACGTTATTTTATTCGAACTTTTAAACGTTCTAGGAGAGGGCGCACCGTAAAACAGGCTGTTCCAGCTATCCAAGTCGTAAGCGCTATGAATGATATCGTTATTAAACTTTAGAAATGGTAGTTCAGTCAAGACAACAGAAGCCGATTCATATTTATATATTTTCTTTAGTTTATACTATTTGAATATTATTTTGAACTTATTTATTTTAAATTAATTTGATTTTAAATGGAAGTTTAAATAATGAGTTGTTTTACAACGTTTATTAATTGCATAATAATATACGTTTAATTGGTACATGTAATAAATTTTTCAATATTTCTTATATAATCACGTTTATTTTTTGTTTAAAAATATACGTGTAATTAATACGTATATAAACGTAGGCATATAAATGTTTGTTGGAGCCTACTCTGCCCTTTCAATTTCATGTTACCATAGATATAGGTAATTTTTTGTCAGTTAAGAAATGTAATGTCATATATTTAAAAATATACAGAAATTCAATTTACATTTTGATTCATTTTCACGTTAAAAGAAAAGTACAAAAAAAACAATACAGTCACAAACACATCCATTTGGTCCTTCCAAGCGCGGATTACAGTCCCATTTAATTACAAAGTATTCATAATTCAACTCCAAGAATTCAGGTTCACCATAAGTCAGTGAATCAGGAATTTTGGATTTTCATCAGTCAGAAATCGCCAGAGCCCACGTTCAAGCAATCTTCAGCTGAACTACGTATGCAAGCAGCATTCATCACATTACAGCGTTCTACATAAAGCTATCAAATTTCTGACCATCCATTAAGTACAGGACACCATCAAGATTTGCAGCCGGTCTTTTGGTAAACTTCACAGTCCTCTTAGTCATTATACAAAGAATATTGATTTAATTTGTATTAGGTTTTCAAGGTCTCATACACAATTAATTGCATTTTCTTATTCTTCATTTTTATATTCTTTAATTGCATTCAGTATCTAGATACGTCCATTTTCAGGCTATTCTGAGATGGATCTAAAAAAGTTGCATGCTAATCGTGGTAGCATTAAAACTCGATTAACGATTTTTCAAAATTTTCTCTCAAAATGTCAATCGAATGTTCAAGAAACAGATTTTACAGAGTTTCGTCGTCGTTACAATCGAGTTGAAAATTTAATAAATGAATTTACAGAAATACAAAATCAAATTGATGCTTTGGTTGATACAGTTAACATTCAAACAGAATTTTCAGCTAGGGAAGAATTCGAAAATAGTTTTTATGCAACTCTTTCACATGCACAAAAATTTATGATCTTGAATACTGAGTCTAGTTTTGAAAATAATTCAGTTTCAAACCATAGTCAACCAACCATCAATAATAATGTTCAAAACGATTTCTCAGGTATCAAATTGCCATTGATAAATCTTCCCACATTTTCAGGGGAACCATGCGATTGGCTTCAATTTCAAGATAGCTTTAAGGCATTAATTATTGATAATTCAAACATTTCAAATATTCAAAGATTTCACTATTTAAAATCTGCACTAAGTGGTGAAGCTTTTGAGACTATCGCAAATATTCAACTTACAAATGATAATTTTGTTATAGCTTGGGATTTATTATGTGATCAATACACTGATAAAAGGGCATTATTGCATGAACATGCCAAAGCTTTATATAACATTGATTCAATCAAGAAAGAATCTTCTAAAGCACTTAAACATATTGTTGATCATGTTAAAATGCACTTACGTTCACTAAAGGTTCTTGGTGAGCCAACTGAGTATTGGGATACATTATTAATTTATTACATTACTACAAAGTTAGACCCAACTACAACGAGAGAATGGGAGAACAAATCATTTTCTGATAAACCAACCTTAGAAGATTTATTGTTTTTTTTGAAACAAAAATCCCAAATGTTAAAAAAAATTGAAGATAAACAGTTGGAAACAAATCAGAGTCATTCTTCCAAACATTCTTTCTTTTCAACATCAGTATCTAAAAACAAGTCTCAAAAGGCTTTCCATTCTTCAGTTCGCGTTTGTCAGGCATGCCATTCAAATAATCATAGGTTATTTAATTGTAACAAATTTTTAAAAATGAGCATACCCGAGCGAACAGAATTAGTGAAAATTTCAAAACTATGCATAAACTGTCTGAATTCAGGTCATCAACTTGATCAATGTAATTTCGGTGGTTGTAAAACTTGTTCCGCTAAACACAATACTTTGTTGCATAGTCCTACTCAAAATACAGATAATGTAACATTATGCAGTGTTAATTCAAATTCAAAGCAAGTCTTATTATCCACAATTGTTTGCGAAGTTATGGACAACAAAGGAAATCGCCATGATTGTCGTGCACTTCTCGATTCAGGAAGTCAATCTAATTTCATATGTGCAAATTTTTCTACTGCTTTGGGAATTAAAACACAAGATATCAACATTACGGTTTCTGGTATCACAAAGGTAGAATCTAAAATCAAGACTCAATGTCAAATTCAAATATTTTCCAAACATAACGCATTTTCAACGTCACTTTCATGTCTCATTATGCCATTCATATGTGATTATTTGCCCAATCAGAAGCTAAATACATCTTTAGTATCCATCCCTTCAAGTATACAATTAGCAGATCCAGAATTTTATTCTCCAAAGCCCATCAATCTTCTTATAGGAGCCGAGTTATTTTGGTCTATACTTTCCATTGGCCAAATACAGTTGGGTCCCAATTTACCTATCCTTCATAAAACCAAATTCGGTTGGATAATTTCAGGGTCCCTATACAATAACTCTATAGCAAATAAAACTATGGAAAAGAAATCTCATATGTATTGCAACCTTTCAAAAAACATTGAAATGTCATTTCAAGGCGGGGGGCGATATACTGATATTCAAAATCAACTATCCCGTTTTTGGGAAATTGAGGATTGTTCCGAGGATAGATCATATTCAGCAGAAGAAAGGGATTGTGAACAAATTTTCGTTTCAACTCATAAACGTGACTTAAATGGCCGTTTCATTGTTAACATTCCTTTGAAAAGTTCACTAACAAAACTTGGAGATTCCCGCGAGCAAGCTCTCAAACGTTTCTATAATTTAGAGCGTAAACTACAACGTAATAGCGCTCTAAGGGAACCTTATGTCAAATTTATGATCGAATATGAATCATTAGGTCATATGTCTAAGGTTACCGAATCATCATCAGAACATATTCAGTTCTTTTTACCCCACCATGGTGTATTAAAAGAAGAATCTTTAAGTACAAAGTTGAGAGTAGTCTTTGATGGGTCATTTCCTTCTTCTACAGGGTGTGCCATTAATGATCTTCAAATGGTCGGCCCTACTATTCAAAATGACCTTTTTCAAATTCTTATTAGATTTAGAGAACATAGGTATGTAGTAAGTGCTGATATTTGTAAAATGTATCGCCAAATCTTAGTAAATCCCTCTCAACGATGTCTTCAGCAAATATTTTGGCGTTCTGATCCAACTCGATCGCTTGCAGTTTATCAGTTAAATACTGTAACATACGGTACATCAGCTGCACCCTTTTTAGCAATAAGGCCACTATTTCAGTTGGCCAGTGAAAATGAAGTTTCATATCCAATGGCATCGACAATTATTCAAGACGATTTCTATGTGGATGATTTACTTACTGGCTCAGATTCAATTGATGAATTATCATTATATTGTAAACAAGTTTCAGACATACTAAAACAAGGTTGTTTTGATCTTCGCAAATGGATTTCAAATGATCCAAAGGTTTTAATCCACGTTCAGGATTCTTCATTAGATTTAAATATTTTGCAATTAGGGTCTAATGAAAAGACAAAAACCCTTGGTCTTTTCTGGTGTTCTCAATCAGATCATCTAATGTACAATATTAATAATTCATTAACTTCAACAAAAGTTACCAAACGTATCATTTTATCAATCATTGCACAAATATTTGATCCACTTGGATTATTAAGTCCTTGCACTATTGTAGCTAAAATGTTTCTTCAAAAACTTTGGCTAGAAAAACTTTCATGGGATGAATCAGTTCCTGCAGATATTCATACAAGATGGCTTAGATTTCAAAATGAGCTTAAGTATCTTAATAATTTCGACATACCTAGACATGTTAAATGTCAATCTCCTATTCACATGCAACTTCATGTTTTTTCAGATTCCAGTGAAAGAGCGTACGGCGCATGTGCTTTTATTAGAAGTGTTGATGTATTAGGCACAGTGTATGTACACCTTTTAAGTGCAAAAACAAAGGTAGCTCCTTTGAAGGTAGTTACTTTACCAAGATTAGAACTATGTGGTTCTTTAATAGCTGCACGACTTTCACATAAGGTTCAAACATCCTTTCGTTCATCATTTAATGACATTTTTCACTGGACTGACTCTACAATAGTTATTGGTTGGATTAATACTCCTCCAAATCTCTTGAAAACCTTTGTAGCTAACAGAGTTTCGGAAATTCAATCCAAGACAAATATTCAATCCTTGCATCATGTTGGTACCAGAGATAATCCTGCTGATCTTTTATCTAGGGGAACAAATCCAAATTCGTTATTAACCTCACAACTTTAGTGGCATGGTCCTCAATGGTTATCTCTTCCTCAACACGACTGGCCTCTGTCATTATCAACTCTCTCGGATGTTCTACCTGATTTAAAAGATACAATGCAATCTTACACTGTCATTTCAAATTCTCCTATTTTTAAAATTGAGAATTACTCAAGTCTAAATAAATTGAAACGCGTTGCAGCATACTGCCTTCGATTTATTAATAACTGTATTTCTAGAAACTCTAAGATATCAGGTCCTTTATCAACATCTGAGTTCGACTCTGGACTCAACCTTTTAGTAAAATTGGTTCAGCAAAAACATTTCGCATCAGAAATTGCTCAGTTACAAAAGGAAAAACAAGTTTCAAGAAAAAGTAAAATTCATACTTTATCTCCATTCTTAGATAAAGGAATTCTTAGAGTTGGGGGTAGATTAAAATTTTCACAGTTAGACTTTTACCAAAAGCATCCAATTTTATTACCTCAAAAGGATCATTTTACTAGTTTAGTTTTCCAGGATATGCATAATAAATTATTTCACACCGGCCCTTCACATCTTCTTGCCGCCGTAAGAGAAAGATTTTGGACTATCTGCGGTCGCAATGTGGCACGCAAAACTGTACATAATTGTGTAATATGTTTTCGTGTTAATCCAAAATGTAATCCTCCGTTCATGGGTGATCTGCCTAAGAAAAGAGTCACGTCAACTTTTCCGTTTTATGCAACCGGTGTTGATTACGCAGGTCCATTTATCCTCAAAGACAGACTTGGTCGGGGTTGCAAAAAATTAAAGGCTTAGGTATGTTTATTTGTTTGCCTCACTACTAAAGCTATTCATTTGGAGATTGTTACTGATCTCACAAAACATTCATTTATAGCATGCTTTAGACGTTTCATAGCTAGAAGAGGTAAGCCTGCTAGACTAATGTCCGATAATGGAACCAATTTTATTGGTGCTAAGAATGAAATAGATGAAATTTCAAATTTTTTAAAACAGAATAACAATTCATTTACTACATTTTGCTCAAATGAAGGAATTAACTGGACATTCATTCCAGCTTACTCACCTCATTTTGGTGGCCTTTGGGAGGCCGGCGTTAAGTCGCTAAAATTTCACCTCAAAAGAGTTATTCAAAATGCTCTTCTTGTGTATGAGGACTTTCTGACCTTATTAGTACAAGTTGAATCAATTTTAAATTCTCGACCGCTGCATCCTGCAAGTTCTGATCCAAATGATATCAGTCCTATTACACCGGCTCATTTTCTTATTGGAAGAACTTTTACTTCACTACCAGAATTAAATAACGAAGACATTCCAGACAATAGACTAAGTCGTTTTCAACGTCTTCAGAGCATTAGGCAACATATTTGGAATCGTTGGTCAAAGGACTATTTGACAGAACTTCAACGTCGTCAGAAATGGTCAACTAATAACCCAAATATTCAATTAAATAGGTTAGTCACCATTAAAGAAAACACGCCTCCATTGCATTGGAAATTGGGAAGAGTGATAGCTTTCCCCCCTGGACAAGATGGTGTTGTACGTGCAGTAACATTAAAAACCGCTAATGGAGAAGTATGTCGTGCTGTTGCTAATATATGTCCTTTACCTATCCAAACATTGTAATTGTACATTTTACAGACTCAGTGTTATTTTGTTTTTATTCAACTTCATTGAAATTCTTTGAAGGCGGGGGGCATGTTGGAGCCTACTCTGCCCTTTCAATTTCATGTTACCATAGATATAGGTAATTTTTTGTCAGTTAAGAAATGTAATGTCATATATTTAAAAATATACAGAAATTCAATTTACATTTTGATTCATTTTCACGTTAAAAGAAAAGTACAAAAAAAACAATACAGTCACAAACACATCCAATGTTTATTGAATCAATTGAAAATACGTAATATATTAACGTTAAGTAAACAGGACTATAAAACCGTTGCAATATTACGTATAATTATAATACAATTTTTTATTCAAAATCAACCGATATTTCTTCTTTTTCATGTTAAAAACTATGTAAAATTCAACGTTTGCTTTTAATATTATCTTAATAGTAACATAAAAAGTAACAAACATACGTTAAATTTAAATGCCATTTGTAGTTGCGAATAACGTTATTTTCCGCGATATTTGAACTATTATACGTTTGGTTATCAACCAGTTTTCGACGTTTTTTGTTTACGTACGTGTGTTCATTGGGAAGGGCTTTTCAGACAGATATATTTGTTAACTGAATATCTTCTATAGGCACGTTTTTCTTTTGCTGTAATTTATTCTACAAACGTTCTCCTTTAGCACATATTAAGATTTTATTGATCAAATATCAATAACTGAATAACCTACCAACCAAACAAAGACATAAAAAAATCCTTTTAGAAAACCTATTATCAAAATAAGGATATTTGTAATATAGTGACATGACACGTTTTGTTGCACGGTGGTTTTTGAAGTCAATATTGAAGGACAATAATAAAATTGCAGATAAATGCTTCTTCTAAGAATATAATATTTCATCATGCTAACCTTAACCATAATATTTTTTCAGAATGCTTAACTCAAATAAATAAATGGGGTAATTTTGAATGATGATCGAATAAGAAATAAATGAGAAAATTATGTATTTGAGTTTTGTTACGAATTGAAAAAAGTTGTGCAGCGTAAAAAATTATTTTCAATTGTTGTGAACAGAATTTTAATCCTTGTGTTTTTTTGCATATTATGCTTTTCCACGAAAAATAAGAGAAAACTTAAATTAGACAAAGCATTAACCGATGCATGCTACTTACTGCTTTGAGCACTTCAATAATAACAGTCCATGATGTATTTCGCATAAAACAAAAATGTAATTTGTCACAAATAGACGCCTAAGATCATTAGGTACATTACACAAACCTATTCTATTTAGAGCTTATATTTGCCAAGATTTCTGTAATAAATACAATTAGTTTATTTTGTATTATAGGCAAATTTTGATTTTGTCCACGCATATGATAAATTTACCCACTCGTTGATGTCGACCTTTCTCTATGACGAAGCAGATGGGTTGGTTCAATAGCCGAATCGTTCAATAATGCGTAGTGTATGCTAAAATTCACAAAGTTTGCACCGCAAGTGTGTATAATGTTCGGGGTAAACATATAACTTTAATGATTATCATGGAAACAAGCCGAATCGCTAATATTCAGCAATACACCGCAAACGTTGGCCATATTTATATTACTTTTGAGTGTACTATTGATGTTATTGACAAATACTGTAGTAGAAGATAAAAAAAGAATGTGCTATTGTAATAAAAAAAAGTAGTAGGAACAGAATATACGAGTAACTTTTGAAAATGTTGGCATCAATTGTGTAACATTTTAACATTGTTTTCAAAGAAAAAATCTAATGTGTCCAACACATGACTTTCCTATCTAGTTATTATAGGCTTTTTCCGGTTATTTTGTACAACCTATTGCAGCACCTCTATAAATATTTAGAGGAAAAACTAAATATATACATTTTCCCATACATCTACCTCGAAACATTTTTCTATAGATATTCATTGAATACGAAAATACTGAAAAATTTAAATTAAGCACTCTTCCTCCAATTTTTCCATTACGGTCCATTTTAGAAAAATCATATATAAACAAAAATTATAGAGATCGATATTGCAAACAACTTTTAGTTCAA
The DNA here is from genome assembly GCA_927349885.1 of Psylliodes chrysocephalus. Lineage (NCBI taxonomy): Eukaryota > Metazoa > Arthropoda > Insecta > Coleoptera > Chrysomelidae > Psylliodes > Psylliodes chrysocephalus. The sequence goes on from OV651819.1 coordinate 41,875,901, forward strand.
CAATTTTCATAAGAATCAGAATTTTGCACATTTTGTCAAATTTCTCGAATACAGACCATTTCAGGAAATTTTAACATAAAGCAAAAATTATAGATAATAAGTAACTTTTATTTGAACAATTTTCTTCTCCAAACATAAATAAGAGATATATTACATAAAATATAAAAACGGCCTCCCATAAAGTACCCCCCCCCCCCAGATGTTCCGACTTTGTCCAAAATTATTTCAATTTACGTCAGGCCAAAATAAAACTTAAGATTAAAATTTCATGTTTTTTTCTTTATCCGTTTTGGAGTTTTCTTCAAAATTCGAAATTTACACATTTTTTCAAATACCTCGAATACTGTCCATTTTAGAGAAATTATGTATAAAATAAAAATTATAGAAAATTATAATATAAACAACTTTTATTTGAACAATTTTTATAAAAAAATTATTTTTTTTTTCATTTTGTCAAATTTCTCGAATACGGACCATTTTAGGAAAGTTTTGTATAGAACAAAAATTATAGACAATATTATTGGAAGTAACTTTTATTTAAAGAATTTTCTTCTCCAAACGTAAATAACAGATATATTCCATAAAATATAAAAATTACCACCTATAAAGTACCCCCCAGATGTTCCGACTCGGCTCAAAAACTAATCAGTTCATTGGACGATGAAATAAAGCTTAAGTTTAAAATTTGGTGTTTTTCTGTGTATCGGTTTATGAGTTATGGTGGATACAGACACACACACACACTGACAGACATCATCACGAAAACAGTCAAAACGGATTCAGGGGACCTCAAAACGTAAAAATTCGTCGAAAACTAGAGGTTGAAAAAAATCATGATTCCTATACTTTCCTTATATCTGTATACAGATAGGAAAGTAAAAAGTATGAATAAATATACTAAAACGTAATTGTACGAGTTCCAAAATTAAAAACCAGACGAACTCGTCTGGATAAGGTTTTAATCAATCTAATATTAAAGTAATAATCGATATTTAAAACTTAAACTAAATAAAATTGTAATTACATATAGTTTTTAAATTGTAAAATATTATTTTGTACATAATTTATTGAAAAGTTTAAAAAGTGATGACAACTAAAATAACAATGGTAAATGATTTTAAAGAATTAGGCCCAAATAAAACTAAAGAAAAAGAAAGATAAGAAGTAGAAGAGGAAGTAGAAGAGGAGAAAGAAAAGGAAGAAGAGGAGAAAGAAGAGAAAAAAGAAGAGGAGAAAGACGAAAATGAAGAAAATAGGAATAAGAATAAAAAGAAGAAGAGGAAGAAGCAGAAGGGAAAGAAGAAGGGGAAGAAGAAAAGGGAGAAGAAGAAAAAGAAGAAAAGTATGAAGTAGAGGAAGAAAAAGAAGGAAAAGGGAAATCAGCATAGGAAGAAGATGACAAAAAAGATAGAAGTGTAAAAACTTGTGTAAGAACTAGTACCTTTTTCAAAATACCTAAGGTTATTATTTTATTACAGGATTACAAATGATCCACAATATCTAAAAATTTACCCACAATTTAAGGGAAAGGGCCAGTGGGAGTCTAAACCAACCAGTGTGTTTTATGGTTTATTAATTTTAAGGACGTATTCATTATCATTGTTATTTAACATTCAATTTACATGTACAGCGTTTTACAATTAATGATTCTGTAAATATTGGCATATATTTTACTGAGGCCCTTTCTATGGGGCCTCAGTATTGCATTCGTGCAGACGCAAAAATTTTCTGACCCCAATTTTTTAAAACTTTTTTTCATGTTTCTGATCATTCTGAATCCGAAAATAAAAAAAAAAAATTTTTCGTCTGGTCGTCTGTATGTATGTATGCCGGCACGATAACTCTAGAACAAAAGTTCTGATTGACTTGTGGTTTTGATTTTCTTGAATAATTACTTCTAACTTAGAACCCTATTGATTTTCAGAAATTTCGGTTCATCCTAACTACTTTAATAACAATTTTCTTAAAATCCGCCATTCATTCCTTATGTGAACAATTTTAGGAATTTTAACTATTTCTAACGTCAAAATTCCTAACATTCTTCACATTCCATAAATTGCAAACATTCTCTGTCAAACAACAGCTGTTGATAGTAAAGGTGAAATTTCTAAGGCGGGTTGCGACCTTCATACTTGCAACCATATAGCCATTTTGGAGGCTATTTTCATTCGAAATTGGTCGCCAAGCCTGCTAATTTATGAAGAATATACAAGCAGTTTCTTAAAAATGACTTTTTATGGTGGTGCTATTAAGCGTACTATTTCGCCCCTAGCCACAAAAACACACCTCAAATTTCTCTGTCGCAACCCCATAGAATAATTAACCGGCCATTTTATTTGGCAAAAATCAAATTAATACTTGGCTGTGTCTGTCAAGTATCAAGATGTCAACTGTGATATGTGAATGAACATACTTTTATTACTATACGAGGCAAGAGAGAGGTCCGACACGCCCAACATAGGGCGTGGTCATTTTGAACCTTGTGACACAGTTTACAGCTAATGAATCAGATCGCTCACTCTGCGTCGGCACTTTGGATCTCAATGTTTCAGTTTATACACTGTGCAACTCGGATAATACAATATATGACAACCGCCTATAATAAAACAGCAGTCTTCTGCGTATCCTGAATTTGTATCCCTGGAGTGGATGTTATTTTGGAACTTTCAACTGGTCCGAGTGAGCTAACTGATTCTTTAGCAATAAACTGTGACTTCAAAAATAATATTCACTGACACCACATACTTTGATTACTATACGAGGCAAGAGAGAGGTCCGACACGCCCAACATAGGACGCAGCCATTTTGAACCATGTGACACAGTTTGCAGCTAAAGAATCAGATCGCTCACTCTGCGTCGGCACTTTGGATCTCAATGTTTCAGTTTATACACTGTGCAACTCGGATAATACAATATATGACAACCGCCTATAATAAAACAGCAGTCTTCTGCGTATCCTGAATTTGTATCCCTGGAGTGGATGTTATTTTGGAACTTTCAACTGGTCCGAGTGAGCTAACTGATTCTTTAGCAATAAACTGTGACTTCAAAAATAATATTCACTGACACCACATACTTTGATTACTATACGAGGCAAGAGAGAGGTCCGACATGCCCAACATAGGACGCGGCCATTTTGAACCATGTGACACAGTTTGCAGCTAAAGAATCAGATCGCTCACTCTGCGTCGGCACTTTGGATCTCAATGTTTCAGTTTATACACTGTGCAACTCGGATAATACAATATATGACAACCGCCTATAATAAAACAGCAGTCATCTGCGTATCCTGAATTTGTATCCCTGAAGTAGATGTTATTTTGGAACTTTCAACTGGTCCGAGTGAGCTAACTGATTCTGTAGCAATAAACTGACTTCAAAAATAATATTCACTGACACTGACAGCAGCAAGCAAAATATCAGGTGCGTTTTAATCATCCGCTTCTGCTTCCGGAATTGTCGGTTTAGTCGTTTTAACCTGTCAGATTAAAACAAGAAAACCGACAATTCCGAAGCAGAAGCGGATGATTAAAACGCACCTATTAAAAATATTGCGCCAAGATGTAGGCAACACATAATAAGGGTTCAAAATGGCGGAGTTTTCTATCTCCTTTTAAAAGGCACTCAGAAAGCTGCGCAGTGCGACCATTCTCCGTATAGTAAAAGAAAATCAAAGTATGTGTGTGAATGGCTCCTAAATGTCAAATTATTTAAAAATGTATACTTCTTCTGATATTTATCGCAAATAATAAATTTCTCAATTCAGGCTTTCCATAAATAAAAGTACAGCAAGACAGATGATATAATGTTCATATACAAAGCACTTTTTTATTATATAAAAGAGAGGCAGGATATAATGCCCATTTCAAATTTGGATCATTTATGATACCAAGGTATTTTGTTGTGTTTTTCATTTTAATTATAAAGTTGTCATTTATTTGTATGTTAAAAAAAGGTCTTTGGAAATTACATTGCTTTCTATGGATCTACTTTAACACAAAAATAGTTTTGTGGCTATAAGTTGCTATAAGTTGCTCTAAGTAATTTATTACAAATATTTACGAAAAATTTTATCATATCAAATGAAACCTACATTGTAATTTAATGGGATCACATAAATATATGATTTAAAAACTATAAAAGTATCATTATTACGTAATTGTATTAATTTTTAATCTTGAGAGATTAAAAGTTTAAACATAAGTCATCTAAATAAATGCATTTTTTTATTATACTTCGAAATATGAATTTAAAATCCCTTTCTGTAGTAAATAAGACTTATTTTTATGTTGGCCGGCAATTAAACCACGAAAAAAGTGTCTGCCTTTTTGGAATTAATTTTTTTTATATTTAATTAAGACGCTATTAAAGTTTCGGCGTGAATCAAACACTTCAAATCATATTTAAAAAAAAAATCAACTTCGGTGTTGATTTACTAATTATGAACCCTCTCAAAAATGTCTTCCTAAATTACTAGTATTTTTAGAATTAGGTACCTAAACTTTCAATTGTTGTTTGTTGGCCTCTGAATCAAACACTTTTTTTGGGTCATATTTTATGACCCCTTTCTATTATGCGCAGTACCTGGTGTCCCGGGGTGGATCTAGCCAAAACAGGTTTATTTGCTTTTTTATCCAAATGATTTCAAATTACAAAATTTCAAAGTGCATCAAACACTTAATGAAATTTGTGTTACTAGCTCTCCGACTATAACCTATCTTCACAAAACTATTAATAATTTAAACATAGTAAGTGGTATTAATATAACATCAAGTAATTCCTTAAACAACAAGTAATTTTTTAAAATAAAGAAAATGATCTCAAAACAAATAATCTATAATAAATGGGGATAAAACGGGGGGTAAAATAACAATAAATTAAGGGAAATACTTAAAAATGGCAGGTTGTGATTTTGCGAATTATATTGAATTTTTTCTAATAGATGTGATGCGATGGTACTGTCATTTTTATTTTATAAATAAATATCAGTCATGTACTAAACATAACTCTGAACTGAAAGCCAATTTATTTATTTTAACAGTTGCAATACTCATCCTTCTGTCCTTTATTAATAGAATATAAATAGGCGAAGTAAGAAGCCCAAATATTTTACATGAGCAGGCTTAAGAGGTAAAGGGGCCAATTATTATTAGATAAATTGCTCAAACAAGTTTTTAAACCCTAATCAAAAGGCGATATACAATGGTTTTAAAAATCAAGGCTTGTGAAAATCATCACATGGTTTAACCTAAGTAATGGCTTTCGGTATTTCGTTCCAAGTTAAATCATTTCTCGTTTTTGTTACGCTACGAGTTTACCCTTGTGGGCCTGTCTCCATAAGGTGGGAACCACTATTTTAGCGTCTCTCGAATTTATACAATATTTTTGTGTTGTCTGGGTACTTATGTAACTTTAGACGGTTTTTTATAGGTCTATTATAGATATAATTTTGGATTGAATATGTGGAAATAATTTTTGGAAATTGTAAATATGTAAATATAAATTATTTTGGAATTGTAATTTTTACCTTAAATAATCGAAATCATTTGTGTTTTATTTATTCGTTTGCAAAAAATAAAAAAGGTAATAAAGAAGCAATAATGATAGAAGGGCAACAATGATAAAAAGGAAATTATGGTGTTTTACTTAACTGAAAAATATATCTTAAATTTCTCATTTTCTTGTATCGTGTTCCTTGGTTTGTGAACTTTAATCAAAAATTAATTGGCACCCAAAAAAATAACAAAAACAAAACCTAATAGACTGCAAAGATAACCAAAATTAAAACTTAAGACCTCGCGACCTCAAGCCCAAACGAAGGAAGACATTCCATAAGCTGTAGTTTTTTTGCAGTCTATATAAAAATAGAAGTGGGAGAATACGTTACACACCCTGATATCTGTTAAACTTTAGACTATCTAAATAATTGAAATGTACTTATTAAGCGCTTGAATAATTTGTGGGATAGTAAAAATAAAAATTGTATGTCCGGTCTATTAGTCAGATTAAAATGGAAATTCCAATACTGTTTAACGCAGAAATGGCAATTCCACATGTCATTATGCGAAATTGCGATGCCACTGGCTCACTGTTGCTGTACGCCGTCCGCTGGACATCCATCCTTTTGTTGCCTCGCAGATGAAGCTCATTCCTACCGAACGAAGAGAAGCTAATAGCCTTGGACTGACCACCGATGAATAGCGCCGACCAATACCATCCTCATATCCGAGCCCTTCAGCTAGCTATAACGAGGCCAATGGATTAAATGATTGGTTTAATTAATAGAATATAACGCGTTTATAGCCGGAAACCAAAGTTGAATTGCTCACCCGGGAGAAATTTATTGATTTAAGATTTCTGTGATCAGTTTGATTATTGAAATGTTTATTAAACTGTAATATGAAGTGACATTGCTAATCTCTGCCACGAATTTTGCAGTCGAAAAATATTACAAGATATATAAAAAAATATAGTTTATTATCTGTCGCACCTCATCAAATAATTTATAAAAATATTAGCAACTCACTAATTTATAAACAATTAAATAAAACTTAGCATATTATATTCAACTAAAGGGGCGAAACTGGGTTGGGCCAACTACCTGTCATAATCTCCGATAACCGCTTGGCTATTTTAATCCTTTAAACTCATTTAAGGGCTATGTTGAGTTAGGCCAGAAAATAAAAATTCTTATTTGTAGACAATGTTTATTTCATATAGGTTCAAATACATATTAAAGTACAGGTTATTTTATACTATTTGGTGCATATTTAAAAGAAATGCATTGAACAAAATTGAATCTACTTAACTCATTAAAAATGTAGCATTTGTCCCAATATCTACTAAATAGTCGCAAAATTCAATTACTTTTCGGTTACCTACTATATCATTGTTTTCAAACAAATCAAATGCAAAACAGTCACCAACTTCTTCTGGTTTTAGAAATGGAAGACCAACGAAATATTTCAAATATTTTCCTATTTGATTTTCTGAACAGTAATCAGCGCTTAATCCTAAATATTGAATTTTTCGATACCAGGCTTGGGATAAATGGAAGCGACAGCCTATTATTCTTACGTTTTGCCACATAACTTTAACTGCATTATGAATCGCTAACTCAAAATCAATTAAAACAAAAGAAGGTTTAAAGTAAAAACTTTTTGCATCGAATAACTCAATTAATTTAAGATACAAAGATTGTGATTTTAAAGGCAATAAGCAAAAAACTAAAGGTTTGTAACGGTGAAGTGTAAAAAACTGTACAAAATATTTGGTTGAATATTGAAATGTACCGTCCATATAAACAGTATCAAATGAACATAAAAAATTAAAATTTCTTCTGCAACCAAACACAATTATCTGTGAAGGCCTATCGCAAATAGAAAAAAACTCTTAGTTTTTATTTGTAATAGAATTAATTTTACCTAAACAAGTAAAAACATCCTCTTGATTTTTGGGGTGCGTTGGCATAACAGAACGTCTTGAGGCATAAATGTTTTTTCGCACTCTATGAATGTCGTGCGAGGTGATATCGTCACAAAACTAGTTCTTCCTTAAATCTTGATAGATTAATTTTGAGGGTTTTTCTGACAGGTCCTGCAATGCTTTCCTTTTAATGCTATTGCTAAGGGCCTGTCATTGAAGAGTTTCGTCCTCCTCATGGTTGTGATTGACATCACTTTTCTCGTCTATTATTTGGTAACGAAGGATATAAACCTTGGCTGAACACTTGTTTTTTTAACACATCGCCATTGCACTTCAGCATTGGCAATAGTATTTGCTTTACAAAATTTAAAATTGCCTATAACTAACAACTTTTTCCCCTTTTCGCTAAAAATATATTTGACTTCCATGACCGTAATGTATACTCGGTGACAATAAAAGACAGAATAAAATAGTACTTTTCTATTTTACTTACATCCGTAATGTATCTACACATCATTCTCCTAATTAGTTATTAATACTCCTAATTAATAATTGACAAGGGATTAAAGAAGGTCGCTGGCCTAACTTAACTACCTAGATTACGCCACCTGCAGCGCTGGCCTAACTCAGCTTCTCCGAACTAAGGACATGTCACAATATCCCAAAAATGTTTTGGATAGCCTTAATAGCCTACATACCTTCCTTTTACAAAAATTAATGTTTTTATCTAAATTCTTATGTTTGGTTGTATACCCTATTTTTATATATTATGATGCTTTCAGTTTTCAATGGACTTTTCATTGCATAACGGAATTTTGTTCAACTTTGTATGATTTCAAATGACGATATAGACTTTTAATTTGGTGTATCATAGGTTTTCATCTCACTCTATACAATTAGAATAGGCTTAAAGTAGACCGCAGGTGAACGCCAGAAAGCTTTTCTCATAAAGGTAACTTCGCCTGTTAACTTTAAATAAAAGAAAGAATTTCATGTTTTCAAACCAATTTGGATTCCGTATTAACTTCATTAAAAATTATTTTTGTTTCGTGACATTGTAATGATTCCGATCTTTATCCTTATGTTATATTCTTTATTAAAACTGTTTATATGTATCAACCAGGAAACTCCAATCGTAGTTTTATTGTCTTTTTATTATACTCTCACGCTAAATCGTTAAAATAAAGCATTTCGTCTATTACACTTTCAAAATTGCGCCATTAAATTGTAATCAAAATCGAGCTTTAATAATACCTTTCCAAGAAATAACCCAAATGTGTTATTAACAACACTATTACCGAGTGACACGCAACACTCTAAGCAATTCATTGTATGAAATGATTTGATATTTCATTTTGAAATAAAGACATACTGCTATAATTTATTAGCAGTACAAAAGAAATTGATTGCACTGATTTATTTAAATTTACTTTAATTTGTTATAAAATTATTATTATTATTATTATTATTATTATTATCTTTTTTTTTTTTATTTGGTGTACGGCTTCAACATCTAAGGTCATTAGCCTAGTGTTCTATGTAGGTTATGGATTGTATTAGTAGTATAATACTCCATAGTGCAGGAGTATTAGTACTCTAATACTCCTACACCCCTACAGACAGGCCTTGTTACTGTTTCCTTGCGCCACTTTAGGAACAGCACTGTTAATTAGAACCCAACAGTGAATGGTCAAGTGGGGAATCCTACCAAGGCATCAGAATTAATTTTAAATAATTAAATTAAATAAAAAAATCCCGGCCAACGGTGTGATTCGAACCTGGGACCCTTGGATCCACAGGCAGAGACTCTACCACTGAGCCACCCACCCCCTTATTATTATCTTTAAAATTATTGTTATTTATATAAAAGTTACTTACAATATTATCATCCATAATTTTTGTTTTACATAAAATTTTCCTAAAATGGTCCGTATTCGAGAAATTTGACAAAATCTAAAAAAATATTTTTTTATAAAAATTGTTCAAATAAAAGTTGTTTGTAATTTAATTCTCTATAATTTGTATTATTTACATAATTTCTCTTAAATGGACCGTATTCGAGATATTTGAGAAAATGTGTAAATTTTGAATTTTGACGAACACTCAAAAACGGATAAAGGAAAAAACAATAAATTGTTTTATTTTGGCCTGAGGTGAAATTATTAGATTTCGGATGAAGAAGGAACATCTGCGGGGGGGTGGTACTTTATATTTTATGCAAAATTCTGATTTTTAAGAAAATTGTTGAACTAAAAGTTGTTTGCGATATCGATCTCTATAATTTTTGTTTATACATGATTTCTTTAAAATGGACCATAATGGAAAAATTGTAGGAAAAGTGCTAAATTTAAATTTTTCAGTATTTTCGTTTTCAATGAATATCTATAGAAAAATGTTTCGAGGTAGATGTATATGGAAAACGTATATATTTAGTTTATCCTCTAAACATTTATAAAAGTGCTGCAATAGGTTGTACAAAATAACCGGAAAAAGCCTAGATAGAAAAGTCACGTGTTGGACACATCAGATTTTTTGTTTTTGTGCTCGTCAATTTTACTTGTGCTTTCTTACAACTGTGTGCGTTTGAATCCTGTTTTAGAGTTTCAATAAAGTCATACAATGTAAGTATATACCTACTTCAATATCATCTCTTTATTTTGATGTTATGAAATACCTGCTATTTCTAACCTACAAAATTTTACCAGCCGAAGTCAGCGAAGATGCATAAAATATACCATGGAACAGCAAATTGCATAAACCTTGAGACTGTCCTAATGTACAAACCAGATATATTATCTATTTTTTTAGTCAACTTTTAAAGTTTTACAAATTCAGCCAGATGCCACAAACTGAACCTAGCAAAGAGAGAAATGCTGTCGTTATTTCTAATCTTAAGTTAACTGTTAAAGACGTGCTTCAGCATAGTACAATTATGAGATACGCAGCACTGGCTTACAATGTAAGTAAGTCAGTTTTAACACGTTACATTAAGCTTTACCGCAAATCCGGCAAACCCGACTTTGAATACTCAGCTACCAATGCTGTGAAAAAAATGTTCACGGAAGAAGAAGAAAAAGAAAAAGAAGAAGAAGAAGAAGAAGAAGAAGAAGAAGAAGAAGAAGAAGAAGAAGAAGAAGAAGAAGAAGAAGAAGAAGAAGAAGAAGAAGAAGAAGAAGAAGAAGAAGAAGAAGAAGAAGAAGAAGAAGAAGAAGAAGAAGAAGAAGAAGAAGAAGAAGAAGAAGAAGAAGAAGAAGAAGAAGAAGAAGAAGAAGACGAGAAACAGCTTGAGGACTATTTGTTGTTTTCATCTCGACTCCATTATGGCTTAACAAAACACGAAATCCGTTTAAAGGCTTATTAGTATGCCGAAAGGAATGACAAGAACGTGCCAGAAATATAGAAGAAAGAGGAAAGAGCCGGTAGAGGGTGGCTTCGTTAGTTTGTAGAGCGTCATGAAAAACTGTCACTGAGAAAAGCAGAAACAACCACTATCAACGAGTTTGAAAAAAAAAATATGTCCGAATTTTTTGTTGCTGCTAAGAAAGTGAAACAATTAGGCTCTATGTCGTCAGACGAACGTAGAATCAACATTACTATGATAGCTGGTATCAGTGCTATAGGGAACCACGTTCCCCCAATGCTTGTTTCATTTCCAAAGGAGCATTTCAAAGGGCACATGTTGAACGGTGCGCCCACATGTACCATCGGAGCAGCTAATTCTTCAAGGTGGTCTAATGCGGAAAAATTATTACAATTTAGGTAGTATTTCATCGCCAATATAAAACCATTAAATGACAATCTCGTTCTTCTGATGTATGATAACCATAATAGTCATATTTCGCTTTCTGTGATTGAATTGGCCAAGGCTAGTGGTGTTGTATTGCTCAGACTCGTATTTCCACTGCACATGTCCCACAAATTGCAGCCTTTGGACAGGAATGTGTTTGGGGCTTATAAGACATTTTACAATCGAGCTTCTAATGAATGGATGCTCCAAAATCCGGGAAAACCAATTAGTCTTTGCCGAAATCATTGGAAAATCATACCCAGCAAAACATCACGAATGGGTTTGCGGTTATGGAAATTTGTCCCCTAAACTTAGAAATTTCTGGCGATGACGCATTTTTAAGCGGTTTCGTTACAGACCGAGCAGATTCAGCTCAGTTTATTACAAAACCAATTATTTATCTTGATAAGCTTAGGCCATCGCATTAAAACATAGTCATCCAGAAATGATAATATCCTATCACAAGGCTGCAACTAGAAAGATAAAAGAATGCAGAAAGAAAAGCAAATCCAGGATCTTAATGGAAGCGCCCGAAAAAAAAAAGAGATTGAAGTGGCATTTTTGGAGAGACAAGCAGAAAAGTCTAAATCTAAAGTACGAAAAGTTACAAGACAAGTTTTTTGATGAAATCTCAGATGATAGGACCTATGCAGAACTGTAGGGACGACGATGATGATGACGATTACTTAGAAAAACTAGTTGCCAATTGAGATAAAGAAATAACTATGGAAAATGAAATTATATTGGTAGAACTGAAGAAAAAAAAAAAAAAAAAGATGATTTTGATGTTGTTTAACTAAAAAAATCCTAAACCGTAACAAATGTGTAAAGACTGATCAGGTTTACGAAATAACCGAAACAGATATTTTAAGAAAATTGCCAAAATCATCGGTCGTGAGTGGATCCAAATGCTTAAATAAATAATTGTCTTTACAAGTATATACGCCAGGACAATTTATGTAACACGTTGTGACTAACAAATATGTAGGGCCCTTAGATCCTTCACAGTCCTCCAGTATATCCCCTCCCTTACGTCACACTACACGTTTTTTCACTACAAGTGGACTGATTTTATTGTTGGCATCTCAGATACTCTATTTTATGAATAAATTGTTATTTCTCTGTTTTCTCTAGATAATAAAAATACGTCTAATCTTATTTCTAAATTTTACAGTAAGAAAGCGCGTAAAGCTACTTTTATTTAGTGTTTTTATTTTAGATTAAGTAACTTTATTATTTTATAATAAAATATATATTTTTTTGCTTTAGTTGTATGATTTAATTAGCCATTACAATGTTAAATGTAAATATAATAAATATAGTGCGCTAATTAGGGCAAATGGCGCTGTGTTTACTTTTGCCCGACAGCGCTCAAGCGGGTTGCAACGGCACTGTATATAGAGCAAATTTTATCTTATACTAACAAATACGAAAATTTAGAGAAACTGTAGCCAGTTTTAATGATTTTAGATAATTTCCCATGGTCAAATTTTGTTGAATTTTGAATATATTTAAATTAACAAATTTTTTTAGTTAAATATCATTTCAGTCGCTACTGAAGCAATGTCTTAAGCCTAATCATAATTTGATTAGGGTAATTAGATAACAGCTATTTAAACAATTTTTATCTGAAATAAATTATTAATCTTGCCCTTTGAGTTTAATATTTTTCTCCATTTTCATCTGCAGCGACATAATATTAACCCTTTCAGCACCAGCCACTATTTTTACATGCTGTAAATAATCCCAGCAAGTTGAAATCGCTCATTACCAGCGAACGTACGGTGAACGTCTGTATACCGTATACCATTGATCGTACGACGTACGTCGAATGAATATACACTGAGATAACTAGCAAGAGTATTATATTGAAAATTTAAACAATACATTTTATTCTAAATCTATTTGAACAAATATAAAAAAAAATCAGCATAAACCAAATAATGTATTTGACCTATCAAAATTCTTAAAAAAGAAATTAACGAATCTGACTCTCTCCGTCAATTCAATTTCAATACCAAAATATTTTCTGTTCTAGCACATACTGTTTGATGTCTATCCAATGGAGAGTCTTAAATCTCTATTTGGACAAATCGTGCCAGTCAAAATGGTTTCCCTGTGGAGCAATTACTCGGCTCTGCCGTATACTACTATACCAATAATCTATATGGAAAGATGTACTACTATTCTTTCTGATAATGACATATCTGGGGCGTTGGCATTCTGAAGAGCAAATTTTTGTTGTCCGAGTCCCATATAAATTTCAAAGCTGTACACATACCCGTCAGAAGTACAGAGAGCAAAAATTCTGATACCAAATCTAGTACCCTTTGACTTGATATATTGTCGGAAATGTAACCGTCCTTTGAACAACATCAGCGAATAGTAAACGTTTTTTTTATCAAGTCATCAAGAAAGCACTGATAATTTTTTTGTATGTAATCCATAACTCAAGAGAAGGTAAACAAACATTGTCAGCTGCTTTTTCAATTAATTTTTACTTGACGTACGTCGTACGTCCAAAAGTATAGCTTATTGACGTACGTCGTACGTCCACTGGGGCTGAAAGGGTTAAAAATATTTGATTTACAAAAGCAATAAGGATGTTTTTTATTTGAAGTATAGACACTAATTTAAAGTGTATTTATTTAAAAACTCTTTATCTTCAAAATAATTTTTAGCTTTTGAATATCATCAGCTTAAATCAAATCAAACTTTATTTACATTTAGTAATACAATTCACATCTACATGTAAACAGTCATTGGAATAACTTCTTTTTATCCTCTAGCTACTCGCTGGAAGAATATGGGCATCGTCTTTGCTCCCAACCGTGAAATGCAGAAAATTTATCGGTGTTATGTTTATCTGTCATCTCCTTACCTTTCGATATAATATGATAGTTCCGGCGATAATTGATTTGTGTTTTGAGTTATGTCTGATTTTAGTTGTGATTTGTCTCCCTGAAAAAGACTAGAATAAAACAGGGTTGTCCTTATGTCCAAGTGTGTATATTTAGTTTATGCTTGCAGCTGTGATAAACTCGTGTTTTACACGGTAAAGCGGGATATCTGACCTGGAATCAAGGGCCCTCGATTTTAGTTCTGATGACGCACCCACCGTGCAGTCTACTGTCCGACCAGTGCTCATATCTAGCCATATTGAGTTTTTTATATTTAGTAGGTCAATCACATTCTTAGAGTCTAAGTCCGTCCGAGTCTTAAATCAATGTTTTTTGGTCCTATCTGTATATTGAGAGTGCTTTGTGGAAACATCCATGTTTTCTGTGAGCTCTGTTCCCTGCATCAATGTTGTTGTCTCCCTTTACGTTTTCGGGGGACAGTGTTTAAAAAATCTTTCTGAGATGCGCGTTACAAATTCTTTCATAGTCGACATTTATGCCTCTACATGCATGTCATTGATCCTGGAATAGCGGGGCCACCCCAAGGCCAACTTCAGACACCTGTTTTGTATCCGTTGAAGTTTGATGAAATTACTGTTGGATATCGAGTAGAAGACAGGACGCCCATAAGTCAATATAGACCTGATTACCTGTTTGCAGATCAGAAGTTTGTTGTCGTGTGTTACTCTACTGTTTCTGCACAACATAGGGTATAACGTTCTGATTGCATTATACGCTTTAGCGATTCTGTCATCGATGTGCTTTGTAAACGTTAATACCTTATCTAGATGTATCCCCAGATACTTAACTGTTCTTTCACCTTTAGTTTAGATATTATTTGATCCGTTATCCTTTTAGTGAGGACCATGGTTTCCATTTTTGCGGTGTTTAGTCACATTTTATTGTAATATAGATAGGGAAGTATCGTTCTATTAATATGGATGTACAGTCTGTAACGGTTACTCTTCTAGTACCGTTATTTTTAAATATTTTATAACTATATTTTTAAAATGATTGTCCCATCTCTATTAGGACCGATAGTTTCATTCTTTCGCTACAAATATTTTATATAGTTATTTTTTGTTTTTTATAAGTTGTATGTTCGGATCGAAAGTGAATTTCGACAGGTATTACTTGAAAAAGTCTTTTACAATAATACCTTAGAACGAGGCAGTCGAGATTATTAAATCTGCTAATATTTAAGTAATCTTAAACAGTATGTGGTATTTTTATTAGTGGTGAGAACCATCAGTATTTCATGGTGAGTAAAAGATTAATATTTACAAGATTTCTGCAAAGATTAACGAAATGGATCGAGATTTATTTAGTTGTTAAAAATGTGAGGTTAGATGTTTTATAACGTGTTATTAATTTCTGTAAAGATCTATTTTTATTCATTCTGTGTTCAGAAACATCTTACCTCCTTGTTCCTTATTTTTCCTTATTACGTAAACTTCAAAAAGGTCTCAATCTTTTAGATAAGTCAACCTTTGGATGGTTTTTTGCAACTACGCTGAGAACATAGTTTAAAATATTTTTTTTTTAAACAAACGCTGAGAAGACAGTTGAAAATATGTTAATTTATGGTTAGAAGACAGTTGAAGTTATGGTTACAAATATGTTGATTTATGGTTAGAAAATAGTTGAAGTTATGGTTACAAACATGTTAATTTATATTTAGAAGACGCATCGCTGTAGGAGACCGTCCTTATTTAAAAAAGATTGAAGACCTACACCATTCCTACTTTGAGATAAGTTTCATTTCTATCTTTGAAAAATTAAAAAAAGAAGTAATTTAAATGAATCATGGCTTGTGTAGATTGTAATTGTTACTTGCCTGCATAAACATATACATTCTGTTTTAACATCAGTAATATTAATTATATTTGCCAAACTATTATAATTCACCTTAAATGATATGTTTATGTAAGTTTGGTGGCGCCCTCCATACCTTTCCTATAGTTAGGTTTTGTCAAGGTTATTAAGTGCTACTCACGGCCCTAATTAAAATTGAGCTAAAACACGGTAAGTAAAACCAACATCACTTGTTACAAGCCGTCTCCTGTTCACTATGTCAGCAGATGTTAGTTTTAATATGATTTTAAATAATTTCCCATGATCAAATTTTGTTGAATTTTAGATATATTTAAATTAACAATTTTTTTTAGTTGAATATCTTTTCATTCGCTTCTGAAGCAATGTTGCTTAAGTCTAATCATAATTTAATTAAAGTAATTAGACAACAGCTATTTAAACATCTTTTTGCTGAAGTGGATTATTAATCTTGCCCTTTGAATATAATATTTTTTTCCATTTTCATCTGTAGCGATATAATATTAAAAATATTTGATTTAAAAAAGCAATAAGGATATTTTTTCTTTGAAGTTTAAAAACTAATTTAAAGTTTATTCATTTAAAAAACTTTTTATCTTGAAAATAATTTTTAGCCATCGAATATTACAAGTTCATCTGCTCCAATTATTATCGATTGAAACTGATCAGTAGCAAAAGCAACAAAATTAAATTAGCATTTATTCAAATTTTAATCGATTTAAATTCAAATTAGCAGGCTACAGTACACAGTAATAAATGTTTGATTGTTTGGCGTTTCACAACCGGGACATTAAAGTTAGCATCGACTGTGCTATCATTAACGAACGTAAACATGCTGAAAATTACAGTAAATTTATTTACTTTGGTGTTAAGCCACCATATTGCTCGTCAATATCGTTTAAGATTGGTAGGTTTATCGATTTTGGTATAATGCGTAATTATTGTTTACTCTCTACTGCATGAATTATTGATTTTATTTAGTTTATTAACCTATATAAGTAAAAAAAAAAATGTTATGTTCTATCATATAATATGGTTTTGTATGAGATAAAGAAGAATAAATTAATTTTATGTATGAAATGATAAAACGAAATAAATAAACTTTACAATATTTGCATTATACAAATGATCTAAATTTTCAGACATTGTAACAATAAGATTTCCATGAAATCTAGGACTGAATATACGGGTATACGTATCTTTATTGAAAACAAGAATCCATGTATGCATTTTTATGCGATAGTTGATTACATTTCTATACAATTCAATATAATAATAATAATAATAATAATAATTTTGAGAAAAGTTTTAAAATGAGAGGAAAACTAAAAGTTTTAAGCATAGTATTAACTATATTTAAGGGCGACTAGTTTCGGTTAAATAACCCTTATCAGTCTAGCTTGTAAGAAAAGCATAAAAAGTAAGAAGGAAAAACCAATATATATCTGAAAAAATTTAAAGATTACCAAAATTTTTTGAGAACATATAGTAAAAATAATATAATATTGTCAATTAATGTTAAATTAGTGACAAAACTATGACTTATTAAGTGAACTTCTACATTTTTTTTAAATATATGCCATAAAGGTAGTACAATGACAAAAATTGGTAAAAAATTATTAAGTGATATAAAAAATACGACAAAACAAAGAAGTATTAGGTAAACTAATGAATAAAGCAATTAAACTATTAAAAATCATAAAATTAGTCACATCAGTGGTTCAAAAATTATATAAAAAACCAATCTCTAAATAAAGGAGATAAATGAGTTACAACAATTGGAACATTTTTATTAATTTGTACAATTTTACTTTCCTTAAATAATTTTTCTTCAATACACCATTTTAGATTTGATGCCACAGACATGCATATGTCCTTGATCTCATCAAAATTATGTATAAAGACATTAAGAGCAGTGTTTTGTATCGTAAGTGAGGTGGGCGTAATGAAAAATATGTGTCACGTGGTTTGTCAGGGATCCAAATAAAAAACTCGTTGGTGATATTAGTGAAGATCTAATAAAACACATATAATAAATAAAAGAAATCTTAAGGTATATCTTGTCCTATGGATTAGTAGGAAGACTTAAGAGTTTATAACCAGGATCTTTCCTAGTTTAGGATATCTTCATATGAACGTTTCACCGTTCTTAGACATAAATAAACTTTGTAAACAAAAGTTTTAATAATAATAATATTTTATTTCTTTCTAAAATTAAATACAATATTCTTTTTAATTTTATAACATAAATCAATGGTTTCTTTTTCTTACAATTAATTAGATAATACTAAATGATTATTTAACGTCCTACTGAAGTCTTCTAATGACTCGTGTGTGAAAAATTACATTTAAATAATATTATTACTTTTTAAAAAACAACTTATTATGCTAAAAATATAATTAAAAAAAATAAATAAATTCCTACCGACCCATCTAAATAATGAAATTTCTATATTATATTATTCAAAGCAAGAAGAATTGGAGACTAGAAGAATTGAATAATGAGGCTAATATATTTAATACAATATTTAAAGTATAAGAAACGATGGGGGGGGGGGGGGGACAGAAGGAATATTTTTCTGAAAAATTGAAAATTCTTTCTTGTTTCCCTGCTCCTGTTCCAAAAATGTAATTTCCTTTTTTAACATAACAGTATCATAAGCAGGATCTTTGAAATCTTTAATATAACCATCCATTTTGCACTTAAGTATTTAATGTTTTTAATAATAATAATAATATAATAATATGAAGAAAAACAATAAAATTAATTTAGACTTACTACTTAATAAAAAATAATAGTTAAACTGGTATAGAGCACCTTTCTTTTATTTCTTAAGTCTATTGCTTCTTTTAGGAGGTATGTTCCTTTGGCTTTTTAATTTCTACAAAACAGTCGATTTGTATTTGGAATTGGATGATCCTGGTCTTTCTTTTTCTAGATAAAGGTTTTCAGCTTCTTCTAAATATTTATTTTCTAGGCTGTCGATCTCTTTTTTTCTAATTCCTCCACTGTATAAAATTTGCTTTCAGTTTCTAACGTGATTCCACGAATTCTTGCTTGTTTTGTTTCGCGATATATAAATGTTTTTTTTAGTATTTTATTAGCTGCTTGATCCTCGTCGCACATAACATTTACAATTATTATAGATTTACTTTTAAGCTTTGTAACATTCTGATAAATTTATAATTTTTTTAAATATGTTGATAGTTCCAATAGTACCCCTTCCTCCGATTCATCTTTTCCATTAACATAATAGTTGATCACCTGTTTTGTTTAATGATGTGTCCAGTAGTAAATTCAGCGTTGCTATGGTATCTTCAATTAGGTTCTGTTTATCTGTTTTTATACCAGATAATTATTCTTTTTAATTCGTTATTCTAATAATAGATATTTATTTTTTTAACTAACTACTTTCGTTTCTAGCTTCTTTATTTTTTCATTTTGGGCTAATTTTATATCTTCAAATTCTGCTAGAACTTAACATGTTTACTCTTGTTGGCTTTTCGTAATTTGTTCGAAGAAATGATTGAACTTTTCATCTATTGTCGACATGTCCTCCACTCAATTTTAAAATGTTTGTAGGACCGTCGTAAATGTATTTGGAATTTGAATTGGATAGTGTCAATTACAGGAAGCGAAAATAAATCTATCCATTAGGATAGATAAGATGGTACTGTAGTTGATTGTTATGGACGGTGATAAAATTTAGCAATTTTTAACCTTATATTTACCATGTGCATGCACTTTTTGATTGAATTATGTAGTTTATCTTAATAATTTTAACGTACCTTGTCCGTCACTCACTCCACAGTACTTATTTCACTTATTTTTTAAATTTTGGCTCATAAAATTTTTATTTTAGCTAAAGATTTTCAGTTTTAATTTAGAGCACACAAAACATGTACATGTCTCTTTAAGATTACAATAAAAAAAAATAATGTTGAATTACGTTAAATATTTCTAAATCACTTAATTCTTTAAACGAACCGTTCAATCTATTTTTAGACGAGAAAGTAATCCTTTAAAATATATTTTCTTTACAACTGCTTAATATTATTTAGTTAAAAGTTAACAGATAATAATTCAAATCTCGTTCTTCCATCAAAATTAAGAATTTGATCACGCATACATCCAATCAAATATTACTTGTTATTTATATCTCTATAATTTTTATATTTTCTAAATTTCTATCCGCCCACCGTTTCGACTTCATATATCAAATCTATCGTAAAACCTACCGTTTTGTAACTTTTGTAAAACTCTCCCCTTTCCTATGCGACTTCTGACAAATGAGGTACATTTTCATCATCAATAACTTCCCTTGGGCTAAAAGTAATAAATTGGTTCAATTTTATTGAGAGCATTTAGGAATTATAAATAAATTTAAAATAATTCCAAATATTGCTGACGTAATGCTTACTTACGTAATGCTAATCCATTTATAAGAGTAGTTTTTTTTTTAAATGTCTTAATAATTTTTAAAACATGACATCCATCTCTTTATAGGTATATTAGGCAAATTGTATTTTAAAATTTCAAATAATCTTGTTTTTTTTCTAATAGAGACATAATTTTACTTGAAGTCATTAAAAAAATATTATCAGTAGGCAAGTTGCTCATTTTACAAGTAAATTTCCATAAAAAATCTATTGTTCTATCTGGTTATTTTTGATACCAAAATATATTACTAGTATAATTTTCTCCTTTTCTTATTTAAATATATCAGCACCAAACTTAAAAACTAAAAGTTTATTTTTATATTACATGTCAGGATAAAATTAACGAAAAATAAATAACTTTTCTAATTCATTTTCTTTTATTTTGTAATACATAATTGTAATTTTTTTGTACATAAAAATATACTAAATAAATACGTTTAAAATTTCTATTAAGCAGTCTCCATGATATGGCATTATAAGATCATGATTTGTTTCTCAACAAGTTGAATTATAGTAAAAGTCTTGTCTGTTTTAGTCCAAACAGTTCATATAATTTTTAAAAGTAATTACAATTTAAATTAAAAATTTATTAATTACCTTAATTTATTCAAAATTGTGAATTTCAACATTGTGAATTTCATCACAGTCTTATTCTTCTGTTTTAAGATATTCTGTCTCATACACAATAGCATCTTTAATTTAAACAATTATTACCTTTTTGTAATAATTAAGGAAAGTATAGGAATCATGATTTTTTTTAACGTGAAATTTTAGACGGGTCTTTAGATTTTGACTATTTTGCAATATTTATTTGTGTGTCTGTATCTACAATAACTAAAAAACAGATAAGGAGAAACAAAATTATAAAGTTATGCTTTAATTCATTTTGCGGCAAACTAACTTGCATTTGGACATAGTCAAAGCATCTTGGGTGAATGTTATATTAAATCCTTTTCCTATACTTTAAAGTATATTATGATTGGAGAAAAAAATTCTACAATAATAGTTGTTTATGATGTTGTTTTATTTAATTATTACAAATACACATAATTTCTCTCAAATAGACTGTACTGGAAAAATTTTAATAAAAAGTAAAATGTTATTTTTTTATATTTTCATTAACAATGAAAATATGAAAAGTGTTCGCATTCTAAACAGTTTTTAGTTACATGGGCTTTACTCAATATATTTGATAAAATCAGATATTTACAATTTAGTAAAATAAAAATAAATTTTACTTTACCATCTGTCTCTGTATTTGTAACGTGTGGAGGGTGGGTTACCCACACGACACTTAAGCCTCATTAGGCCCATTGATCATCCTCCTGAGATGATAGGCACCTCATAGCTCGTGAGCCAGACTACACATTTAATGTAGTTAACAACGTCGCCAAGAGGTGCTTTAAATCTTCTAATAAATGAGAGCGTCAGCAAATGTGAAGGATATGCTCGATGGTCTCATCTTCTTGTTCGCACTTTCTGCAGAGTGCGGATTCTGACAATACCATGAGATGGAGATGCTTTCATACTTGTCAATGACCAGTCAGAATGCCTGTGAATAGGCGCGGATTCTGTCTAGTCATAGTCAAGTATTTGTTTACTACAGTGTTGTACCAGGATAACCTTAGAACTCCCTGGCAACTCTGCAGTTTCTTGTTTCATCCCATCTTTCCCTGAATTTCACTAGGGAATATTCTTTGATTAGGTCTGTCACTACCGATTTTGTCAGGCCAATAAAAGGGGCAGGTACAAAAAGTATTTGGTTGGCTGCTTTCTTGACTAGTATATTAGCAAGACGGTTACCTTTTGATGCGGCGTGACCTTTGATCCATTTTAAGGTGACCACATTGTTAAAGAATACTTCGGCCAAAGCTTCGTGACATCCTAGTACTAACCGTAAGTAAATTCGTGATCTGTTCAGGGTGAATACGGCTTGTCTGTTATCTGTATAGATAAGCAAAGTTTCGTTTTGTGTTTAGGCTTTCTGGAGGTCTTAATTCCATTTTCATCCTTTTTCTTGTGAAAAGGATCATTTATATCTTCTTTGAATTAATAGACAGTAAATGGTCCTTGCACCATTGTATGGATTTTTATAAATTTTACGTCTTGGTCACTTTTTTATTTTAAA
The DNA here is from genome assembly GCA_927349885.1 of Psylliodes chrysocephalus. NCBI lineage: Eukaryota > Metazoa > Arthropoda > Insecta > Coleoptera > Chrysomelidae > Psylliodes > Psylliodes chrysocephalus. The sequence continues at coordinate 41,898,415 of OV651819.1, forward strand.
TTATTTAGCAATTTTATTAATAGATTTGTTGTTTAAAAATATTTCATACAGTTATATCGCCTAAATTTTTATTAAACATTGTTTAATAATATAATGAGATTTTGTTATCATTATTCATTAGAACGATTCCAAAACCACTGTTATATTATTTTATTAATATGATATTACCTTACGTTTTCAAAACTCTTGCCAAAAATGGCATTAATCATAAGTATGAATAAAAATTTCTCAAATAAATTTTTATTTATTTGGTATTAATATATAAAGGGTGTAACAAAAAAGATTTACAGTTAACCATAGTTTCTGGGATCGAAAATGGACCGATTAAAGCAACTTGCTCATATAAAAAATAAATAGTACAAAACTTACAGGGTTAGGATAGAAATTTTTGTTATAATTTTTTGCTCCTACTCTAAAGCGGCTTTACATATTTTTATGAAAATTTACCTAAGATGTTAGTATACTACATCATGTAAAATTGAGTCAGTGGCGTTTAAACTTATTTTAATTCTATAGATTTTCAGAAGGGTTCGGCAACCATTTGACCCCCTACTATTTTAAACAATAAATTTCAGTTAGAAAGAGGACGCTACCGAAATTCTACGTCTGCTATGAATTTTTTTTTTGTCAACTAGTATTTGTTTGTGAAAGCCTTAATTACTCTGTTATATGCCCTTAAAAGAAAGTTGTAATTAAAATTATTCAAAATGAAATTTTTCTATTTATCATAAACCACTGATAATTTGTTAACGTTTTTTTGCTACATTATAAATTCATTTACACTTATTACCTTGAATAATAAATCATCTATCAAGTTGTAATATAGTATAAAAAAATCTTAAACAAATATTCATTGGATTGGTAGAAATGTTTTATTATATTTTTTACTGTGACTTTCCTTCAGGGGTCTATAACTAAGTAATTAAGGCCTTTAATAAAGTAACACTAAACGACAAAAAAACTTAAAATTTTATTAAAATAGATTGGGCTGTTTTAGAGTGAGCGAAAAATATTTTCAAAAATTTTAACGTTAATACCCTATTTTTACTATCAATTTATTATGTAAGCAATTTAGCCTAAATCGACATATTTTCGACTTCAGTAACTGTGGTTAAATTTACTGTATATTTGTTTGTTACACCCTGTATATAAGGCTTTAAAGGCGAATATTCGTTAGGTATAATCCATATATCAATATCTATTTAAAATTTCTATTGTAGACCACATATTTTTTTTAGTTTGATAATGTGCCATTAAATTTTGATTTGTTTGTATAAAGTATCAGAGTTTCCGAATTAATATGCCCTGGTACAAAAAACTAAATCCTTATGAACGTCTTGCATTTCTCTTAGATATTCTAAGTTAACTTTTGTAATTTTTGGTTACTTTCATGGAAGTGGCCGTAGTTTTTGGCAATAGCATTGGTTTTTAATAAAAAAATAAGGTTGTCGTATTTTTTTTAATTGTTAGGGGTTAAGTGTATTCAATTTTTTTATTTAAAAGCTGCGTAATGGTTTTCTCTTTCTACCCTACGTAAACAAATATCAATAAAAAGTTTAAGTTAATATAGGCACAATTCCAAATAATATTTACAACGTAAAGTTTATGTCTATATTTATAAAAGTGTGACTATTTTTGGTACTTAACTACTAACTCAAATACTTAACTGTAAAGTCTATACTGATATATTTAAAAATGTGTCACTATTGCCCTTAATACCATATTATGTGTCACTATTGACGGAGCTTAACCACAAAACTGCTTATAATAAGTTTCTGACAAATTCGTCATCTTGAAGAATATATATACTAACTAAAATTGGACCAGTCTTTTTAGTAAAAAATAAAGTATTAAATTTGACGTTAAATGCTTCATTTATCTACGAATTTCTATAACTTTTACTTATGCCACTATTGCTCTCGGTGCTAAGTAATATTTTAACTTTTATACATATTGGAATCGTTAAAATAATGGTTAATATATTTTTTCAGGTATCATGGATGAGAAAACGAGACCTTCACATCCTGACGTCGGGTATTCACACGTATACAGGAGACGCGCGGTTTAGTGTTCGTCATCCGGAACACAGCGATGACTGGGACTTGCGTATTGAGTACGTGCAAAAGCGAGACGGAGGTGTGTACGAGTGTCAAGTGAATACGGAACCTAAAATTAATTTGGCAATCATGCTGAACGTTGATGGTGAGTACACAAGAATTATTTACACAATAGTATTAGAGGCTGTGAGCTGTGACCGTTTAACTAGATAGAGCACCGGGGAGACAAGATTTAGTAAATTTTTTTAAAGATTCAGAACTTGATATTTATTTAAAATATTTCTCATAAATTCTTTTAAAGTATCCGATAATATACAATACCTATACTTTTTAAAAAACAAGGGTTCTATTGTAATATGGCCAGCGCGTGACCTTGAACCTCTCGATTTTCGCAATTTTGAACCTAAGATTTTTATGGAGATTTACATTAGAAAAATGGTTTATTTTGCACCAGAACTCTTGCTGTAAAGTAACTGGTTCGTTTAGAGACTATCTATCCACGCTATGGCACCTGTAGAATTCATTAATTTCAAAATCAGTTTTGCTTGTAGTCTAACTCTTGTTATGGAAGTAAAACAAATTGTACAAGTATTTCATTACAATAAGCGTTATGTAATTAAATATTGTTTAATATTAACCAAATTTACTTGAGCATTAACGGTCATGTTTATTGATTTTGTTTATTTCAATTATTTAACTTCATATTTCAATAAATTATGTTCTTTTAGTTGTGCAATAAATTAGTAATCAAATTAGCTTCTCAATACTAGATTTCAACTTTAAATATATATTTTCTTCATATAAAAACTTCCAATATGTCATGTATGCGATAATTACTAATCGTTTGAAAATATTTGTGTAAGCATCTGGAAAATTGAAAGTTAGGTATTTAAGACCAAAAAATGTACTTTACCGTTAACATAATCATAAATTGATCCTTTATTGCAGAATACATATTGTCCAACATATATAATGTTGACATCATAAATTTTCTTACATTTTCAATAGATGATTCCATACCACCTGGTGTATAGTCAATTCTAGTCTAAAAAAGCTTTCGTAAGTAACAACTTCATTTTATGAATACTTCTAATTATTACAAATCCAAGATTTGACATAAATTCTTAGTATTGCACGTAATGACGTCTATTTTCTGAGATAGATTCGAAAAATCAAATAAGAATACCATGTTATATTATGAACAGGGTATTAATACACTGCTAACTAAATGATTTATTTATTATTTTTATTTGGTGTCATCGGCATCAACTACTTAAATTATTAGCCTCGTGTTCTGTGTAGGCTTTGTTACTGGTTCCCACTGCAATTTTAGAAACTGCAGTGTCAATTAGAACCGAACAGAGTATGGTCGAGAAAGGAATCCTACCTATGCATTAGAATTAATATTTAATTTAGTTAAATAAATAAAATTTTTTACCATCGGCGGGATTCGAACCTGAGACCCTTCCTTCACAAAGTCATGACTCTTACCAGTAAGCTAACCCACCCAAAAATATTTACTGTTTCCCCTTCTGTCCCTAACAAGGAATCAGTCTCAATGTCTCCTACTATCTTCTTAAGCAGTGGCTCACCCTCCTCTTTTTGATATGTTTCTATTTATAGTGCTTTTGGATTTAAAATTGCTTCACATTTAGGTTAGAATATAAATATTTTTTATCCTCCTGTTATTTTCTATTTGATTTCTACGATGTAAATTGTACTTAACAAATACAATCAGAGTAGTTTGACCTGTTCGCGGGCCAAAGTCGTCTTTACCATAAAATGAAAGATGATGAGCGCCACCAAGTTTTTTTAGTAACTTGGAGAACTTATCTGATTTTATATGCCCTATTTAATTGAGTCAGTCTCTGGTACTTATATTTATCTGTTATATGTTCTGGAAAATAAAAGAAAGTGAGAAAATTTAATACATTTAAAAAGAAAAAGTAAAATGAATGAATTTATATAATAAATTAATAATTAATAATTACATTTGAAAAATGGATTAAAATTGTCTGTTAAAAAAAATTGATTGAATGAAGTTGAATAGATATTTATTTGTCTTGACTATGTGGCATTCTATAGCGGTACTTCCCTAAAGTATGTTGTGAACAACCCGCCTTTACTTAGAAACTTGGAGCTTGTTTGGAGAAGCTACATAACCTGTAGCTTGGAACTTGTAGAGAAGTTATTTATAATAATAATAGCGAAAAGAAAAGACTTCTACAATAAAGAAGTATATTCAGATAAATTACAATAAATACGTATATATAACTGCATTTGAATTTGAATAACAGTACTTTGGAAATAGCCAGAATACATGTCCAAGTGGTTACATATGTAGTATGCGATGATCGGTGCCTCCATCTACGAAAGCGCGACGGAACCCTCCTCGACTGGATTAGTTTTGCGGTATATGTTGTGTTGCCAATGAGTGGCGTTTAAAATGATTGGTCTGCTACAAACTTAGACTTGGAACTCGCACTTGGAACTCGGAACTTGGAGGAAATACGTAACTCTGAGCTTCTTGGAGAAACTACGTAACTCGGGCTTGGAATTAGACTTGGGAGCTTGGACTTGGAGCTTAAAGCTTGGAGCACCTACAGGTTTAGAAATAAAAATGACCTCAGTAACAGGAATATTACATATACAGGCCAGTTTGGAAATCTAACGGACTTATGAATAAACGGGACAAATATTAAAGTTACATCGTCTTAACAGAATACAAAATTTTAGGACAAATATTAAAGTTAAATCATCTGAACAAAATATAAACTATTTATAGGACCAAAATAAGTGAAGAACCATAGATTTCCGTTTAAACTGTATTTTCAGACTAACTTGTAATTCAATTATTTAATTACCTTCCCGCGTATATATCAAAGTAAGCTTGAAAATATTATTAGGTAGGGTAGCTATAGTCTACATAAAATAAAATAAAACAAAAGTAATAAGCAGCCTGATGGTCATAAAAAAAGCAAATGGCTGATCTATTGGCTTTCCAACTAAATCCAAAGTGTTAAAATATTAGTTGAAAGAAACATTACCTAACAATCATCCCAAAATAAGCACATATAAAAGACAAGATAATTACGGAAATCTACTCATAGTAGATTATTTGTCATCCCACACTACCACGATAAACCAAAAGGCCGGTTGAATCAACACCAGTCGGTTTTACCTCAGCATGGTTGCCGAACGAAATACTAGGCACGTTCGTAAACCGTACTTTGCAAATCTCTCTAAAGCAAACGGTTGTCTTTTAAATTGTGTTACGAGGGGTTATGGAGAAGTTGTTGTTAAAAATAAATTTGAAATTAATTTAAAATTAATTTCTCGTACCACTCCTTCTTACAGAATCTGCACTGTATTCTACTACTCTTAGTTTTCTAAGGTGTCCTCTGAGTCGGCAATACCCAGTACAAAAAATCTCGTACAGTCCCTTTTATTTTAATTTTTGTTATATAATTTTATAATCCTGTTGGAAGCTTTCTAGAGGTCTGAACAGATAACTTTAAACCTAAAAACTTCTATCGAAAGCCACAACTGCATACGAGATTTAATACAGTAGACCCACCGTTTATAAATTCATAAATTTATTTAGTATGTATTTATAATGATTTAAAATACTTTAAAGAAATGACAAAGTATGCGAACTAGTTGTCAAGATCATCTGCTTAGAAAAACAACAATACGATTGAAATTCTGTGCTCACAATTTATAATTAAGAAAGAAGGGTTAAAATAAGTTGCTATTGACATTTTTAGCTTCATACCCTTTAATCATTTCATAACATCTGTAATTTTGTGGTTTGTTTATGATTTTGACTTTAATATGTGAATCTGGAGTTGGAGTAGGTCAAATTTAAAAGCTATATTTGAAAGTCATTTTTTATAAATAAATAATAGAAATATTGATATTATAACTCTAAAATTTTCAAGTGCTTGAATGGAAAATCGGTTTCCCAAGACGAACTCGTTAAAACCTCGAAGAAAATATACGCCGTATACTGCAAAATTGAAAATTTTTTAAGACTTTTATTTATGAAAAGCTGTAGATTCCTAAAATGTAATTATAAATAAATTTCCCAAAGAGGTTTGGTTTGCTGCGTCTGATCAGTTACTTAACAATACAACTGGCAAGTAGGGTCATCGAATGGGGGCAAAATAAGCTTCAAATGCTGTACTCCTACCCCGATTTAACTATAGGAGTCCTGGATGTTAATACCAGTGGGTCTGAGCAGCGAAAATCATACAAAAAATTGGTGTTACAGTTTTCTTAGTGCGATATAAATATTAAAAGCTTCCGTATTTAAAAAAAATATATAGACAGCTCCTTGAATCGTTTCTTGGAAATACTGGCATACGCTACTTATAACTAAGCCACTCTGAAGCCTATGAGTAATGCGATGCTTTCTTCAATTCATGTAGAATCATAAAATAACACAAGTAACTTGGTTACGGAAATATTTTTTGCGAAATTACTAATATTTTAGTAAAAACACAATATCTACAACCTCTTAATTATTGAAATGTGTTCTTAAGATAAATAAGATTGTGTTTGTTGATTTAAACTAGAGGATATACAAAAGAGTAGATTACAAGTGTGAAAAATAACATTTTTCACACGAGTAGGAAATATTGTCGCACAAGGCATAAGCCGAGTGCGACAATCACACGAGTATGAAAAGTCTTTTTTACACCAGTGATGTACAATATTTTTTCAACGAACACAAAATAGTTTTATCAAAAAAATATCAAACTAGGAAATCTGGCTATAAAGGTTCCAACAAGATGTGGTCTGCTTTACATTTGTTTTTTTTATATGCCTTATTGAATAAATTTTAAAGCGTTTTACAGAGTGTTTTTTCAAAATAAAAAATATTGTGATTCCATTTACAATAAAATTTCATACGATGATGAAGATAAAATAACATTTATTACCAAAAATATTAGAATACATAAATGTTTTTTATTAGTTATAATTAGTTAGTCATAAGTTAATAAGTTGATCAATTGTGAACAATTTTTTTTTATTATTAATGGTTACCCACTTCTTTGGTTGCAATTTTTCTTTGAACATTAATTAAAATAGTAAAAAATATTGTAGGGGTTATAACATGATAAATAACATGTATTTAAAATAAATAAACCACAAAATCAGATCCATTTGCACCACTGGTCGTTAAAAAATAAGCCAAGCTTAAATTGACATTTTTCCATTAACAATGTCTTTTTTAAGTTCGTTTATTTCTTAACTACTAGCAGGTCAAATGGCACTCAGATGCCAAACCATCTACGCTATCATTTCTTTGCAATTTAACTTACCTAATTAAATATATAATATAAATTACATTTATCCACACTCGTGCAATATAGGGCACTTCCCATAAGATTAAATGGTGCTACAAGTGTTACTTTCCTATATAATGTGTATGAAATTCCTGCTTTGATTTTTAAAAACTAATATAAAATATGTAATGTTGTGATTATCAAAAAAATGTATTTCTTATATCGCATACATTCCTTTAAATTACATTAATTTTATCTAACCATTACAAAGAAACGTATTAAAAATATTTAAAAAAATAAAACGTTATGAGTCGTCAAACTTGGTCAAAAATTACTTATGATCCAATAAAACAGATAAAATACGTACACAATTTATTTTTCAACTTTTATTTAGCCATTCTATTTGTTTTAAAATCAATGAAGTCTTAAACCATAATACAATTCAGTAGAGAGTTATAACGTTTCTATGAAAATAATAAATAATTTTCTCGCTTCCGTCTTTTATTTGAATCAATATTTCACACTTTCAACTGAAACTCTATTTTTGGACACGATTGTGTTCGAGATGGAGACCAAAACGTCATTTTGTCATACATACAATTGATTGAACATTGTGCTCGGCACCCAACACCCAAAAAGAAGACGTATGTGTTATTTTATGTATTCACTTTTATTCGTTTTTGACGTGACTGACTTTGTAGAGATGTTCGTGCCTTTCGAGATAGTTTTCAATTCTGGGATTTCGGTCTCGTCGTCCCTTTTCGAATACAGCGACGTACAGGAAATCGTTTGTTGCAATGATTTTTTAAATATTTTTACGGGCTCATTACATCTTTGCAACAAATTCTCAAAAACAGAATAAACGTAAAGAAAAAATTAATAAATACTAACCATTTAAAATAAGTGATATTTAGTAATTATTTATTTAATTGACTTGAATTGAGGCGTTGTTCGGAAAAACCTAATTTGGTCAAAACAAATAATTTTAGGAAAACAATAAAAACCCTCCTGGTTCTTTACATTTTATTAAAAATCCTTATTTTACTACTTACTAGGTGTAAACAAATATAAGCAATATTTTCCAAAACATTTTGCGATTTTTTTTTTTTTCAAAACAATATGAGAAAAAAATACATGGACCTATGAAGTTTTTTCAAGGAAAAATTTACGAAATATGTTCTTATCAAAAAAAAAGTAAATTGTTCACTATAACTAACCATATAAGCTTTTAAATAAAAGTAAACACAAAAAAAAACTTCAAAACATTATCAGGGTTACCGGAATAATAAGTTTTTTTTAACAGTAATTTAGTAGTCTTCACAGCCATTGCTTTTATCATCATTGTTGATAGTATTATTCATAGCAGCGGTGTCAAGTTCTTTACTCCTCTGGTTTTTAATGAAGTTATTATAAACATTTTTGTTGCTGTGGTTATGTAGAAGAGACAGAAGGTTTTCTGGAGTATCGTTTGGTTTTCTTCATTGGAATTCGCCGAATGTACACGGAAAAAAAATTGTAGAAGAAATTTCTACAATTATAGATTTTTTCTCTACAATAAATAGTACATATAGGGACAGGGACAATTTGTAGTAAAAATTTCCAAATATTTGTGGAGAATGTATTGTAGAGTTATTATCTACAATATTTAGTAAAAATATCCAAATGCATCATAAGAATTGTTCTACAAATTGTTATAATTTTTGCTATTCATTGTATGAATTTATATTAAAAATGTATTGCGTTTTATGAAAATAAATACGAAAATTTTACACAATAAATAGTAAAAATTCATACAAATTGTAGTAATTTTTAATAAAACTTGTAGTAGTATTCCATAATTATTTTAATTATAACCTAGAAAAAAATGTTCCTTAATAAAATATTCAATTTATTGTTTTAATATAAAAGATACAAAGTCTTAATTACATTATGTAATAAATAACAGTAATAATAGCACCCTCAGTCTCAGTTGGCTTTTCTGCACCTGAAAAATATGAAATAAAAATTAATAACAATTGAACTGTTCATACCCTTAAAACGGGGATATTTATCACCTTTACACTGATTTAGATATTAAATGACTAAGTCAGATAACTAACAAAAATGAAAAAGTAGGTATGTCACAATTAAGACAAACTATTTTTTTTTAAATAATCTACTAAGGTTATTTAAATTAGTTATTTAAAGGTAAATTATTGAAAATCAATAATAAATGTACTTACCACCAACAGAATTTATTATTAAAATTTTCTCAAACGCATCGGTGCTTATAATATAATAATGTGTTATAGGTACTCGTATATGTACCATGCTTTGTTATGTGAACATGGCGAACGGCTACTGCTGTCTGGCCATTTATGATCGACGTCAGAAAACGTTGGCCAATAGCAGAATTCTGTCTTGTTCACATGACATTGAATTGAATATTTTTCATAAGAAGGGATGTAAATTATTACTATTTTTTGTAGAGAAAATTACTATTTTTTGTAGAGAAAATTACTATTTTTTGTAGAGATAATTATTAATATTTGTACAAATTTTTTCAGAAGTTAGTAGTAGTAATTACGATAATTGTAATAAATTTCTACTTCTACAAACAATAGTAAAATATACTAAATATTGTGGAATTTTTTCCTATTGTTGTAGCATTTTATTCGACAATTCAATTGCTACAATAATAAATAGTTTTTAACTATAAATTGTAGTAAAATTTTCTACAAATTGTTAAGTATTTTTCTACAAGTCTACTACTACAACATTGTAGTAAAATTTTCTAGTCAAATTTTTTTCCGTGTATGCATGTTCTAAATATATTTCTTTTTGCATGGATATTCTTGAAGCTACAAGCGATGACCGCCATGCTCCAGTGTAGCTATCTCTTAGGAGTACACAACGATTGGTATTTTCAATTAGAAACATTCTTACATTTTTTATGTTAATTACTGGTTCTAGATTTTTTTTAAAAAATTTGTCCGTTGCACTTTTTATATCAAAAATGATGGATTGGTCTACTTTGACAACTCTAAAAGGTGACGGTTTACTTAATGATTGTAAAATAACATTATCCCACCCCTCTAGAGTCTCAACTCTTTCCATTTTTGGCTTTTTTTTAACAAGGAAAAAATCCTGGTCATTAGGAAGATAAAAATAACCTCTCACAGGGAACAGGTAAGTTATAGAATCAAACAGATTAAGGCTATAAACTAACACGTATAATAAATGCAACATGTTGTAGTTTTTGTTCTGACCCGGACAGCCATCACTAATCAGAACCAAATTTCTAGACATATCATTGGTATTAAAATAGTTCAATAACATAACATCCCTTCTTTGCTATATCTTCTGTATAAGTATACATTGTTACATCGTTACTGCCTAAATCGTAGATTCCAAACACGTAATGCCATATTTGTCGTGCAAAAAAAACTGGATTAGAAGGATTGTGTGGTAGTGGTAAATTCTGCATAAAATCAAAAGTAATACAAGAAATTTCGCCTGCTCTAGCCTGTTCTTCGTGGATGCTGCAGTTTTTTTATATGAAGTTATTTTTGCATTTTGCAAGAAGCCTTATCGGCGTCCATAATGCTCTTATTGCTCAAGGTATGTTGATATTTGTCACATTCTGCCTATGAGTCTGAACGGGGATATCCAAAATTAATATTAAATTTAGTTTTAAAGATGTTCCAGTACATTTTGTAGAAAACGTTAAGGTAGTACTCCTGTAGAAAAATCTTGTGCATATCTTTCACTGTTAACTCGGATGGTAGGTGCAGCTAATTTGGATTTTTTCGCAATGAGTGATGAGACTGAATTCGAGAAAATGTACGTATATGATTCATAATGAGGATAGTAGCTTCTTTGTTATAGTTTCTAGGGCGGCAAGTATGTTTGCCCCTCATATCTCTGGGTGCACAACCTTTTTCTTATAGTGACAACTGAATTCTTTTTAGGTGGGGCAATGTAACTGCATGAATGCTGGCAAATGCTTTGACAAACCATCTTTTCTAAATTAAAACATCACATCTTTATGAATATGAGGCACAATGTGGTTCACTGTTTACCCGAGTCCGTCATCTGTGTCTGTTTATAATATTGATTGTTATTAGGCCAGCCAAGTATGCGTCTTGTTCGTTTTTGTCATGCATTTTATAGAATTCGGTAAAACAGCGTTTATGTACTTCAATCTAAACGTTCTACAAACATTTTAGGCGTTTGCATCTAAAAAAAAGTGAAGCAGTAAATAAAAAATAATATTTAAAATTAGTCAACGCAATTATACCTGTAATCATCTCCTATTACTTTTTGTGTTTCTTCTTACGATTCTTATGTTCTAAACCTTTATTAATGACCGTCTTTGGATGTTCTTTATTTTGTTGCTTCTCTTACCACTGAGCACCTTCTGCTTTTTTATTATTGTTTTTTTCTTCATTTATTTTGTCCACTTTAATAAAATAAACAACAACCTATCTCTTTGAGGAACATTCGCAAACTAACGCAAACAAAAAACAACATGTGCTTTGAGTCGCATTTCTTCTATAACTGTCACATGTAATGGACATGTGACTTTCTTAGAGGAAACAACATGGACTTGTAAGGTTTTTACGGGATCAGCGAAATTTTATTCTTAGTTTTTAGGGAAGTTATAAAACTTTTACAAGAAATGATTATTTGTATACGTGTATATGGGAGTTAGGTAATTAGCCGCAAAATCTATTATTTGACAAAATAAGACTAATGAGGTTTTTCCGAGCAACACCTCAATTGTTTACATTCTAAATAAAAATATTGACTTAGAAACTTGAATTCTTCTTCTTTATTATAAAATCTTACTATTATGCCTAAAAATATTAACATAGAAGCCATTAAAATAATTATGCTTTCTTTTTTACTGATTCGTTCTGGACTGACATTCGCCAATGTGGAAATTTTCTTAATTCATTTCGGATTTAAAAATATCTAAAACGAAAAGTAATATCTTTACGGCTGCTACTATTTACGGTGCGACGTTTATCTCATATTTTTATATAACTATTATCTAGCTATCTACCAAATAGTTTACCAATTACCATCTATAATAATTTTGTCTTATTTAAAGCGTAATTCTTCGATTTAATATTGGATTCATGATCATCATTAACACCACTCTAATGCAATCCCATATACAGGGTGGTCCTTAAGTAATTATACATAGAAGTATGGTAGATTCCTCACTTTAAAATATTACGATTTAAATCAACTTGCTTTAATAAAATGTTGCTAATAAGGAATATAAAGGGTGTTAAAGGTTAGGTTCTAAGATTTTTTTTTGCACTAACTTTAACGTTTTTGTTATATATACATAAAAATTTGGAAATAGAGGTTTTTGGGCACGAACAATTATAATCTGGTAATGTGCCCTAATTTTTTTTACTGTTTAAGTTAGCGGTATTTTTGTAGAAGAATATTAAAGCCACGTTATTTTATTAGAAGAAAATTATACTTGTTATTAACCCTTAAAACTTAACGGTTTACGATATAATCGCATTTAAGGGATCAGCTGCATGATTATTATTGAAAACATTTAGAAAAAAATTAAATAAAAAGTAAGCTAAATCACATTAAAACTTTAATTGTGTCACATCATTAAATGTTCGATATGTCCTCCATTCTCGTCGACACATTTATCTATACATTCCACGAAAAGATCGTCTCATATTAAACAACATCATTGGATCTATTTATTTCTTCCCAAGCAAAGTAATTTTTATTAATTTCGGGTACTATTAACGTAGTAGGCGGATGGTCACGAATGATTTTGACAGCAAAGCATTCGATTTGTTTTCAATATTATGTCAGTCGTATAATATTTAGTTTGCATTTATTTTGATTAATTTAAAAAAAGCAGAAAATGCCGAGGCATAATAATTATTCTAATACCGATATGAGAAGATATGGTTTGCTATTTATTGTCAGCAAAATTTTAATGGGCGTGCTGCCAAACGAGAATATTTGAGAAGATATCCAAACAGGCAGCAACCTAATCATCAAACATTCAAAAATTTATTTAGGAATTTAGGCGAAAGTGGTTCGTTTCGTCATAAGCGTGATAACTTAGACCAAACAAGAATAGTTACGCCTAATAAAGATGACGAAATAATGGTTCGCATTGAAGAGGATCCTTAAGTTAGTACACGGCGTTTATCTACTGCTTTAGAAATCAGTAAAACTTCTATTTTAAAAAGACTGTACCTCGAGAAGTGTCACCCATACCATTTTAATCCGGTATAAAATTTATTGCCAGCAGCTCTACCGTTAAGATACCAATTTGCAAGTGCTATCCGAAACAAGCAAAATCTTGATTACACCTTTGTCGATAGAATATTATTTACCGACGAAGCTACCTTCACCCACCGTGGTATTTTTTAATTTAAGGAACAATTATCTTTGGGCTATTAAAAATCCCCATGGTAAACGAGAAAAGGCATTTCCAATATGAATTCAAAATAAACGTATGGTGTTGTATCATTGGTAACAATTCTTAGGACCATACGAGTTACCCCGTAATATGAATGGTGAGAACTACTTACCATTTTTTGCAAAATGATTTCATTAATCTATTGGAAGAATTGCCACTGAATATAAGACAAAATATGCGGTTCATGTAAGATAGTGCACCGCCGCATAATACGAGAGCAGTCAAAACATATTAATAATAATAATACTCTCCCCTAATTTACCCCCTTACGAGTGAATTTTAACCCCAAAAGCTGAGCTTGTGCGGGGAAAGGGACGGCTATTATTATTATTTGCCGTGGCGCTCCGGGGCGACTTAAAGATGATTGATGGTTGCCCATTTGACTTACAGGTGAGGAAAACCCGGGAAAACCTCACCCACCATCATCGAGACGGTAATTTATGGCGAATTTTTTTAATCTGCATGTCATATCAACAGAAATTGAATTTCTATTAATACGGCACACATCAAATCCTATACCGAACCATGCAATTTAATTTAAAATCCACATGGGATTCAAAGCCCAGCAGTCTCTGACACATAAACTTGCTTATAAATGAATATAAGCGCGTTTAGACCGCTATACCACCGTACCCGATTTAAATAACAACTTTTCTGAACGCTGTATTGGTCGTGGTAGCCATTTCCCTTGGCCAGCACGTAGTCCAGACTTGAATCCTCTCGATTTTGGTGTATGGGGTGCAATGAAATAACCTGTTTATAAGGAGCCCATAAATACCGGCGACCAACTTTGGAAAGAAATAAATAGAACAGCGGGTTTTTTGATCCAATGATGTTGTTTATTATGAGACGATCTTTTATGGAACGTGTATATAAAAGCATCGACGACAATGGAGGACATATCGAACAGTTAATGTGACACAATTGAAGTTATAATGCTTTAGCTTAGTTTTTTTTTAATTTGTTTTCTAAAAGTTTTCAATAATAATCATGCAGCTGATTTCTAAAATGCGATTATATCGTAAACCGCTATGTTTTAAGGTTAATAACAAGTATACTTTTCTTCTATTAAAATAACTTGGCTTTAATATTCTTTTACAAAAAAAACAGCTAACTTAAACAGCAAAAAAAATTATGGCACATTTATGCCACAAATGTAACCTATGTAGCACCCTCTACATCGAAGTAGGTACCAGATTATGATTTTTTGTGCCCAAAAACCTCTATTTTCAAATTTTTATGAATACATATTCAAAAACGTTAAAGTTATTGCAAAAAGAAATATTAAAAATTTAAACTTTAACACCCTGTATTAGCAACATTTTATTAAAGCAAGTTGGTTTAAATCGTAATATTTTGAAGTGAGGAATCTACCATACTTCTAAGATTTATGTCATACAATTGTTACACCCAGACATAAGTAAGAATTTTCCAAATATAACTCCAGTTTGATTTTCTTTGGGTACAGTAAATACCTATAAAACAATACAGGGTGTTTCCGAACTTGGCGTCTAAATTTGTAGGGGTGGTAGTTCGCATAATTTGTGACCAATTCGCAGATTTCATTTTTCCAAAATATTTAAAATAAAAATAATTGAAAATTAATTAAAAATTATAAACAGGTACGGTCCTGCACAGCAATAGGATCGCCTGTATTCACGCGCGCTACGTAGAATCGACAAAATTGCAAATGGCATCTGTTTTTGAGGACTATTGCGCTACACGCTTAGGGTAGGACCTGCTGTTTGATTTTTTTTTATAATGGCTCTATTCTGTTTATTATTTTTTTAGAAAAATGAAATCCGCCAATCGCTCTCAAATTATGCGAACTACCACCCCTACAAATTTGGACGCCAAGTTCGGAAACACCCTGTATTTAATAAATAGGCATCACAAAAATAACATAAAATATTTTTTTCACTACTAGTAATAGAAGATATAATTATGCTGTACTAAAAACATAATAAATTTCCCTCCTACTAGGAGCTTATTCTTATTCTCCTACCAGGAGAGAAAAATGAAAAGAATTGACAATAGCTATAAAATTTAGGTAATCGCAACAAAGTATATAAATTAAATTTTGAATTGTCTTTTAGAATAAATTAAATTGGAGCAATTTAGTTTTTCACCCAAGTGACGAATGAGGTTCACATAGACAGGAACGTACAGTACGACAAGATTGAATAAGATGCGCACTGGAAAAAACTCAAAATTCAGAAACGGCTGCGTTTTTTTTGGAAAATCGCAATTATTTTAAAATATTTTGATATGTTAATATTTTTTGTTAATTTCAAAGTTGTTTTAGCTTTAAAAATATCATCCCTAAACTGAGAAGTAATCTGTTTTTACCCCTTTTTTTCAAATTATACCAAAACAACGTTTCCCGAAATTTTGCAAACACCCTCCGATACTCCAATCTTTTTACTGAGAATACACCTTTACGTAATAACCTTTTGATTTTTGAAACAGCAATTTTTCGTCAATTTGTTATGCTTTCTTACGAATTTCAGGAGTATAAATACTTTCTTCTAGGTTCATCGCTACTTGCCACTTTTAAAATGCACAGTAAAATTAACATAAGGAAATGACGGTTTAATTTATTGAATTTTCAATAATTTGTTTTGACAAACTACTTTTCTGAATTAATTGATTTATTTGAAATACAAAGGGAATCCAAATATTATAATTGTACAGATGATTAAATGTTCTAGTAGTGAAAATATAGTATACAAGCCACGATAGAGAAGGTTTGTTTTTCTACTTTGGTCTATAATTTACTATTATTATTTAGAGCTAATAGATGAGTGAAATCTGTAAGAAAAAGAATAATATTTTAGCACTTATTTGAAAAAATCATTAATTTCATTATTGTTATTTTTACAAGCAGAGGTTGAGATCATCTACAGTGGAGTTATCAAAAAAACTTTTGGAAGTCATAATTTATTCCAATTTTGGCTTAATCAGCCAAAACCTACCATAGATAAGTTCTACCATAGTATGGTTACTTTATAGAATCTTTTAAATATACATTCTTGATATCTTTATTTTGTTTGGAAGATGTAGACGAATGAGGGTATAAGAATTATTTAATTTATTTACACATTCTTGCCTGATGGCTTACCAATGTTTTTATATATCTATCTATCTGAATAAGAACGTGGTTTAAAGCTCACTTGTACTGAAGGTTTATTGTACCCCTCACAGTTTCTATCCCATCATATTAATTTTCTTGATGAATTCAAGAATATGTCTGATGGGCGCTTTCGCCATTTCTTCAGGTTCCGGATATTGTACCCCGAAAAACCATTCCCGTTCCCATGTATGGTTCCGACAGTGGCATGGTATGTGAATAAGAGTTTCGTCCTCCTCTTCACATATTTTACCTAGAGAGTCATCAGATATCCCTAAAAGATTTAGGTGTCTTCTAAGGCCGCTGTGTCCCGTAAGTAGTCCCATTACGGCCTTGAGTTCGCTTCTGCTAAGGTTTAGCAGTTAATGTTGTCTGCTCGTGGATGGCCCCTCTATGAATCTTCTTTTTTTATTGTTTTAACAACTGTATGAAATCTATGGTATTATAAAATTCTATAATATTCTCATCCAAAACAGCATCTTTAGAGACTTTATCAGTAATTTAATTTCCTATTATACCGGCATAATCGCTTACCAAAATAATAATATATTTATTAACTTCCATAAACTAAAATAGAATAAATAGAGGAGCCGAGAGTGGCAGGCTTGATTTAATATCTACACCAACAGTTTTAAAACAAAACAAAGCCAAAGGAATCACCAGAAACAATACCAGTTGAAGAAACACGCATCAATACAGATAGCAGTCAAGTACTACTCACCCTAAAAAGACCACGAATTTACTCAGGGTTGGTACTAGAATATCACAAAGCTTTTGTTGAAATATCCATTAACAGTGTGGTCACCTTAAGATGGATCAAAGGTAATGCCACATTGTGCTTATTCACTAGCCAAGAATGCATCCAACCAAATACTTTTTCGATCTGGTCCCTCTATTGGACTCACAACATCGGTAGTGACAGACCTAATTAAACTATATTCCCTTGTAAAATTCAAAGAAATATATGATGAAAAAAATGCAGAGTTGCCAGGAAGCTTTTCCTGACTATACTACACCATACACTTGACTAAGACTAGACAGAATTTGCACCTGATCACAGGTATATCATGGGACTCTCAGAAACCGCACAAGAGGATAATACATTTGAGCATATACGACGCTCTTATTTATTAAAAATTTGTGTTTAGTGAGTATAGGCTAACATCAGCCAATATAAGGAAAGCACCTTTTGGCGACGCACAGTGGAGTATTACTATGGACGAACCTGGCCAAAAGTCAGAAGACTCAACTCTATTGTTTTGCATTGAAAGTTGTTTTTTGCGTAGCGTTATAAACAGGCCACTTGAGTTACCATAACCTCGCTCCCCATATGTTTCGTCAGTCGCAATCTACGTGCTCCTACGGATGCACGTTATTGATTTTTTTGAACTCTCGATTTACTGCGTCATTCAGTTTACGTTTACTGTGCTGCTATTGGAATTAAGTAAATATTTACAATGGATATCAAAGAAGAAGGTATGTGCTTTATTTACTAGTATTTAATTTAAACCTTTCTGTCTTGCGCGTACTTACGCCTTTTCTTTTAATGCAGAGATAAAGTATACTGAATAGTATTGAATTTTGAGAATGTTAATAGGTTGTAAGTTCTTGATTTCTTTTTAGATTTGCCAGGGGACATAAAGACTTTCTCCTATGAAGAACTTTATGGTTTCATTAAAAATTGACCCATGAAGAATTTGGACAAGAAAATTTTGTTTATGGAAGAAAAATCCTAGAAATTGCTTGCTGTCTGAATACCGAAATAGATACAGTAAAACGTTACCTGCGTTATTTTAAAAGTGATTTCAAGAAAAAAATGAGAGGAATCTTGTAGAAAAAGCGACCGTGTTTTGAAAAAAAAAAAAAAACAGATATGACTGAAAAAAAAAAAACATTAACGTACCTACTTGGACACATAAATCAGCACCAAAATTAGACAGATTCACGAAACCTTTTGAAAAATTAAGTGAACGAAGAAAGAGGCGTAAAACGCATGGTATAATATCAGAAATTTCTGCTGAAGAACTAACTTTTGCCGCTTCTATGATGAGTCAAAGGTCTTCTGGAAACACTGACCTATCTAAATTAATAACAAAGGCAACAGCCACTCCACACGTGCTAAAAAAATTCTAAGGGCTTTGTTCCAATAAGAAATAATCAAACAGCTTACTCCATTTAAAGCCTTGTCTCATGTTGTAGAGACAGATCTCACAACAAAACAGTACGAAGTGATACAGTCTGCTGATAAAAATATTTATCCTTGTTATTCTTTGCTTAAGAAGGCCAAGCAAGAGTGTTACCGTAAAAAAGAAGCCTTACATGTTACGGAAACATGTGCAGAATTTCATTTACAAAAACTACTTGACCATACTTCTACAAGTTTATATGAATATCTAAAGGAGGTAGTAGAAAATACCACCGAAGAAGAAACTTATCACTAAATGGGGCTGTGATGGGTCATAAGCGTCCCAATTCAAACAAAAATTAGAAAACATTCTTCAGAGTTCACTGGTTCCAGTAAAAGATTTTGTGGCAAAATCCGGTCCCGTCATCTCCGAGATTCTGCCGTCCGATTCGTATTCGTTTTGTTCAAGAAACAAGAAGAATTACCACTAAGGAAGAGAAGCTGTATATAGATACTCAAGTCAAGGATCTTAAAAAATCCGAAATAACAACTACGAATGGTGTTTGTATTCATGTAAAACATAGTGTTTACAATGGTCGACGCAAAAATCTGCAATGCTGTCACTGATACAAAATCCAAAATGAGGACTAATCGCAAAAGACTTTAATAATTTAAGTAAGAGAAAAGAAGAAAATGTTCAAGCTGTGATCTTCGGGCTATCTATTCAGCATGCCAGAATTCGATTTTACGAATCACTTCTTCATTTAGCGTACAAACTGCTCATCAAGAAATAGAGGCTCACAAGTGCAGAAGGCAAAGAAATGCATGCTGAAAGAAAGAAGAGGCTTTTAAAGCAGAAATGGCTTTGCGAATACAAATGATGGGAACGACTCGCGAATGTTTTTTCAAGATCCCGAGATCTCTGCTCGCATAACAGGTATTGATGTCACCTTGCTAAAAGGATTCAAGGTAATACTTGAAGCATTGAGCATATGATTGATGTCGAAAAATGCATCTGAGACTGCAGTGCTATACGTGAAGTTATACAACTGGCATCCCAACCGTTTACAAAATATTGGTTCACGGAGCAACTGTGACTTCGGAAGCTTTATTGCCAATTAGTTACCTATCGGAGGAGGTTACAGAAGCCCGGAATAAACATTTTCGTTCGTACAGGCTGAATTTTACGAGAAAATTCTCTCGAGAAATTTGCAATAGGGACATACCAAACAGGCTTTTGCTTACCTCTGATCCTCTACTGAGTAGCCTGAGGCAAAAGTAAAAAAAGGAGCATTTTCCAGTGAAACTCTGCAACTTATAATTCCAGAATCACATTACGTAAAAACAAAAGCAAGCACAGAGAAGACGAAAAGTGGCTTATAAGAAAAATAAATAATTAAGTCGGAGGACGAATATGATGAAGACGAATCTGATTATTTTTTTTTTTTTTTAATTACCGTTGTAGTTTTTATATTTTGCCAAATAAAAGGTACTTTTGCATATAAATAGGCTTTCGAATTAATTCTAAGCATAAAAATTCATTCATTATATTTTGGCTAGAAATTTGATATAAATACTCCAATGTGTGACGTTGTCAACAACATCAAATCTGTAGGTTGGTTCATGAGCACCTCCTAGCTCATCTTGTGAGGATGCACAATAAGCCTGGTTAGTCCTAAGTGCCGTTGGGTAACCCACATTTCACACGTTTTAGATACAGATACAAAGAGTCCAGTAATCTTTACGATATTCATATATTGTGATGACGGAAAGAATTTTTCTGTCAACCATTCTAATCGTGTTTTTACCATTCGCTCCAACGTTTAAGCTAAAATGGTAAATAAAGATATTGATCTATAAGAGGATAAAAAAGGGTCAAAATGTCTTAGGTTTAATTGTTATAGGTATTAGAGTACTAATATTTTCTATACTATTAATTTGTGAATTAGTTTTTTGAATAAAATACAAGTTTATAAAAAGTTTCATTAAAACTACCTACATATAAATTATTGTCGATTAAAAAATAATATATTTGTAACCTTTAATTTAAGAAACTGCTAATAATTTCTCTTTATGACAACATAATTTTTTGATTTCTGGATTTAGAATAATCTGATTTGACAGAGAAACAAAGTCGCAAAAGGGACCACCCAGGGCCTATAGGGATAATTTACTTATTCTAGATATTTCATATGTTGTCTCTTTATTATTAAAATTTTAGTTAGCGAGAGTATATTAAAAAAAACAAACAAATGAAAGAAAAGAAAAACTTTCTAACTCGTGGAATCTCTTCGCTCCTTATCAGGACTTTCTTGAATTATCCTTTTTTTTAATTTAAATATTCTTATTTGTTTTTAATAATTTGGATAATTTTTAAAATTGAACAAAAAATATGATTATGCAATTTATAAATTTTTATGGTTTGTTTTGAAATTATAATAGTTTTCTTTTCAAATTAGGTATTTTAATTTAAAGTTAAATAATTTGTATTAAAAAATAAGGACTATTTTTTAATAGTTATATTATTAATTATATGGATGTTGGAAAGACGAAACGTGGTGTTAAAACGCGTTTATTTTCAAAACAATTTACATTTTATAAACTATTATTATTATCAAAAAAGAGGTAAATAAAACAAGGGTGGTCCTTAAGATCTCACAAGAGTAATTTAATACGACCGGTTTCGAGGAGATCAGATCCTCATCCTCAGGTATGGTCTAAAATAGAGAGGTAAGAACGAATGAGCTCATAACTAATAAAGTGGGTTTAAAAATTATGAAAGTTGTCAAATATCAAGAACTCACCCGTATTACTCATCTATCTAAGACTAAGCTTAGAGATTATCACAGGGTCGGTGTGAAAAAACAAGTATGCGAGTATTTTTTAAGAAATGCATAAAAACAGTAGTTGCAACAAAAAGTTGATGTCAAAACACAAGTAGGTCTAAAACTATTAATTAAAATTATTAAAATATTTCACGAACGGACAGACATTAAGACAAAATAAATTTAAAACTTTTTTAAACCCTACAAGAACTAAAATGGGTTCTTAGACAACATGAAGTGTTTATAATTCTGAAGGTATATATTTTTTTTATTTTAGATTAAAGATACTAATTAACGCCCTCTAGATATAAATAGACGAATTAACAATTCTAATATTTAAGAAAAACAGTTTAGAGGTTGTCAAATTTAAATATTTTGATATCGGCTAATAGATGGCGTTGGCGAAATAAATGTTTCTTAATTAATAATATAGGTTTTAAAATGAATTATTTGAATTTGTATGTAATAATAAACAAAATGAAATAAATTAATTATTATTGTTATACGTAGAGTCTAGCATTAGCGTCGAAAAATAATTTTTTTAGATGTACTTAATGTTCAAATTAAGAAGTTGGTAACATATCAACGGAAAAAGAAAGGAAAGTGGTATTAAAAGGAAAGAAAGAAAGAGAAAACTATTGATTTGGTTAGTTGTTTTTTGAAGTAATGTGCTGAAAAATGAAAATGGAAAATGGAGACAGAATAAAAATAGGGAATAGATAAGATAAGTATAACTAATAATTAAAGTCAATAGAATTTCATAGGGAGATTTTAAAGTAAAAAGGGGGGTAATTTAAGGAAAAACGTAGATTTTTAAAAAAGAACTGAGAACGTGGGTGTGGATTCGAAAAAGACTTGTGAGTTTAGTGATAATGCATTGGTACTTTTTCTTAATCTAAATATTTCTAGGTTCTCCAAAGTACCCTAAAGCCATCCCCTGAGTCAAAATCGTGATTGGACTCTACTAGATGGGTGGCAAAATGTGAGAAGCCGGTTGTGGCAGTATTCAAACATCTTAAATGTTCTTTAAGTCTAGTCCTAAAATTACGAAAGGTTCTACCTACATATTTGGCTGGGCAAGACTTACAACTGAGTTCATATATGCCTGGTTGATCCATGATGTCCACTTTATCTTTATTCTTGATGAAAAAGTTACTAATAGAGTTGGAGGATTTAAAAGAAATTTTGAAGTGATTTTTGAGGATATTGGAGACTTTATAAGAAATATTTCCAATATAGGTAAGTGACATATACTTGCTAATGCTAGCCTCTACAGGTATAGGGTTAGTTATAATAATAATAATAATAATTCTATTTTGTTTTTTCTCAACATTTTATCGAATAAACTGTGATCATAATTGTGTAGATGAGCTATGTTTTTTATTGTGTTAAGTTCTCTGTTGTAGTTTTCAATGGATAAAGGTACTCGTAATAGACGTTCTAAATAACAATTGAGGGAAGCTAATTTATGCGAGATGGGGTGATTAGACAAATTATCTATTACTACTCCTGTATGAGTGGGTTTTCTATAGATATCAAAACTTAATTTAGAGTCATTGTTATGGGATATTTTTAAATCTAAAAAGTTTATAGATTTATCTACTTCGGTTTCTAAAGTAAACTTAATGTTGGTATGTAGAGTGTTAACATGAGACAAGAAATCATTCAATGAGTCTTTGTTACCAGTCCATAGTATTAAAATATCATCCACAAATCTATAGTAAAATTTGATTGATTGGCAAAAATTATTGTTATCTAAGATATTGTCTTTTTCAAAGTTATGCATAAATATGTCTGCCAATATGGGACTCAAAGGGGAACCCATAGCTAAACCAGTTTTTTGTGAAAAAATTTCTCCATTGAACACAAAGAAATTTTGATCTAAGCATATTTTAAGTAGATTGGTGTATTCAATTAGTTCTAAATCTGATAAAGTAGAATTTGACAAAAAAGAATTAATCAAAGACAAGACTTCTGGAATAGGGATGTTAGTAAAAAGGTTCGACACATCTAATGAAATTAGCATATCGGTCTCGTTGATATGAGTATCCTTTATATTATCTATTAACACTAGGCTATTTTTTACTGTGTGTGTAAAATGATCTTTATAATAACCTTTGAGTGAATCATTAAGCCATTTAGCTGTGAGATAAGTTGGTGAATTCACGAATGATACTACTGGACGTATGGGCATATCTTTAAAATCATCTGATTTATGTATTTTTAGAAGACCATATAAACGTGGTATTAACTTATGATCTGGTTTAAATCTGTTAAATAAAGACTCTGTTATCAAGGATTTACTATTTTTGAGAACATTTTTAAATTTCAAATTATTTTTATTGAGAGGGTTAGTAATTTTTTCAAAATCGTTATTATCAAGAAAGGTATATACTTTAGAAAGGTAATCAAATTTATTTAAAATTACTAAACAATTACCCTTATCTGCTTTAGTAAAGATTAGATCGTTATCTTTGATCTTTTTAGAAATTTTTTTTATCAACTTGTCATTAGAAGTGTCTGTACCAAGTTTATTAGTTTTAAGTAATGATTCGTTTTCTTTTTTAAAAACGTTGATTAAACTGATTCTCAATTCTTCTTTGTTTTCTAAGGTAGTATTTTGAAGAATTGATTCAGTTTCCACTGTTAATAATTCAAGATCTTTTTTATTAGAGATTAGATCAGAATTAGTAGGATTGAATTTAATGCCTTTTTTAAGTAGACAGCTCTTTTTCTTCAAAATTAACGTTGGAGAAATTTAGTAAGGAAGTGTGAAATTTATGAGAATCATTATTTAACATGTTATTAGTGTTTAGGTTGTTATTATATAATTTCTTTTTTAAATTAAGTAATTTGTTTTTAAGTGATTTCATTTTGTTTATTTTTAGGAAGTGTATTGAATTATGTAAATTTCCAAGGAAATAGTTTAATATATAAAAATGCCAAACCTCTTTTAGTCGATCGTATGTATGTTTTAATTGTATGTCTATGACATATAGTTTCCTATATAATTGTTATATAAAATTTACCAATATTAGGATAACAAAACTAATTAATTAAACAACGAACTAGATATTTTCGCTGAGTTGCAGTATTCAAGTTCGCTGACCAGAATCGTTCCATTTTCAACTGTTTAATTTATGGCGAAATAATTTAAAACTTTGTGGAACATAATGTTATTTTTATATGTTTTCATTGAACAAAGTAATGATAAATTATTCTTAATTATTATGCAGAAAATAAATATTAACATTGAAAATTAAAAAGAAAATAATAATTAAAATTTGTGATATATATCGTAAAGAGCAAACTTTGACAAGTTCCTGTTCAGGCTATTGGGCCTAAAGACTAAACAAAAACCTAAATACGGTAGTAAGGAAATGCGCAGTTGTCTCTTATATTTAGATTAACTCTAAACATAATATCCTAATCTAAACTAAAGTGAAAATGAAACCATTTATAACTTGGAAACTAGGCATTTTTTCACTACGGGATTTGTTTAGTCATTAGCATGACAAGCGTTTTCATGGTAACAGTTTCTCCATTAGATCACGCTACGCTCCTCCCACCCATCTCCTAACCCTCCAGGAGAGTGAGTAAAGGGAGCGCGCCTCGCCCACGTGCTTTTTTTCCACCTACATTATAAGATTACGCTACGCTCCTCCTACCCTCCTCCTAACCAGTACAGAGGAGAGCAAGCACGTCCTTTTTCTACCTACATCATAAGATCACGCTACACTTGTTTCACCAACCTTCTAATCACTTCTTGGCATCTACGCATTTCCTTACCACGGGATTTGGGTTTTTATTTAGTCGTTAGCATGTCAAGCGTTTCCCTGTCAACAGATTCTCCATAACTAATTTCGGTTAAACTGAAGTGAACATTAAATGATCTCTAACTTGGCAACTATGCATTTTCTTAACACTGAATTTGGGTTTTTGTTTAGTCGTTAGCATGACAAGCGTTTCCATGGCAACAGTTTATTTATAACTGATTTTGACTAAACTAAAGTGAACATTAAATGATCTATAACTTGGCAACTACGCATTTCCCCTCTAAGAGATTTGATTTTTTGTTTAGTCGGTAACATGACGAGTGTGTCCATGGCAACATTTTTTGCATAACAGCTTAATGATATTAAACAAAAACCATAATCATCTACAACTTGGCAACTACGTATTCCTCACCATGACATTAGCGTTTTTGTTTACTCATAGCCATCAGAATTGATATAACATTTTTTGCATAATAGATTTCGGCTAAACGAAAGTTAAGACCAAATGAACAACTTTTTTAATGCTGATAGCTTAGGTTTTAAGACTAAATTAGGAAAAAGATTTTTATAAAAAAACATATTTTATTATAACAAATTTATTTTACAAAACATTTTATATCTAGATTTATCGATTTTTACACAATTAGCTAAGGTTTTACGACTAAAATTTTTGTTAATATCAGAAAGAACTATTTAGTTTTTCTATATAAGTAACTAAAATTTTTTAATATAAAAATTAATTTGTTCTTTTGTAATGGATCCTTACATTAGAGATCACCATACTTCTACTTTACAAAATGTTATTACCTACAGCATTGAAGAGACAAATTACATTTTAGACGAAACAAAACGTAATAATTTCACAATATTTCACAATAATATACAAAGTCTAAATGCACATTTGGATGAATTGCAGGTAATGGTTGCAGGTTTTAATAAGGCGTTTGATTGTTATGTGTTAACGGAAACATACAAACTTTATAACCTTGAAATGTTCTCTTTACCTGGTTATAATCTTATCTATTCAGAGGGAAATTTAAACAGAGCAGATGGGGTAGTTGTATATATTAAAAACAATTTAACATACAACTATAAAATCGTATCTCTAAACAATATAAATGCACTAGAAATAGTTATCCATAAATTAAATAAATCATTTGAATTATTAGCAATTTATAGATCTCCCAGTACATGTTCATTCCAATTCAATCAGGATCTATACAACTATTTAAAACAAAATAAGCAAAATAATCACATAAATATAATCGTTGGAGACATAAACATTAATATATTGGAGGAAACTGATGTAAGTCAAGAGTATCTAAATATTTTGCATGAACATGGGTACATATCAGTGATTAATTCACCTACGAGAATACAGGGTAGTAGTAAAACCTGCCTGGACCATTTTCATGTTAATACAAGCGAGTCCTTAGAAAATATAGTACCCATAGTACTCTGGTCTTCACTAACTGATCACTTCTCTCAAATTTTACAGTACCAGTATCCATCAAATCTGAAAGATTCAAGTCAAAACAAATATCATAAAGTAATATGTGATTACAATTCATTACATAAAATATTATCACAGGAAAATTGGGTAGATATGTATTCCTCCATAGATGTTAATGAAATGACAGATATGTTTATTACTAAATTAAAATATTATATAAACTCAAGCAGCCGGGTAATAAAGATTAACCGTTCTCATTTCAAACGTAGTCCTTGGATTACACAAGGTTTAGTAAAATCTATTAATATTAAGAATTCTTTATATAAAACAGTTAAACAACAACCAAACAATACACAAGCCTTAAAAGAATTCAAAATATACAGAAACCAACTAAATGATCTGATAAAAATTGCCAAAACTGACTACTACAAAAATGAAATTATTAAAAATAAGAATTCCTCAAAACATATGTGGCAAGTTGTAAAAAATATTAAAAATCATGATAAAACACAGGAGATATGTGAAATAAAACAGAACCACATAAATATAACAAACAAAACAGAAATTGCAAATGTGTTTAACAGATATTTTACAGAGGTAGGTAGCATTCTTGCAAAAAAAATTAAAAAGTCATCTAGGAAATTCAATGAAAGAAGACTAGCTAACTCCATATACTTAGAACCTGTGGAAGAACAGGAGGTGGTTAAAATTATAAAAGATTTAAAACCAAACAAAGCGCCTGGACTAGACCTAATTCCTTCTGAGGTTTATAAAAGATGTGTACATTATTTAAAAAATCCACTGACTTTTATAGCAAATAAAATTTTTACTACTGGAATATTTCCTAATTCTCTAAAAAATGCAGTTATAAAACCACTTTATAAAGCTGGGGATAAGATAGAAATGTCAAACTACAGACCCATATCGATCCTGTCCAGTATGAGTAAAATAATAGAAAAATTAATTAAATTCAGATTGTGTAATTTTATCAACAAATACAAATTATTATCTTCTAAACAATATGGGTTTGTGGAGGGGAGGTCTACCGAAGATGCAATTGCTGACATAACATCCAAAATATACAAATCTATAGACACAAAAATGCCTGCAATTTGTATCTTTGTAGATCTCGCCAAAGCATTTGACACGGTGAGTCATCCAGATTTATTAGAAACATTAAATACCTTAGGCATCAGAGGAGTAGCCTATCAACTACTAAAGAGCTACCTAACTGATCGAGAACAGTATGTCAGTATTGGCGACTCTATGAGTGATAAGCAAACAATACAATTTGGCATTCCCCAAGGTACCGTTCTTGGTCCTATTATGTTTAATATATATATATATTAACGCCCTTCTTGAACTACCTATACCCGCAGAAATCATAGGTTTCGCCGACGACACGGCCATTTACTACCAAGATACTAATTGGAATACCCTAAAGAAAAAAATAATTGACTCCCTACCTATTGTTTTAGATTTTTTTCGTAACAAATTGTTAACAATTAATTTTAATAAAACAACATTTCTTCCATTTACTAGTTACGATTCAAATTTACCTGAATATGATTCAATTAATATAAATTACAACAATGAAAATGTTTGTATAAAAATGTCAAAAACAACTAAATACTTGGGAATTATAATAGATTGTAATTTAAAGTGGAATGCACACATTAGTAGTGTTATAAAGAAAATTAGATTCCATTTAGCAAAATTTAAATTTTTAAATTGTTTTTTGGATATCCGCCACTTAAAAATGCTCTATTATGCATTAATACAGACTTATCTAACCTATGGTATTATCGCTTGGGGAGGTGCGGCAGATATCCATATTAAACATTTACAAATAATACAAAAATGGATTTTAAAAATTATTTATAATAAAAACTATACTTACCCAACAGAACGTTTATTTGTAGAAGCAGAAGTTTTGGATTTGAGACAACTTTTTTACCTACGTGTAGCAATATTTCAGAAGAAGCATATTTTCCTTAGCACTCCGGTACAACATTTATACCCAACGCGTTATAAAAATCATGTGATCACCGTACCTAGAATGGAAAAGACTCTAGGGCAAAGAAGTTTTGTATATCTCGGTCCTAAAATATTTAACGCACTTCCGGTGGAATTTAAAAACCTAAATTGTATAGCTCTTTATAGGTCTAAATTACAACAATGGATATTAACTAAGCAACGACAAAAATTTCATAACTTTATTAATTTAAATATAACTAAAATCTAAAACGAACTTACCTGCAATTATCCAATTATTTATGTATACAATAATTATTTATAAACTATTCAATGCTGTAGCTAATTTGTCTCTATAATAAATAAAAGAAAAAATAGTAAAAAAAAAGAAATGCTATGTAGAATATAATTCTCAAAGTATCCCACGCACAAGGTTCGCCTTTAGTGGAACCACTATTTATTCACATAGACAATTTTTTTTCTGTTAAATATAAGTTAAAATTGTAATTCGATTTTTAAAGTGAATAAATTTATTATTATTATTATTATTATTATTATTATTATAAATAAAAAAGGTAAATATTATACAGGTAAAAAGTAAAGTTTTAGAAACAATAACAAATATTTAATGGAAACTACTAATCTAACTCTGAGAATAAGAGATTTACAGTATGTATAGTCTTCATTATTAAAGTTATTACTGTCGCAGACAGCCGACCCTGTTCTTTGTTTACTACCTTACCCGCAATACGAAATCTACCGCTGGCCATATAGACATAAACGCATTCCTTCAAGAAGCCACCGGAGAGATTGCTGCCCGTCGGTTTAGTCATAAAAAAGAAGTTGCCGGACGTTATATATCGCCGAGAAACTACTAGTGCAGAGCTGACTTTATATACACAGCGCGAGTTTGTCGGAAGACGAGAAGTGTTAATTTAGGTCTTGGATAGTAAAGACAAATTGTTATAAAAATTGTGAGTTTTAATAGTGCCTAAGTTTTAAATAAATTTTAAATAAACAGTTTTTAATAAATATATTTTCAAATTAAATGACCGTTACATTACATTAAAAATTTCTTTTACAAATATAGAAAAAATATAAAATATACAAAACAAAATACAAAACACTAAATGTTCCCGAATGGATTGAAACAAAGAAATGTTTTTTCTTGTTTCAGAAATAATAATAATTCTAACCAAAATTGAATATCTTTTTGATTCAGTAAAATAATCACAAAAACATTTTTTTTTATTTTTTTTATATTTTTGTCATTAAAAATTAAAATATAGTCAACTTTGTGTGGATTTTTATTACTTTTAATCAAGCAAAATATTTTATAAAGAATACAATTTTTTGAAAAGGAGAAAATAAATGATTTTTCGTTTTTTTTTTCACTCCATCCCTGTATATTTAAATGTCTATTTTAGCCTAGATGTTCAAAAATTTAATTTATTAGCTATAATTAAATAAATTGTTTCGATCAAAACAGTTACGAGTAATACATAAAACACAATTAAATAACATGAAAAACAGGACGTCAAAGTCTAATATTTATTTGATGATTAGTAATTTGTATTAACAGTAGAGGGTGTAACGCGTTCTTACATGTTAAAATTATTAGCATACATAACTAGTCGATATTTACCCTATTTTAGGAGTGTCTGTGACATAATAAATATGTACCAATTATTATTTTGGAAGTGCCCATTTTCAGAACTAGTTAATTCGTATTATCATTATTCAATCGCCCTCCTGCTACGTCATTGTATTACTATGAACAGAATGAACGCATCCAAATGCGATATAAAATTCCGGAAGAGTGCTTTTACAGTGTCGAAAAGATACAAAAGAATCTTACAGGGAATTTGCCGATAACAAAGTATACTCGACCACGGTTGCTGGAATATTGAAAGCTTTCAATTCAAAAATAAAAAATATATAGAAATACAATAGATTGAACATTCACGGATAGAATTTTATAATGCAAAGCAAAGAATAGTGAATAACATTTTTCGCTGAATGTGGATCAAACAAACCAAAGCTTAACATCTGCTTTCTCTCTTTGAATGTGTGATTTTCAATAAAATCAGTAAATACAAGACAATCCATTGGAATACAATATAGTAAATTAGACTGTTGGAACTAAAAGAATAAACATTTAAAATATTCTTTGCAACAGATATGTACTTTTGGAGGGGATCTGTGGTGAAATCTAGAAGATAAAAAAATAATAGTAAGCTATATTAAAATTAATTAATTAATATGGTATGGAAGTGCACCGAATGACTGAATATAATTTATAAACTTGTTGAGTAATAAATCATTATTTGAGCATTATTAGTAGTTTTTAACACTTTTATTGCCGACTTGCCGGACTATGTCATCGAGAGTAGCCGACAACTTTTTTTTCTTAACCAAACTTAAAAGTTTTTGCTTACTGTTGTAAGATATGAGATTTAATTATGAAGACTAGAGATAAAGAGGCGAATTGGCAATGATCAAATTTTAAATTTTTGTCTTTTTTATAAAGTTCGCTAAATTGACTACTGTAGTTGGCAGGTCGAACGTCACTGCCGTTCATTTTCTATATCAGTCAATGTAAAATAAAGTGATTTTTTAAAGCATTGGTAAAAAGAATCAAAATAATTTAAAAAAATACCTGAGTACAAGTAACATGAATAACAAAAAAACATTAAAGAAAGATTTACTTCGTTCCAGATTGTAACACAGGACACAAATCAGATGTAAAACTAAAGAAAACATGAAAAGAATTCAATTCAATGTCTTTTTAAAGCTTGTAAATGTAAGTAAAATATTTTATTTATGTCTAAATATAATATTTATTGTAAACACGTATCACGAAGTGTTGTTTCTTTCATTACAAGTTTCTATAAAATAAAATTTTACAGTCATAAATCCTGACTTTCAAACAACAATATTTATACTTTAAACTAAAAATTTACTAAAAAAAAAATTTGTTTTTTTATAGAGTTTTAATGTTAGATAAATAGTTGCTACGGTTATTTTTTTGTTTGATAATAATTTTGTCTTTGTAAATGTTTGACAGCATCCTAGGGCCGATAAAGCACTTTCTACAGATGGATGCTGTTCTACACTTTTTAGAAGATATTTCCAAATATTATAAGACTCTTTTTACTGATGGTAATGTTAGCAAAATAAAAAGGATAAAGTTGAAATTGAAGGATAAGGCAATATCATTTTCATTCTCACATCTTCTTTTAAGCTTAAAATTAAAATGTAAAATCGTGAAATAACAAAATATGGAACACAAAAGTCAAAATAAAAAACAAAGTTCATGGTATAGGACGTTAATTATGAAACATGTTTCTAAACACAAACCATGTGAGCCTGGACAATCTGAACAGAAGTAATCTTCTTAGAGAATCACAATGTACATGACAGTCACTACACAGCATACATTGCTTATGAACAATGCGGTTGAACCGTGGGGCGCACCTGAGGTTTTTCCCCCAGAGTCATCGCATGGACTTACACGGCTATCATAAGATTTATGCTAACATACGGTGCAGTTGTTTGGGTGCCAAAAACTCAAAAATTAACAACTATCCGTAAACTAGAACAAATTCAAAGGACAACATGTCTCAACATAACAGGAGCCATAAAAACAACACCGACTAGAGACATGGAAATCATTCTTTGTGTTACTACCCTTGATATTTACATCAAGGAGGTTGCTCTGACGATAATGACACGCCTCCGCACAGTCGGAATAGAACCTGATGTAGGATCTGGTCAGGTGAGACGTCACTTTTGGCAAGAGGCGCTGGATACGCTACCACTGCTTCAAGCGAATATGGACTCCATCTCACCGAAATATATATCTTTCATAAGCTATATAAAGTTATAATAAAACAAATAGAAGAGCCGGAAGTGGCAGGTACGATTCATATCTACACCGACGGTTCTAAAACAAAACAAGGCTCAGGACGTGGAATATACTCCAGATTCCTAAACCTAAACATAAAATGGGCTGTAAACAATTGTGCCAATGTAGTTTAAACAGAGCTAACGGAATTCTCATAGCAGCAAAAGAAATAACCAGAAATTATATTACTAGAAGGGACATGCTCATCTATACTCTATACAGATAGCAGACAAGCACTACTTACCCTGAACAGACCACGAATTTATTTAGGGATAGTACTAGAATATCACGAAGCTTTGGCAGAAGTATCCATCAACAAGGTGGTCACCTTAAGATGGATTAAAGGTCACGCCAAATAGAAAGGTAACCGTCTTGCTGATTCACTAGCCAAGAAAGCAGCCAACCAAATACTTTTTGGACCTGGCCCTTCTATTGGCCTGACAAAATTGGTTGTGACAGACCTAATTAAAGAACATTCCCTTGTGAAAATCAAGGAAAGTTGGGATGAAACAAAAAACTGCAGAGTTGCCAGGGAGCTCTTAAGTTATCATGACAACACTGCAGCAAATAAATACTTGACTATGAAAACCAACAATCAGCTAGATGGAAAATTAAAAAAGTTTATAGGCGAAATCCAGCAAGATGCATATAAGAACACATTAAAAATAACAATTGGAAAAACTGCCATGTTGATATAAGTGAACCAAAAGATAAAAATATATTATTTGATGACTGAGAAGATAAATTTTAAATCACAAAGAAGAAACTTTAAGCAGATACCTGGTAGGGCTTAGAGGTGACAACGAAACTGATTATTCGCTCTGGAAGGCAACTAATATATAAAAGTCTCCTGTAACCACTGTCATTCTATTAGAATAGCAGATCCTAATTTTTATGCCAGAAAAACATCCCAATTAAGTGACATCACAGAACAAATAGAAGAAACGGAAGTGGCAGGTACGATTGATATCTATACCGACGGTTCTAAAACAAAACAAGGCTCAGGATGTGGAATATACTTCAGATTCTTAAATCTAAACATAAAATGGACTGCGAGCAATAGTGCCAGTGTAGTTCAAATAGAGCTAACGGGGACTCTCATAACAGTAAAAGAAATAACCGAAAACAATATCACTGGAAGGAGCATACTCATCTATACTCTATACAGATAGCAGACAAGCACTACTTACCCTGAACAGACCACGAATTTATTTAGGGATAGTACTAGAATGTCACGAAGCTTTGGCTAAAGTATAGATCAATAATGTGGTCATCTTAAGATGGATCAGAGGTTACGCTACATCGAAAAGTAACCGTCTTGCTGATTTACTAGCCAAGAAAGCAGCCAACCAAATACTTTTTGGACCTGGCCCTTCTATTGGCTTGACAAAATCGGTAGTGATAGACCTAATTAAAGAACATTCCCTTGTGTTATTCAAGGATATTCAAGGGTGCGAACAAGAAGATAAGACCATCTAGCATATCTTTTGGGATTGGTCCATACTCTCATTTATTAGACGATGTGCGTTCGGCGAGTATTGACTAGCATCGGCCGATATAAGAGAAGCACCTCTTGGCGAAGTTGTCAACTACATTAAATCTGTAGGCTGGCTCACGAGCTAGGAAGTGCCTATCATATTAGGAGGATGCACAATGGGCCTAACGAGACTTAGGTGCCGTGGGTGTAACCCACCCTTGTAAGGTGATCTCTAGTTATTCTATCTACTTGTTTAATGTATTTCAGCTCAATTGATTGGGCGTGGGTTAGGTTATTAAATAACTCAAATAACTTTGAAAAAGAAGTTGGGCACCACTATATTTAAAGCTTACCATACTTGATTTTAGATTAGTAATAAAAAAATTGAAAATCACTAACCACTAACAAATTATATTTTCACCATGCTTTAGATAAGGTAGATATCAAATTCTAATTCACATAGTTTTACTAAATTTAAATTTAAATTGATTTATTAAATAAAACTTACCTTTTGGTAAAAGGAGGTAATATAAGAAATGTTCTTTAAAGGGATTCGGAATCCTTATTCGTAATTCTACAATGTGAATTATTTCGTCATATTTGGTATTCTAACTTAAACTCGAAACTGACTAGATCTTCTAGAGATGAATCAAACCATGGTCTTCATATTGTACCAAAACAAACGTCTGGATATAAAACCATAAAACATCTTTTGGGGAATTCAAAACCGTCTAGACATAGCCATGCTTATAAAATCAGACGGCCAATAAGAATATTAAAAATCATCTAATACATAAGATGACCTAAGTTAAAATGAATGTGATCTATTTGATATCTTCAAAATGAAATAAAATATTAACTTTTGACACAAGGCATAAACGACAAATGATATTTGAGTAAAAGGTGATTGTGTCGAAATAACGAATAACGGTTCCAACCGTTACACCCTCCACACGTTACAGATACAGACAGACAGAAGTGACATCATATACACCTTTACCATTGTTACTAATAATAAGTCAGCTATTACTAAAACGACTACAAACCAACCGAAGAATTTATTTTATTCTTTTGTCAATAAATTAGTGAACACACCCCGATTTGAGACTATCTATTAATTGGAAATCATAAAGTAGAAAGGATGTTTCCATATCAATATATTACACTAAATATTTATATCATATTAATACAATTTTTACAAAATTGCCATTATTTTACAGCTTACCAAAGGATTAAATCGATTAATATATAAAAAAAGTACTATTGCATACAAGTTGAAAATAGAGCAAAAAGCAAATATAATAATATTTAACAAATATATACATAATGTATAATTTGTAGAAAATAAGAAACACAATCAGCGAGTTTCTTCAAAATAACTATATAATATTTGTATTTTGGTTGTTAATAAATAATGAAAACTACTAAAAAATAAAAATTATATAATTTCCTGCTGAAGATATATCAAAAATGCGCCATTATGGAAATAGGGTGTAAAAGTGAAGGCTAACATACAGTTATCAAACCTTTACTCTGATCTCCCCTAATTCGGATGGCTTTTGAGTTTGTTTTCCCTTGTTTTTCCCTGAGGCATTTTGCAACAAAAACGTATCTTTTCATCCTGCGGCTCAAACAATAGTCAGTAATTCTAACGGATAACCTCTTTTGACCTCATTACGAAAAGTGGTTTATTCTGAAGTTCTCTGATTATTACGCAAACGGTGATTATGTAATTGTGGTAGCTGATAAATAGAACGATAACGAAGGGGAATGAAACTTTTGATTATCGCCACATTTTTGAATAAGAATGTAGTTAATCAATGAAAAGGATAGGTTCTGTACATGACCAAGTTGTAACTGTGTTAGTTATTTACGAACAAAATGCGAGATATATTCGCACACAAGCGCATTGTGAGGTACGCTCTGTCAAAATTTGGTTAAAATTAAGCCTTTGTTATAAAAAGGGTTTTTAATTTTGTATTTTGTATTATTTGGTTAAAATTATATGTCAAATATATTATTTTTCTTATTTTTAATGCTGCATTTCAATTTATCGCTTACTACAGTGCTTGTATCGTTTGCAAGTACTTGCGCATGTAGGTTATATCTTTCTAATTCCCATAAAAAATATTGTCAATCACCAAGGTTGACATGAGTGGAGACAAAACTCCTCTATTATTAACTGAAGACACTGTTAAGTAACCCTCTTTGAAAGCTACTATAGGACCATTTATTATTTTTGAGATAAATAACATTGTGATTGAAAGAACATAATCACCACCTATATTCACTCCTACGGCAATGGGCGCACATAACCTACGATATATTGTTGTACTACAGTTATTTTGTGAGAAATAAAAAACAATAGTATCCATTAAAACTTTTCGGTTTTGTTTAGTACTATATTGTGTACCTACATATTACGTAGTTTTTATCTTAAAAATTCCATGTGGATGTTCATTTCTTCCACATTTTCCCTACTAGAAACAAAAAATATATGTGGTCGTTTTGCTGTAACTGAAATTACTCTGAAATATAAAGAACTAAAAAATGCAGTAACTAGGTTTATTTTAACCTACCTCAATTGAAGATTTGTTACTTCTACTGTATTTTGGTCTAAACATATTTGGGAAAATATCCTCACTTGAAGAGATTTTCTCCATAAACATACATGTTATTGTTTTCGTAAAAGCTCTGCCACTCTCCTTTCACCCCATGGAGGAGACTGTTAGTCCCTAAAAATGCTTAAAGTTTGGAAATTTTCGACAGTAGCTGGGAGTTATATAGAAAAGCCTTTCCATAACAGGAAAATGACTGCAGATAAAGTAACGCAAACAAGATCATCATCTTTGAAAAAATACTAATAAAAAGACTAAAACAGATCATTGAAAAAAGGAAACTAATTCCAGATAACCAGATCGGCTTTGGAGAAAACCGTTCAACTATAGATCAGGTTCATAGAATCTCAAATGCGATTGAAAAATCATTAGAAAACAAAGAAGTCTGTTCAGCCATCTTCCTCGATGTTGCGCAGACTTTTGAAAAAGTATGGCTTGGTGGCTTAAAACATAAACTGAATGTGTTACTTCCACAGCCATACTCATAGCTATTGGATTCATACATTTCTGATATATTTTTTAGAGTAAAACAAGATGAAGCATACTCTGAATTGAAAGAAATTAAAGCAGGAGTACACCACAGGAGACCGTCATTGGACCCACTTTGTATCTGTTATATACTTGTGATACCCCCCAACTAGAACAAGACACAATAGCTACATTTGTAGATGATGCTGCCATTCTAGCGATAGGCAAAGATCATGAAGAGGCTGCAAATAAACTACAAACATCAGTTATAATCAAATAAATAATTGGACCAAAAGATGGCGTATTAAACTACATAAAACCAAATCTGTTAATAATAATTTTACTAAAAAAAAAAATGGTCAAAAAATACCAATTAACATAAATAACGCTCAGGTCCCTTATGCCAGTAGTCGGCAAACTCATTAGTCAACAGGGCCAAATAGCAACAGTAGAACGACTGAAATTTCTTTCGAAAGCCAAAT
This sequence comes from Psylliodes chrysocephalus, assembly GCA_927349885.1. Lineage (NCBI taxonomy): Eukaryota > Metazoa > Arthropoda > Insecta > Coleoptera > Chrysomelidae > Psylliodes > Psylliodes chrysocephalus. The sequence continues at coordinate 41,936,452 of OV651819.1, forward strand.
TTTTTAAACCTAAACTATATAGGTAGGTACATTGTTTTAAAGTTAATTATGGCCTAAGCTGGCCTTTGCTAAAAACGTCCTTAATCTGATTGAAGTACGTTCGCTGAGGTCGACCCTTTCCAACTTTCTCATCAACACTTGTCTTGTAAACTTGTTTCGTCTATCTCCTATCGTTCATCCTCTTTACACAGATTAGGAAAAAATTATACGAGCCATAGGCTATAGGCACTGTGAGCGAACATCCAGCTGTATATTTTGTGTACAACGACTACCACCTTTCCTGTGATCTGCGGACGTGTGATCTTATAGAAAATTTCAAAAGTAATGCATGAACTATTGTAGGGTATCGTTCTCTCTAATTAAATAAATACAATATTTGCGTAATTCTCCGATTCTAGAATTAGGAAATGCAAGTGAAAAATAATAACTTGATTTTAAATTATACCTTCATATTTTTGACAATTAAGGTTACCATCAATGAAAAAGTGCCAATAATGTGGTCCCTTAAAATACCAGTGCAAAGATTTAATTTCTAAGGATACTGTGTGCATGTTGGAATAATTAAATGTTTATTTTTTAGATCACAATGTTTGGAATGTTGATTATGCAATGAAAAATTTAACTTTTCGGTAAATAAAATATATTATAAAAAGTTTTTATTTTGTCTCTGCCGATTCGTCATAATTTCGCAAAACTCTACAAAAATAAAAATCAAGTAACAAAATTAAGCTATACTTATTGTAACAAGTAAATAATGTATGTTAATCTCGATGTTTATTAAACATGTTCACGGATTTGATTACGATGCACTCCGACGTTTAACGAATAACTTCGTGCAATTAATAGAGCCGTATGGCTCGAATAATTTTTTTTAAACCTGTATATCCAAACCATCTCAACATACATTTCTCAATATTTGAAACTACATCTTCTTTCACGCCAGAACACTTTCTTAAAATTATAATAAATTTTTAAGTCTTAGTTAAATTATACTTAATATCGATATTATTTATTGATAAAATTTTAATTGCATCATATTAAAAAGTATTGTTAAGAAATAGAAAATATCAATATCACAATCTCGAAAGGCTTGGAAAGTAATTAAAAATGGAACCTGAGGGGAAAGCAAGGCGTTTCGGACCGAGGCAGATTTTACTAAAATTCTAGACTTTCCTGCACCAACTATACATGAAAAAAATAAAGATAAGAAAAGCAGCCATGACGACGTTTCAATCGTGTACTGTACGAGCCCACATGTAGTTTTTGGAAGAGTCAATCTCAAGGGGCCAAAGAGCCGCATGCGGCTCGCGAGCCGCGGTTTGCCGACCCCTGCCTTATGCTAACTCGGCAAAACATCTGGGTATTATATTATATGCAGGACTTCGCTGGAAGGTCCATGTTAAAAAGAAAAGACAAGATTTAGACATAAAATCCAAGAAAATATACTGGTTGCTTGGTAGCCATTCCAGCCTATCTAGATATAACAAAATTCTATTATATGAACAAGTTCTCAAACCAATTTGGACCTATGGCATTGAGCTCTGGGATTGTGCCAGCTACAGTTATATTCTAATAATCCAAAAATTCCAGAACAGTATTGAAAAACATTGTCGATGCTCCTTGGTACATTAGAAATAGAGACCTTGAGATGGACACTATTGACCAGATTCACTAGGAGTTACGAACAACGGCTCCACCAACATGTAAACGTTGAGGTGATTCAGCTTCTTGACAACCTGACAAGAATACTCAAAAGAGTGAAACTTTTTGAGTTAGCCAAGTGATTGGGTTAATAACAAAGGAAAGCATTGTGCGGTTTACTGTTACACGTTAGTTTAGTGTAATTAAGTTATCAGACCCTAAGGTATACTAGAGAGTAGAACTTTAGTTTTTAAGATTGCAACCCTAGTTAAGTTAGAATATAAGAAAATTACTCATTGATCAACTCTTGATCAGATTAAAATATAATTAAACGCCCCTTATGGAGTGCTTTAAAAAAAAATCTCTGACTGCATCGTGTATATCTAATCTCTAAACGTTTCATAAGCTTCAACGATCGTAAATCAAGCAGCTTCTTTGACTTCGATTTCCAACTGTCACAAATTTACAGTAAATAAGTAGACTGGGAATGGTGTACATACTACTAGTGAAATGTAAGTGTGTAAAAATTAAAAAAAAAAAAAATAATTATAATTAGTCTGAGCACTTTCGGCTTAAAAAAGCCATCACAACACCATCTTAAAAGTATTAACAGATGACAAAACCTAATATTGTAATAAAATAGTATTAGACATCGCCTAAAGAGATACAGCAGGAGTGCATTTAGGATTCTCGCACGGCGCGTCTGACAATATACATTAGAATAGGGTCCAAACGTTACTGAACGCACTACAGGTAACGAAAGTACCTAATTTTATTATTTGACAGCAAACATATGACATAAACAGACTGACACAGGACAATATGACAAGTAGAATAAACGTTCGAAAGTAGTTTTGGTATCAACCCGAGTTAGACCAAACTTATCGTCAATCAACTAAAAATATATAATAATGAAAAAGAGGTAGGAGGGATATACTATGTTTCTAAAAAGTACATTTTGTTTTGGGAAACTATTGTAGAGTAGAATGAATGGCAATGACTTTAGATTCATACTAGACCAGTGAACTTGAAGTAAATAGACGTGAGTACCATACATGGTACCTAGTCAAAGAAAAAAAGGTAGATTAGACAGGAAGGAGAAAATAAAGAGTTAAAGAAAAGGGACAAAATCATAGTAAAGACAAATTACTATCTAGATCCATACTAGGAATCAACAAAGTTGAGTAAAGACACTTATGTCGCCTTTTACGATACAGCTGTATAACGAGTTGGCTATTTAATGCCCGAAAAACCACAGTAAATATAATAAGTATAGTCACCGATGGGTGGGCTCCAAAATCATTAACAAGGCTAAAGTGACAAATAAGTAGAATGAGTGAAGAATGTGATTATTATTGAACCTAATTTAAAATTAAATGGAATTAGGTGTTTTTTAATTTAGTTGTTGCAATTCCTAAAGAGTCTTAAATAAAGGGTTATAATTGCAATCTATGTGAATTTAAGTAGTATGATAATTACCAGAAATTATGTTCATCTTACAGGGGATCTCCAGATCCTCCGGTAAGTCCGTTTTCTTAAAGTTGTTGACTGGAACACTGTGTAAAATTAGGTTGTTTGACGTAGGAAAGAAGCTATGATTATTAAATTTAATGTGATAGCCAAAGTTGGATTTTCCAGGTATAGAGAGGTGTTCCTTAATCGGTGTTTTTAGAGGACTAATAGTTATACCAATGTAGGTAGCTTCACAAGTGTTACATTGTAATTTGTAAATACTACTTCTATACAACTTATCAATCTTGTCTTATGTTTTTGTAAGTAATGATTCAGTAGTATTGGGTTTTAAAAGAAATTTTAAGATTATCGTTATTATTCCGTAATATTTTAGCTATATCAGTAGTGATACAAACAAAATAAGGTAAAGATTATATATTACCGCATCGTTATTAGATGTATTAGGAAATGCTAGGTTCCTCGTGGTGAAAACCCGTTGTTTTAAGCTGGTTGTTTAAGTTATTTTTCTTTTTAAAGTTACTCCTGAAAGTGGGATGTGGATGGATGGATGACGACCCCGCCGCAACTATAGAAGAATTCTTCGATATTTTTGTGAAAAACGCTAGAGAATCATACACTTTAGGGGCTCTAGCATATGTAGACGAAATGTTGGTGGGTTTTAAGAGACGGTGCAAATTTAAGATGTACATTCCCTCAAAACCGGAAAAGTACGGCATATAAATTATGGCATTAACCGATGCTAGAACCAGTTACTTCTATAACGGGTATATATATGCTGGCAAAGAAACGGATGGCCGCGGTTTGTCACCTGACGAAAAAAAAAACTAAGTAAACCTACCCAATCAGTAATCAGACTTGCAAAACCGTTATTCAATAGTAATAGGAATATAAAAGCAGACAACTAGTTCTCTTTAGTGGAACTAGCAGAACATTTGTTGAAAAATAAAATTACCTATGTCGGCACTCTAAGGAAAAATAAAAAACATATACCTCCAGAGTTTTTACCTACCAGAGGGTGAAAGAAAGGGGATTCAGTTTATGGTTTAACAAGAAATATGACTTTGATGTCATATACGCCGAAGAAAAGTAAATCTGTCATTTTGCTATCCACAATGCATCACAGTAAAACCCAGATGCGAAAGTTGACATAGAACATTAAAATTAAGAGAGAGATAAATGGCCATACCCATTTTAAGGTCCCTCGTAGCATTTCGTTTCCACTCGCGTAGTTTCGAAGGCAAAAGTTATTTCATTATGCGAATTTGCCAAAGTTTTCTGATGTTATATGACATTTGGAATTTAAGTCAAATGAAAATGTACATACATTTTTTAGTTACCCCCACATACTTCGATTTTTAGTATATGGTTACGTAACATACAAATAACGTATATTTAAAATCCGCTTAACATAAAATAATACAAAACTATTTAAAGGTTTTTAGTTTACATTTATCAATGACAATCAATGATATTTTAAAAAACTCGTGAAATTTTAATTTTTTATATGACAACCTTGCTTAGGATGCTGTAAGTGAGATGGCATTTCTGTGACATCCAGGACATTCAGGACAATCAGGACAATCAGGACCAGTCTTAAAGCTTTGCCTTGTGTGCATTTTTAGATAAAAAAATTGTGTATTTGTGTCTAGTCTTCTTCTATAGATAAATCATGAGCGAAACGAAGAATATACGTCGTGATGGCATCTAGGGTACTAATAAAATGTCTTCGAATTCATAGCTGTAAATGTATGAACACTTTTCTACTGCTACTTGCGTTTTAGATTGCAACAATATTTTTATTCATTTGAAAGGTTATGATATCAAATTATTTGGAAGTCTAAAAACACCAACCGAATGTTTTTATCAGTACATTTATCAGTTAGAATATTGCAGTTTTAAAAAAATATAGAAAATAACTTACCTTGTCCCATTCTTGGAAATAATTCGTATAATTTGTTTAACCTTCACCTGGCCTCGTGGGGTACGTACATACCCCACGCTCTTTCTTGTCGATTTTCGATATCTAAATCTTCAAAATCGAAACTCGTAACGACATCTATCGGTAAAGGGATATACTTTTATACCTAGGCCAGTGGGATAACACTCTCAAAATAAATACTTTTAAAAGACCCATGAAAACAATTATTATTCTTTTATAGTGATGTAACAGAAGAAGACAGCTAAAATTTTTTTAAATTTTCCGGATTTTTTATGAACGTTGATCTTTTTTCAACTCGAACTATTCTACAGTTTAAAGTGGTATCTAAAGAGGATCTCTGAATTTTTTTGAGACAAAATAATCAATATTTTAATTTTCACAAAGATTTTTATCACTGGGGTTCGTACGTACCCCACGAGTCCAGGTATGTTACTCAGGATGAGCATGCCAGGCGAAAGTTAATACAGTTCAAGGATTTAAATTAAAGACCCTTGTCAACATTTTTCTAATGACTACTTTTTAAAGTTATTTGTTCTTCGAATATTTTACCTAATAAAATTCAGCAACATATATTTCAGAAATCAGCAAAAAAAATAGAAAGGTATGTATTGTAAGTAATGTCTTAATGAGTGCTTTAGATCTAATTCTTCATTAATTAATTAATTCATGAAGAATTTGATAAATATAAAACTAACACCAAATTTAATGAATATTCATGAATAAATGTTCTATTTTGCATTTCCATCCAATTATACTTTACAGTTCAGAAGTATCAACCTACCAAACTATTTGTTTTATTAGGTTTGTGGCTACAGGCGATGGAATTGTAATTTTCTGCTAATAGGGCTGTATGCAATAAGTATTCAAACCTCAATTATTTACAAAACTTGTATTGATATACTTGTTAGTGATGAGTTTATATTGTATCCTAACAAACAATGAACTGCCGGGATATTGCTGGCCTTTTGCTGTAATTGAAGCAAAAATGAATGCGAGGATTAAAAAATTAAAGGCTACTTTTGTCCATTTAACAGTGGCCCAGCATTATGTTGCCGCAGACCCAACCCTCCAACAGTCCAGGAGGGTTCCGTCCCGCGTTCATAGATGGAGACACCGATGATCAATACATACTCAACGAGTGGACATGAGGCCAGTTTGGGATTGATGGTACTCACTATTCATTTTAATTTCTTGCTCATACATGTTATTAATTTAGAATATTTTATGAAAATACATTTTTTAGAAGACATTTTATCTTTATTATATATTATATAGCTGAATTAAATAAAATGTCTACAATATTCTAGGTATATTGGAATGCATTCGGTTTTATATTTATACTTCAAACAGTACTGCTGGTCAAAGAGGCTCTATCGAATTGTACCTGGCACGTGGCCTTTATTATAATGGCCTACTGCATCAATAGGCCATTAATTGTCAATATATTTATTTCAACACAGTAAAGAGAAAACAGAGGTCTTTATCTTGATTGTATGTCTAACAAAGCCTGCTTAATAAATTTTTAAAACCTTTACATTATAATTCGTTGGTTATTATAACTTTCTACCTATAATAAAATTTTGAAAATATTAATACAAATCATATTCTTTTTCTTTTAAAATGTTTAAAAATGAAACTCCTATCGACAACTTGTTTAACATACTAGTGCTGCTACTATACATTAATTACCTAAACCAACCCTGGTATCCAAAACGCATGTTTAGAAGAAAGTCTTATTTAGTAAGACTGATTGAAAATAATTAAAATTGGCAACACCTATGCCATACCCATTTAAAGGTCCAAGGTCATAGAAATCTCATTTCCAAATGCTTTGATCTTTTGCCGGGTTTTGCATCTATTGTGGTTAATCTATGGTAAAACCGTCGACAGTGAAAGCGGAAAGCCTGAGATTATATCATTATATAATATGACCAACGGCAGAGTCGATTCAATTGATGAGAAATGTGCCAAGTATACTTGCAGTCACATACTTTGATTTTCTTTTACTATACGGAGAATGGTCGCACTGCGCAGCTTTCTGAGTGCCTTTTAAAAGGAGATAGAAAACTCCGCCATTTTGAACCCTTATTACGTGTTGCCTACATCTTGGCGCAATATTTTTAATAGGTGCGTTTTAATCATCCGCTTCTGCTTCGGAATTGTCGGTTTTCTTGTTTAAATCTGACAGGTTAGAACGACTGAACCGAAAATTCCGGAAGCAGAAGCGGATGATTAAAACGCACCTGATATTTTGCTTGCTGCTGTCAGTGTCAGTGAATATTATTTTTGGAGTAACAGTTTATTTGCTAAAGAATCAGTTAGCTCACTCGGACCAGTTGAAAGTTCCAAAATAACATTCACTCCAGGCATACAAATTCAGGATACGCAGAAGACTGCTGTTTTATTATAGGTGGTTGTCATATATTGTGTTATCTGAGTTGCACAGTGTATAAGCTGGAACATTGAGATAAAAAGTGCCGACGCAGAGTGAGCGATCTGATTCTTTAGCTATAAACTGTGTCATAGGGTTCAAAATGGCCGCGTCCTATGTTGGGCGTGTCGGACCTCTCTCTTGCCCCATATAGTAATCAAAGTATGTGCTTGCAGTCGTCGCGCGCGCAGATATCCCATGGCAATTGTTTTATAAAGTTCTGGATATCTGCAGTGCAAATTCCTATATTTTGTACTCCTCATTTCCAGACAACAATTTCCCGTAGTTCACACCGGTATAAATATTATTTCGATTATCTAGACCACCGATTTGATCGTTTATGTATTTGTAATAATTAAATAATGTAACTAATCTAAAATTTCAATAACAATGCAAAAAACAGTATTACAAATTAACGGTATTATTTGTTTTATTTGTAGTTAAATGACATTTCAAAAAGCTTTTAATTAATTAAATAATAGAAACAAACATGGTTTTGAAATTTGCATTGATTGCCTATGGAAGAGAATTGTGATTTTGACGTATTGTGTACATAATTAAGTTTTATAATTACATCTGTAATGTAAAATGTATACAGTTCGTTGAAAAATGAGGGAGTAGCTCAATTTTAATAAATAACTATATAAGTGTGGAAAAATAATAAAGCCTTTTAAAGAAATATAAGATGGAATAGGTATATTTCTATTAAACCATTTCATAGATTTCACAACCGTTGCAACCACCGGGGACACTGAACAATTTTATCTTAATATTATTTTTGTAATTTTAAAATAAATAATATAATTCCCATAATATACCGCTCGAATCGACTGAATTTTGTTATTAATAACTGACAAAATTACACTGTTGTATTATCGCTGTGTTACATTGGATTACCATAATTTACGAAACAAACTTCTATCGATACAATCAATTATTATCTGTCGTATCGTTTTCATCATATTCACTAAAATCTCCTAATTCAATTTAGTGTTACGCTTAAATATAAACCGTGCTGGTGGCTGCACAGAAAGGAACGGTGGTGCTTGGTAGATGTAAAACTATGAGAGTAAGCGGTTGCAATAAACTGTATAAAAAGCAACGCCCGTCATGTTTGAACCTTTGAAGTGCAATAAAGGTATTGGTCAAGGAACTCTGATAGAAATGGGGTTTGCCACATCTGCTAAAGAAGTTACAGTACGAAAAACAACAGTTGTCAACGATAAGTGGGCTACTGTAAAACTTAGGGAAGAACAAAAAAACAATTCCGTTTCAAAGCAGATGCGACAATGGAAAGAGGAAAATCGTCGACTAACTTGGCAAAAAATATCGAAAATCTCTCCAGTAATAAAATAATATTGAGCTCAGTGGGACTCCTTTATGATGGAAAAAGGTTTAATAAAGTGAATACTCGAGGATGATGGTTTTGAAAAGAGAAGAGAGTTGGCCATTCCAAAGACTAGAGTAGCCGAAGTACTTCGTCACTTGCATGACGGTCCATCAGGCAGACATCCTTATGAAAGTCCGTTAATGGTTTTATTGGATAAACAATTCCGATGATGTAAAGGACTGGTGTAAGAAGTGTACCACCTCTGCTATGATTAACGGACCTTAACGAAAAAGGAAGGCTCCCATGAAGCAGTACAACATCAGTAGCACATTTAAAAGTATTGCCTTATATAAAGCTGGACCATTCCCTATAACTAATAAATACATGATGATGGTTATGGAATATTTCACGAAGTGGGTGGAAATATACGCCGTTCCAAATGAAGAGCCCGCAACTGTTGTAGACGTGTTAATAAATGAATTTGTCAGTGGATTTGGGTGCCCCTGGAAATTTACAGGGACCAAAGTAGAAATTTTAAAGGCCAACTTTTCCGAGGTGTCTGTGACAAACTAGTCATGAAAAAACCAAAACGGCATTGCATCCACAGTCAGGTGGAATAGTATAGTAATTAAATAAAACAATTGGCGATAACCTGTCAAAAGCGGTTTCCAACCATCAGCGAGTTTGGGATCAGTATCTTACCCTCTTCGCAATGGCATATAGATCCATTGTCAATGAAACTACAGGCCAAACACCAGCAAAAATGCAGCTCGGGCATGAGATAAGACTACCGTGTGACGTTTTGAGTTTGAATTCCGACTTGGAGAAGACTTAGCCGGTCAAAATTATGTGATCTAGCTACGAAGAAAAATGGACGACATGCATGAATAAGTTCGCTCGCATCTTCAAATCGCCAGTGGCAGAATGAAGAAGCGATACGATACCCAAACCACAGAAGGATGGATGTTTTGAGGATAGCTATATAATCCAAAAAGACAAAAGGGTTATTTTTCAAAGCTTCAAAGGTTTTCGAGTACCTCATCAAGAAAAATAATAATGACGTCTTTTTCCATATAAGTAAGATCTTGAACGGTAAACCGAAGGTAGTTCACGAAAACCGGCTGGCGCCATTTGAAGGTGACCATAGAAGTAGTAAAACAGCTCCAAGAAACACCTGACCTTGTCTTTGAAGAATTTATAGGTGAATATGGAGGCATCGGAAAAGCAAGACATGCTGAGCAAAAACAAGACCTAATCATAGTTCTTAAATAGTACTCGTTAGTCCGTAGCCCTTCTGCCAGCATCAACGATGCTCGAGGTCTGGCATCTGTGTTCCGAAAGAAGTTTGGTCTGTTGCCAGAACTTCAAGATCAAGTACAAACTCCTAGAAAAACCTTGAAACTTTAAGATAGGTCGCGTTACCTTTTCTATTTGGTAACAAAGGACACTTTCCGAGATCAATCTACTTATCATAATGTATGGGAAGCATTACATAGTTTGAGGGAGCATGTACTGGAGTCCAATGTACAGAAACTGGCAATAAGATAGAGAGCAACCAGTTGAGTTGGAGGATCATTAGGAACATGGTGAAAGTATTCTTCCAGGATATCGAGGTCCAAATACTGGTCTGCAGCTATTCTCCCAGTGTCTATATTTCAGCAAAAACCATCCCTTGTTATTTTTATGCGAATGGAAATTGTAAAAGTGAGTCCAATTGCAGATACAAGCATTCAGTTTTAATTTCATGAGGAACTAATTTCTAAAGAGGGGACAATGTCGTGCGAGACCGGTTCTGCCCTATAGTGGCGACGCCTATTCTTCATCGATACATCCTAGAGAATTCCAGGAAGCTCTTTGTACACGTACTGACTCATAAAACAAAAATTTTCACTTTGTCCCCAACCGTCTAAAGATCAACCACGCAAAGACGGCAGCATTACGAGATCGTTCTACATAAGCCTAAAGTTGTTTGAAATATAACATTTTTAATATAAATTCTAGAGGCGCTAAAATGGTGGTTCCCGCTTTATCGAGACTGAGGTCCACAAGGCTAAACTCGTAGCGTAACAAAAACGAGAAATGATTTAACTTGGAACGAAAGACCGAAAGCCGATAGTTAAATTTTTTGGTTTGTGAAACATTGGCATTATTTAGGTTAAACCATGTGATGATTTCCATAAGCCTTGATTTTTAAAACCATTCTATATCGCCTTTTGATTAGGGTTTACAAACTTGTTTAAGCAAATTATCCAATAATAATTGGCCCTTTTACCTCTTAAGCCTGCTCATGTAAAATATTTAGGGTCCTTACTTCGCCTATTTATATAATATTAATAAAGGACAGAAGGATGAGTATTGCAACTATGTTAAAAAAAATAAATTGGCTTTCAGTTTAGAATTATGTTCCGTACATGACTGATATTTATATATAAAATAAAAATGACATAATACCATCGCATCAGATCTATTAGAAAAAAATTCAATATAATTCGAAATATCACAACTATAATACAAGTAGCCAATCTGACTTTCATGTATGTCAAGCCAACACTAAAAGTTCCCAAAATACAATTTTTATTAAAGGTTTAAAAAATGTAATAGCCAGCCTACAGAAATTAAAAAAAAAACAATAAATGTATTCAAAAGTAACCTCAAACAATACTTGATAAATATACAGAACTGATATACTTTCTTGTGATAATACTCTTTAAACCTGCCCTTTTTAAGTATTTCCCTTAATTTATTGTTATTTTACCCCTCGTTTTACTCGCACTTATTACAAATTATTTCTATTTTGAGATCATGTACTTTATTTTAAAAAATTACTTGATTTTATAATAATACTGTTTTAATAATACTACCTACTATGTTTAAATTATTAATAGTTTTGCGACGATAGGTTATAGCAACTTATAGCCACAAAACTATTTTTGTGTTAAAGTAGATCCATAGAGAGCAATGTAATTTATAAAGGCCTTCTTTCAACATACAAATAAATGACAACCTTATAATTAAAATAAAAAACACAACAAAATACCTCGGTACCAAGGTAAGAAAATTCATTTTTAAATTTTATTTATTGAGGAAATTTATGACTAGAAGTTCACTAATTATTATTTACAATTCGCTGGTTGAATATGTAATCCAAAATCGTATAATAAAAATTTTCTACAAAAAAAAACAGCATTATATCCTACCTTTGTGCACAGCCAAGCATTATTCTGATTTTTGCCAAGTAAAATGGCTGGTTAATCATTCTATGGGGATTGCAAAAAAGAGCCAATAAATTTGATGAAGGTGTTTTTGTGGCTAGGGGCGAAATAGTAGTACGTTTAAGTTAGCACCACCATAAAAAAGTTATTTTTAGAAATTACTTATATATTTTTTATAAATTGGCAGGTTTGGTTACTAATTTCGAATAAAAATAGCCTCCAAAATGGCTTTGATTGCAAGTATGAAGGTCGCAACCCGCCTTAGAAATTTCACCTTTACTAGCAACAGCTGTTGTTTGACAGGTCGTTAGAGAATGTTTGCAATTTATGGAATTTTAAGACTGTTAGGAATGTTGACTTAAAAATAATTGAAATTCCCAAAATTGTAACGTAAGAAATGCATAAGCGGATTTTAAGAAAATTTATTATAAAGTAGTTAGGATGAACCGAAAATTCTGAAGATCAATAGCGTTCTAAGTTAGAAGTAATTATTCAAGAAAATCAAAATCGCAAGTCAATCAGAACTTTCGTTCTAGAGTTATCGTAACGGCATACATACATGCAACCAGATGAAGTTTTTTTTTGCATTTTCGGACTCAGAATGATGGGAAACATGAAAAATAGGTTTAAAAAATGGGGGTAAGAAAATTTTTTCGTCTGCACGAATGCAATACTGAGGCACCATAGGAAGAACTTCAGTAATAAACTCTTTTTAGATAGTTAATTAAATCAATACAGGTATTGTATAAAAAAAAGATAAATTGTAATAAAAGCATTATAATAGTGCTTAAGTATTAAATAAATTATAAATAAACTGTCTTTAATAAATAAACTATTTTTTATTTACAAGTTACATTACGTTACAATATGTAATTTCTTTACTTTTAATTTTTGCAATAAATTTGAACATCACATAATTTTTAAATAGAGCATAAAAGTACCTTTTGAAGGTATTACAAGACACTCTTTACACATTTAGGGGTTGCAACTTTCACTCCAAAAGGATTGAAGATAGGGGTGTAATATTTATTTTGTAGGATGCCATTTTATAATCTAATATTAACATATTTCGAGATATCTATAAATAGGTACAGTAATTGAGCAAGTGAATTTATTTCTATTAGCTATTACACACTGTATGCATAAATTATCGAATTGTAAAATAATGATGGTAAATATTCATTTAAAAAGTTAGTTTGTAAATTCGCCTTGCTCTATGGTATTTATTTTACGCCTGCTTTCTAATGTAGATGTATTCATTTTCCGTATATGCCCCACTCTTTCCCTGCATGTCGCTGAGCTTTAACTAATAGCAATCGGTGGGTTGATAGAAGCGACTAGAAATTAGCGTTTTTGTTCCTTTGTTCCAGACTTATCCTCCCTTGCTGCTACGCATCCAGGCCCTCGACCCAAAGGTACATATACATATACATATCCTATTCCAGAGGTGGACTAGCAATCGCTTAAAGTTCGTAAGAGAAACAAAAAAGTAGAAATGCCTATTTTTTAATGCTTCTTTTTTATTTTGTTTTGAATCTTGTTTTATAAAATGTTTAATTTCCATAAGAATAATTTAGTAATATTTAAATATCTATTAAAAGTTCCTACATTAGGTGGTTAAATCATGGTGTTTTAAGAAAAATTTTATCTTTGTGAACCCGCTTTGGACACAGCTTATAAATATTTTTATTTAAACTTGTTGATTATATTTCCAACAAAGTTTTAGTTTTTTAAGTCGATCTTATGAAGGTTAAGCGTTTTCAAAAATATACTCAGGTGTCAAAAATTCGATCCATTTTGTGGCGATGTCACTTTTAGATCTGGTATAAATGTAAGAGGGAGTATTAGATGTAAATAATTGTACTCTAAATTTATATATGCCATAAAACGAGTTCAAAGTGATAAAATTCCCAATAAATGGAAAATATATTTATAAAGGATCTAATTTTTTGTATCTGAGTGTATATACGCAAAAAATATTATGCTGGATATTATCTTTTTATTGTGATTTTCAGTGTAAAAACTGGGCTTTCACTTCGTATAGAAGCAATTAATAATTTGCTTTAAATAGTCTGAAAATCATTTAAAAACAATTTTTTAAACGAAAAAAGATCTAATATAATTTTTTTTATTTCTTTTTATTTTAAGTTCCTTTATAACTTATAACTGCACGCTTTTGTTTATTTTGTTTTAATAAATTATTGTGATAGTCTGTTCCGTAATGATGATTTAATGTTTTAAAACTTAACAATTTGGGTCCTTGTTTTATAAATGAGTAATCTTTTAAAAAACGATAAATTATTTGCATTTTTTTTACACCTAAATTGTTGAATGTACAAACAAAATGACAATTGTGAAGAATGTTTCTAAATTGCTTGTAGTAATAAAATCTTGTTGTAAAGAAAAAATATTTAAGTAAGTAAAACGAGAGGAAGCTAATATCTATTCTTTGGAAATATGAACTAAAAGAAGAGACACATTTGGACCGTGTTCTGCAACAATGGAGTAATCCACAATTTGTTTACAAACGAGATATTTATGTAAACCAGTCTATTACTAATAATAGGACATTCAGCGAAAATGCTGTAAGTGGCATCTGGCCAGATGTGGGTTACACCATTGTTGCAGAACACCGTCCATTTGTGATATAGTTTGACTAAAGGATAATGTGTTTCAAAATTAAAATTTCTGCCCGTTTTCACCAACAAAAAATCAAAATTATCTTCTTTTTTCGCTATGTTGAGACTTAGGCTATGGTTATAGTAAATACGTGTTCTGACGAACTGACGCTCGCTTGAAAATGTCGAAATTGTTCAGATCAACAGTGGTTATTTTGCATGCACATTCTGAAGAACTGATTTTAAGTTTCACCAGTTTCGTGTTTTGTTGCGATGTATCCATGATGAAAGACATGGACGATTTTCTATTTCAAGAAAGTCTTTTAATAAAAACTAGACCTATTCGAATACTTAACGAGTTGTATTTATTTCTTGCGCAATCTTTTCCCAGTTTTGTCGAGAAAGATCCATGTTGTGTTATGTTGAGAATGGGGTGTTAATACACTGTGACCTAAAAGGTTTATTGTGCCCCCTTCTGTCACCAATGCACTAAGGAAATATCTGCGCTCACTATCCTCTACTACTCTCAGTTTATTTGGGTGTCCTTTTAGTTGGCAATGCCCGGTAAAGATCCCTGTTACAATACGTAGCCTGTTCTTGCTCAGACAGATGCAGGCTTCCGATCTTTTCTGGATATATTCACCCAGAAGTATCTTGGCCTGTCTCAGTTACTAATACCGCAGAACGGCTCAGGTCCTAAAAAGGGTGTTTGAGCCCCTTTCCTTGCAAGACTATCTGCAATCTCGTTTCCCTGTACCCCGTTATGTCCCGGGACCCAAGTGAGAGTAACTCTGTTTTTCTCGCCTAGCTCATTCAATTGTTCTAGGCATCTCCAGACTATTTTTTAGCTGATTACGTAAGAGCTCAGCGCTTTGATGGTTGCTTGACTATCGGACATGATGATAATCTCTTGTCTATGATAGTTTCTCTCGATGTTAAACTGAATACACTTCTCGATGGCATGAATTTTCGCCTGGAAGACACTTGGGTATTTTCCCAAGCTTTCGGAGTACTTGTTTCTCGGCTCATACACTTCTATTCCAGTCCCTTCTAAGGTTTTGGAACCGTCTGTAGACCACAATGTAGCACGTCTTTCGGTTGCAAGCGCGATGGATTATTGTCTCCATTCTTGCTTGCCCAGCTCTGTGGTTTGGAGTTTTTCACATAACTGTACTTCTTTAGAATTTCATCCTGGGGAATGTCCCAGTTATCTTTAGTCCTGAAGCAAATAGACTTTCGTCTGATTACTCCGTAACTGATTATTCTATATCGTGTCCTTTTTGCCACATTCTCTATCATCAAATGTAGAGTGGTGAGGTTTAAGATCACGTCCATTGCGGCCGTAGGACAGGTTCTCATTGCACCAGTAATACAAACACAGGCTAGTCTTTGTACTTTTGGGATATTAGCTCTCGAAGTAGCTAAACTAGTTCTGTCACTCCAGACTATAGCCCCGTAAGTGATGATTGGTCTCACTATTGCAGTATACATCCTTTGCTGTATGTTTGGCTTACATCCCCATCGTTTACCTGCAATGTTTCTGCATAACATTAGGGCTTTTGTGGCCTTATTTACTACTTTCTTCTTATGTGTGTTTCAGAGAAGTTTGTTATCCAGGGTTAGGCTTAGATATTTGACTTCATTTTTCCATTCTATATCTATCCCGTCTAAAGAATGATTCATATTATGTATCTTTTTTTTATCATGTCCTATAAACCAAATAATTTTTCTTCATCCATATTTGAACTTCACATTTCGCATTTAAATTCGTCCGAAAAAAACAAACTGATTTTAAAGATCTCTTAATCTAAAGACTTCGTGTGGGTTCTGAAAAACATTCGTTCGTAATATAATCACAACTCTTTATTGCTGTGAATTTGTTTTTTTTCGGGTATGTTCTGACGAGTAAGTCCAAACGACAGTTCGTCAGAACACGCATCCACTATAACCAAAGCCTTACTTTCATCAGATACAAATTGCAAAATGTTATCTCGATTTAAATGGTTGGCAGAACACCTTTTTAAAATTAAGAAACACCATTGCGGAACACACGGTATATCGATTTCAAGGTATTTTATTCCTATTTCACTCGAAAGTAAAATTTTTATCTATTTTTTTTTTAATTTTCAGATCAGTTAAAATTATAATACAAGCCTAGTACATTTTTCAAATACACTAGTGGAAAAAATTAAGGGATCAAAAAAAAAATCTCGATTTTTGTGATTTTTCGAGTGGCTGTATCTTTGCTAAAAATGGTCGTACGTAAATAAAAAAAGCTATTTGAAGAAAAGTGTATAGTTTATGGAACTTGCGATAAAAAAAAATTTCAACCAGCAGTTAGCACAAAATCCTGATGAATATCATGGATAGAAAAACGCGATCCCTCAATTTCTTCAAAAATTCATTCGCATGAAACAATGAAACGGCTTAATAGATCAGATTGAAATTTTGTAGGGCTTTCGGGAGAACAATGGTCTGTAAGATGCATATTCAACATTATTCGTTCTCCCAATATTCTTAATGTGGCACGTGAGTTTCTAAAAAACCTCAGAAAGACCTGTTTTTCGAAATTCTTCAAAGTCATGCTAGGGATGAAAAAAATGTTTCTCGTGAAAGAACATGCAATAATCTTGTAGGGAATAAATCAAAGTTTTCGAAACCCCCCTTTCATTTTCTGAGCGGCCATTGGTTCCTGAGATATTGACGAGAAAAGAGGAAATGACGCATTTTCGTTCATTTTCTGATAACTCGGCAAGAAAAAGTCATCTCGAGGCCATCGAAAAAAAGGAAATGAAGCTAACTGAATTCCGTATCTAATGCATATAGTGGTTATGTCGAGAAATTTTTTTCAATTTCGAACACTAAAAATAAAAAAAAAAAAAACATTTTTTTTTTAAATTTTCTATCCATGATATTCATCAGGATTTTGTGCTAATTGTTGGTTGAAAAATTTTTTATCGCAAGATCCATAAACTAGACACTTTAAGCTTCAAATTTATTTTTTTTTTAATTCACGTAAGACCATTTTTACCAAAGGTACAGCCACTCGAAAAATCGCAAAAAATCGAGATAATTTTTTTTTGATCCCTTAATTTTTTCCACTAGATTTTAAGTGCCAATACATTTCCCATTAGTGCTACGAAATCCATTATTTCTTTTAAATGTTATTATCAAAAATGTGTTAAATGCTATTACTTTTAGAGCCTATATTAATAACAAATAGTAAAATGAAATATATGAGTATCCTTATATTGAATTTTAAACTTTTACTTTTACATAACTTTTATTTTTTTTTTCTCTGGGGCGTTTAACCAAACTCTTATATTTTACTAAATATATTAACGCAATAACAAAGTCTTTAAATAATAAATTTACCGCAAACAATTTTTCACATTTTTGGCAATATTGACACCGTTAGTATTTACGGTGAAATAAATGATACAATATATTGTAGAATCATTTATAAACATCGACATTAAATCTTTCCTGATGTATATAAACACCGTGTATATTTTAAAAATCTGCAACAAACCTTTCTTCATATTTCTTATAATAAAGAGTCCAGTAACTGAAGACCTGAAAATATGCAAAGCTGTCATTAAGTCGGTCCAGATTTCCTTTGTGGCTCAATTCTTAGGTCTTGATGGTTGCTTTCAAGGGCGAAAACTTTTACCAACTCTGCTGCGTCGGAAAGGGCCCAAAATGGACCCTAAAACTGATTTCTCGCCAATATCTTCCACAATATGCAAATTAGAGAATTTTTGTTTAAATAAAAATCTGATGTGTCCAACACATGACTTTCCTATCTAGTTATTACATGCTTTTTCCGTTTATTTTGTACAACCTATTGCAGCACCTCCATAAATGTTTAGAGGATAAAATAAATATATACATTTTCCACATACATCTACCTCGAAACATTTTTCTATAGATATTCATTGAAAATGAAAATACTGAAAAATTTAAATTTAGCACTTTTCCTACAATTTTTCCATTACGGTCCGTTTTAAAAAAAATAATGTATAAACAAAAATTATAGAGATCAATATCGCAAACAACTTTTATTTCAACAATTTTCATAAAAATCAGAATTTTGCACATTTTGTCAAATTTCTCAAATACGGACCATTTCAGGAAATTTTCACATAAAACAAAAATTATAGATAATAACTTTTATGTGAACAATTTTTTTCTCCAAACATAAATAACAAATATATTCCATAAAATATAAAAACGGCCCCCCATAAAGTACCCCCCAGATGTTCCGACTTTGTCCAAAATCTAATCATTTCACGTTAGGCCGAAATAAAACTTAAGTTTAAAATTTAATGTTTTTTTTTTATCCGTTTTTGAGTTTTCTTCAAATTTCGAAATTTATACATTTTCTTAAATATCTCGAATACGGTCTATTTTAGAGAAATTATGTAAGGTATAAAAATTATAGAGAATTATATTACAAACAACTTTTGTTTGAACAATTTTTATAAATTTTTTTTTTGCATTTTATCAAATTTCTCGAATACGGACCATTTTAGGAAAATTTTGTATAGAACAAAAATTTTAGATAATAATATAAGAAGTAACTTTTATTTGAATAATTTTCTTTCCCAAACGTAAATAATAGATATATTCCACAAAATATAAAAATGTCCACCTATAAAGTACCCCCCCAGATGTTCCGACACTGCCCAAAATCTAATCAGCACATTGGACGCTGGAACAAAGCTTAAGTTTAAAATTTGGTGTTTTTCCGTGTATCGGTTCATGAGTTATGCGACACACAGACACACACGAAGACACAGACACACACACACACAGACACACACACACACAGACATCATCGCGAAAATAGTCAAAACGGATTCAGGGGACCTCAAAACGTAAAAATCCTTTGAAAACTCGAGGTCGAAAAAAATCATGATTCCTATACTTTCCTTATATCTGTATACAGATAGGAAAGTAATATATCTGTATACAGATAGGAAAGTAAAAAAGAAAGATCTTATCATTATCTACAAAAATGGTCTCCATCATTTTTGTCGGGAATCCTAAAGGTGTCGAGATAACCGCAATTAAAAGTACCCTCGTTCAGCCCCTGCTTTATCTGTATAGCAATGCTGATTAGCTTGTAAACGGGTGGACAAATTGTTTTAGAACTCGGTCAAAAATAGATATTTTTCAATGATTCAAAGTTCGTTACAATGGGAAAATCCATAGGTATCGATCCATGTGCCTTGAATTCCGTTATTTCCTGTCGAGAACATTGAAAAAGGGGTCAAAGTTGCGTTTTCCACTATTTTGGACAACTTTATAGTAATTCATTCATATTTTTTTTTTTAATAGTTTTTTATCCCATTTTTGTTTTAAATGGGATGTTGAGATGTCACAAATAATCTCAGAATTTTTTTTCAGTATCTTCCTGGCGTTTTGAAACAAAATTGATTTGTTTATTTGCATTTTTCATACGTTTTCGGAGTTCTAGAAATCTTTGAAACAAGCAGTAATTAAAAACTCATATTTCATTATATTGTTATTCAATGCACACCATTTTAAAGCTTAGAGTGTCTACTTTTCGAATGTATTTTTTTAAAATGACGTATGAAAAATGCAAATAAACAAATCAATTTTGTTTTAAAACGCCAGGAAGATACTGGAAAAACATTTCTGAGATCATTCGAGACATCTCAAGATCCCACTTAAAACAAAAATGGGAAAAAACTATTAAAAGAAAAAAAATATGAATGAATTACTATAAAGTGGTCCAAAATAGTAAGAAAACGCAATTTTGACCCCTTTTTCAATGTTCTTGACAGAAAATAACGGGCTTCAAGGCACATGAATCGATAGCTATTTGTTTTCCCATTGTAATGAACTTTAAATCATCGAAAAATATTAATTTTTGACCGAGTTCTGAAACAATTTATCCACCCGTTTACAAGCTAATTACCATTGCTATAGAGATAAAGCAGGGGCTGAACGGGGGGACTTTTGATTGCGGTTATCTCGAAACCTGTCGAATTCCCGACAAAAATAATATTTTTGTAGATAATGATAAGATCTTTCTTTTTTATTTAAACAACAATTTTCTAATTTGCATATTGTGGAAGATATTGGCGGGAAACCAGTTTTAGGGTCCATTTTGGGCCCTTTCCGACGCAGCAGAGTTGGTAAAAGTTTTCGACCTTGGAAGCGAACGCCAAGACCTAAGAGTTGAGCCACAACGGAAATCTGGACCGACTTAATGACAGGTTGGTCCATCCAGTTACTGAACTAAAAATAATTATAGCTTTTACGTTGCCATAAACAGCTAAAAAATTGCTCGTCTATCTCCTACATAGTAGTAATTCTTTTCAGTGTAGGTAGTCTATTTACATTTTACAATTTAATAATGCTGCATGCTTTTTGTTACCTTTTATTTATCATTAAGTACATCGTAAATTTGCATGATGGCTTTTTATGGTTTTCTTTGAAACCAAATAAATTTTTAGGAGAACTCTTGTAAACTGCTGTAAATGTAGATTAGTAATTAGTGCATCTTCAACAAATAGGGTAATTTTTAATGATACTGAAATTTAGCGGGTATGATTAAACTGATTAATATCTCTGTTGTGAGTAAAAGATTTGAATCAGTTTGCAAAGATCACATTAAAAAAATAGTTAGTTAATAGATTATCATATTGGTAAGACTGTTATTGTTTTTACATTATAAAAAAAAGTGTCCAATGAAATACTTATCTCCCGGATTATTTTTTCCATTGATAAATATATGGGCAATCTCCAGGATTCTTATAGAATACATAAAAATAACATGCCAAGTGTCTAATAATTTCAAATAATTTTCAACATCCTTCGAATAAATTAATAATTTTTAAATATGATGATAAACTCTCTGTATTTAAAATACATTTAGCTTATCGTCGTATTGATGGTAAAAAGAGCTAAGCCACATTTTAAAGCAAAACGAGTTAATTATATCACATAAATAAAACAACTCTGAAAAATACAGTGGTGAAGATTTTGTGATTATAACCTTAAAATCCCACAAACTGAAAGAAGCTAGGTGAAAATACATATATCTTTTTCAGTGGTAAAGCATTTTTAAGCGACATACATTTCTTTTTCTTTCGTTTTTAAATCAGTCTTAAAATGAAGAACGTGTTTCCGTTTGTACCAAATTTTATCGTATTTAGTACATAAATAACTTAAGATTTAAATCAAAAATTGTTTTCACCTAAGAGATACAAACTTATTTGCCCATTTTCTAAAATTAATAAGTGTGTGGCTCTTTTCACCACCAATACGACGTTATTTAGTTTACTAAGGACAGACTAGCTTTATTAAAATAATGCTAAAATATTTTTTACACCCTGTATGATAAAGACACAACTATAATATTTTTGGACAAGTTAAACCTCAAACTTAAAAATGGTACTTTTGATCAATATAGTGTGTGAAGTTGAGTAGTCTAGACGTGTATAAAATTCTCTCCAGAAAAAGATGTTATAAAAACGGTATTGGCAAACAAAAAACACCAAAACACATATCATTAAGTTGGTAATAATACAGGCAATCATCTAGTTACAAAGAAAAAATAAAAAAGTGTATATTGAATAATTTATAAGGTAAAATAATCAAAATGTTTAAATAGCCAGTTCCTAAATTATATTATAATAAGTGAATTTAAGAAGGTAATTTTATGCATACAACTATCATTCCAAAAATAAAATGGGACATGAATCAAAGCAATCATCAAAATTGACTATCGACAATATTTAAAAGCTTTTAAAACAAGTAAATAGTAACTTAGAAAATAAAATTAATGGTGTAGAACCAGAAGGAAAAACCGTAAAAACTGCAGTCGGTCAAGAAATTAATGATTTAAAAAATCGTGTTCAAATACTGGAAGAAGAAAACACAGTTTTAAATAAAAAAATAATTTAGGTAGAGGAAAAATCAAAGCATCATAATGTAGCAATACATGGTATTCCCGAAGACAACGAACATATAGTAGATCTTACAGTTACCATCTTAAAATTTGTGAATAAATTATTAAAAGTGGAGCTTTACAAAATAGAACTGAATAATTTGTTTAGAATAGGAAAAAACATTAGACTACACGGTCAATATTAGTTTCTTTTATTTTCCACCTTACAAAACAAGAAACCGTAAACATCTAAATGGAACTAATATGTCTGTTTATAAAGATTTAATAAAAAATGACAGACGGAATAAGAAAATATTAATAAAATACTTAAAACTAGGTAAAAGTCAAAAAAATATGGAAATAGTCACTAAAGCCCAAATCCGGAATCACTTCCCAAGTTGATTTATGAGCCAAATCAATTGAACAAAAGGATAAATCAACGACAGATTTACCACCATTTGGTGGAGAAATTCGTGTAGGAGAGCCATCATTTAAAAACACTAATTGTTTAAGCTATTTGAGGAGCTTCCCCAACACACAATTTAAGTCCCCCATAATCAAAAGAGGTTTGTTAAATGACTGAATAAAGTTAGACCAATTATTTTTGAAAATAAGGCTCTCTCCTGGGCAATAAATATTCACTAAATTTAATTGGCAGTGGGGGAGATAGATGGCTTAAACTTAAGTTGGAAGGTCTCGAGAGTAATCTATTAGAAGAGGCTGAAAGTCTTTTTTGTTTTTAATTAGACAGGCTATACCTTCATAGTTATCCATCATTTCTCAATGTTTGGTAACCTGTACACCTTAACCTATAATCTTCCTTCATCCAAGTTTCATTAAGTATGATTATGTCTGGATTGTGGACCTTACTTAGGATCTTTAGATTATCTATGTTTGAGTTAAAAGAGCGAATGTTCCATTGAATAATGGTTAATGAATCGAAGAGCATAATAATAGCTAATTAGTACTCTGAGTCTTCAGAGTACTTCATTAGGCCTGACTGAGAAAAAGAATTTGAAGATCCTGCTGAAAGTGTAGGAGAAACATTGGGTTGTGATACAGAATAAAAAGAGTTGATAATATTACCTATGAAAATTATGACTAACTCCTTGTGTTGGTCCGATAAGCTATCTAAGGCTTGCATAACATCTATTTTAAAATTATTTCCTTCCTCAGGCTGAAAGGAAGATGATAGGGGTTGAGTTGGGAAACTGAATGATCTTTCCGATGGACTAATTAAGCATTCTTGATGCTTTTTCTTATTATATTCATCATCATGTGATCTCCTTCGTTTTGGCGTTCTTATTTTTTGACTATAGGTGGGTAATCTTGTATTTGACAAGGCCTCAGATCTTCTATGGAAGACTGGGATACCATTTTGATTTGCATTGCTGTTGGGAAGAGCTGGAAATTCATTAATATGAGGGATAGGGTTTTCTCTATTTTTTGGAATTTGTTGGTTGACTTCGAAGTATGATATATTCGAAAATGATATTAGTTACTTGATTTCTTTTTGTCTATTATATCCAGGGCAATTAAACTCGTTGGAACTATGTTCCGTAGATTTGCAATAAATACAATACTTACTGCAAGTAATATCTTACTTATGGGATTTACCACACTTTATGCATTTGGCCTTTCCTCTACATTGATTAATACGATGTCCATAAAGCAAGCAATTCTGACATTGCATTACTGGGGTGATATATGATACAACTCTGACTGGGAGACCATAAATTGAAATTTCTTCAGGAATAATTTTTCATGAAAAAATAATACAAATCGTACCCGTTGGTACATAGGAAATTTCTTTACCGGATTCCATAACTCTTCTATTTAGACGTTTGACATGAAGAAGTTTACAATTCACTAAATGTGTTTCAGTTGCCTCTTTAATTTTATCATCTGTAAAAGATGTCCACAAACCTTACAATCCCTTTGCAAGAGACATTGTGTGATGGAATAAAAACTTCATAACCTTTATTTTCTATTTCTTTATCCTTTATAAATTGGTTGGCAGCTTGAGCATTGGTAAAGATTGCACCAATATGGTTTTTTCCTTTTTCTTACTATTTTAAGGATATTCTTCAGTTTCTTCTTAAGCTTTATGTGAAGATTTCCTAGATTATTTGTTTTTCCTTGGACATACACTTCGAAGGGACCCAAGTGTGTGTTCGAATACAAGTTTTTAACCCTCGGCGGAGGATCTGCAGGATCCTGGAGATCCTTGACCCCCAACTCCATGTGGGTTGAAGGTTAAGTTAACCTCTATTTGTTTGTGTCACAAAAATATGTTTATATACAATTACTTACTAAAAATATAAGAATTAAAAAAGGTTGAAAATACACAGGATGTTGTTAGTAAAGCCCAAATAACAATATATTGTTAAATTTCACTGACAGCGATGTTTACACTTCGGATGTCAAAGTAAAAGTCTTAAAAGTACTTCTGTGTTTAACTTATCTATGGTTGAACCGGTCTCGGTACAACTGAACCCACCGAATAAATCGGGAAAGTACGACCCTGGTAACGTTAAGTTGCAATTTATAGCTCTTCCTCTCTATTGTTCATTCATTTTCAGCCATGTTCTGAGAATAATTATCATGATTTCCTCTCAGATTTGTGCTTAGTTTACAGACTTGGCAAAAACAAACCAGACCTGCATTCGAATTAATGGATGTAGGTCACAAGGAAATCGGGATATTTATGTTTAATGAAATAGAGATGAAAATTGAACTAATTAGGTACATTAAATTATTAACAAGTCATTGGTTAAAAAGTTTATTGGATGTATTTTATATTATATTATGTATATTTTCACGTTACACTGAATTTAATTACAAATTTTTATTTAGTGCAAATATTTTATTAAAGGAAGGCACATTTCCCGAAAGGTTTAATATTTCAATAGTTACTCCATACTAAAAAAATGGGGCTCCACATGAGAAGTGCAATTATCGACAAATTCCGATAATTTTAACAACTTTTTGAATACATTATGCTATACAACTAATGCATTATCTCAATTTAAATAAAGTTTTAACAGAATCTCAGCATGGATTCCGCCCAGAATATTCTATCAACACTGCTGCCCTCTCCTTACATGAGAAGATACTTGAATCAATTAAACACGGTGACAGCCCTGCAGAAATCTTCTGTAATCTCAGCAGAGCTTTCGACTGTGTTTCACATGATGTTCTGTTGCATAACCTCTACTCCTATAGAATAACAGATATTCAAAATAAATAGTTTATTTAATCCTATGTTGAAATTGGCTCCAAGTCGGTTGAAATTCATTATTCAGGCAATCACCGTTCCTCGCAGAAACTGATAAAAAATGTTACCTTATCGGTCAATATTGGCGTACATATTATTTACTGTTTGATTAACGCAAATAACAATGTAATATTTTTATTAATCTAAAAGAATATTTCCGGAATATTTTTTTAACAGTAATAATCACAAAATGGGTGCACTATACAGTACTGTTTGGTTTATTTATAAATTGTATAAGACTCTGAACACAGTTATCGGATAATTCTTCTTTTTCTTCTTCTTCTTTTTCTTCTTCTTCTTTTTCTTCTTCTTCTTCTTTTTCTTCTTCTTATTCTTCTTATTCTTTTTCTTCTTCTTATTCTTCTTCTTCTTTTTCTTCTTCTTCTTCTTATTCTTCTTCTTCTTCTTCTTATTCTTCTTCTTCTTCTTCTTCTTCTTCTTCTTCTCCTTCTTCTTCTTCTTCTTCTTCTTCTTCTTCTTCTTTCTTCTTCTTCTTCTTCTTCTTCTTCTTCTTCTTCTTCTTCTTCTTCTTCTTTTTCTTTTTCTTCTTCTTCTTCTTCTTCTTCTTCTTCTTCTTTTTTTTCTTCTTCTTCTTCTTCCTCTTCTTCTTCATATTCTTCATAATTATATGATTAGTTTGTCTGTAAGTCATTCTTAAAAATGTTCTATTATATTTATTTATAATTGTTGACCTTATTTTTCACTAATTTTAAGTTTTTCTTTACTAATAATTAAATATATGAGTTTGGATTATTTATCTTATTTTCTTCTTGGTCACATTTGGTCACATTTTTTGTTTTTTTTTTTTGTTAAATATAAATATCAAATTTACCATAAAATTGATACAAATTTCTTTGAATCCCTAATAGCTGTTGTAGAACTGTTAATATATTAATTTTTTAAATACATTGAACCAAACCTTGTGATTATGTTACATTAGATAACTATTATATTTGCAATTTCAAAACGTATTCTTATTATTATGGCGAGTTAGCCAAAGCTTTTTTTTTTCTCCTGGGCTCGTGTGACTATGTCTCCGAATAAAACTGAAGCCTATTGGTTTATTGTGCTTTACTTCATCTTAGTTCATAGCACCCACTCTGTCACCTTTGTACCCTGTACAAGTTTGTACAAATTTTTGGGTCAGCGGGTTCTATACGTTGTTGGATCAGCCTGGAGTTGTCCAAAAAGAGCATGTCTTTTGCGATCTAGAGCTTTGCATTCGCACAGTATGTGTTTAACCGTTTCTGGTTTCTTGTGACATAGTCGACACATGAGTTCCCAATTGCACATGCTAATTTTGTTCAAGTGTCCCTTTACTGGGGCGTGCCCAGTCATGAACCCTGTTGCTACTTTCAACTGGTTTCTATTCATTGAGAGTAGCTCTCCAGTTCTTTTGGGACATGGTCTGCCTGTGAAGGCTTTTCCATGTGCCTGTTTTGGGGTGTTTCCCCAATAGTTGATATGTTGTTCCCGAATCCAGTAGTTTATAAAACCCCGGACTGTACTTTTTGATACTCCTGGGTTTGTGTCTGGTTCCAGTGTTTCTTCTGACCCTCTTTTTGCAAGTTCGTCAGGCTTTTCGTTGCCTTCGATCCCTTGGTGACCTGGCACCCAAAATAGTTTTACTCTATTTTGGTCTGCCAGTGTTCTTAGTTCTTCGATGCATTCCCATACCAGTCTCGACGTAACTTTCTAACTCGATATGGCCTTAAGTGCCGTTTGGCTGTCTGACATTATTTGCATATGCTGATTTTCGACGGCTCTTTCATTGTTCGTTTTTGCACATTGCAAAATTGCGTATACTTCGGCCTGAAATACCGAGGAATGTATTCCTATAGCATAGCTATGGTTAGTATCAGGGTTTTTTAAGAATACTCCTGCCCCAGTGCCTTCCGCAGTCTTAGACCCGTCTGTATACCAGGTTTGTTGCTGTCGTTGGATATTGGGCTCTCTTATGGTGATCTCCGCTCTTTCCTGTATTAAAACCTAAAATGAAGTATTAACAGAGTACCTCTTGGTTATGTTGTCTGATCTTATGTCTAGCGCGTCTCCTGTCACTAATCTTGAGATACTTATGTGACCTGGCCTAATGTCAAGATTTCCCAGTGTATTCCCTAATCTGTAAGCACCTAATCTTGCCTCCCCTTGTATCACATAGTAAAGAGGTAAAAGTTCTATTAGTGCTTCTATTGTAGCAGTGGGGTTGTTTTCATTGGCCCCGTTTTTCCGAGGCAGGCAAGCCTTTGTACCAAAGGATCGCCTTGCCATCATTAACGAGGTTTCTGTTTCTCCTTGTGGTTCTTTCTAGCCAAAGCTAGTAGATCCTTCAATTTTTAATAAAACATAAACATTTATACATTATTGATTTGGAATTTTCTTTTTTCTTTTAAATAACGCTATAACATTTGAAACTATGGATAATCTTTCGTACTCGATTTACATTTTTTTTTTAAATTTATAGGTACTATTTTTAAATGTGATTAAACACGCATGAAACTTCTTTAATTAGGTTTATATCTGTTTAAAGATTACATACTTTTGATCCTACTATTTAGGTATAAAACCTGCATCGTAAAAATATTTTTTTTTCAAAATTCCATTTTTGATAGCCGTTTTTATACCTAGGTGCTGAATATCTATATAAATTTTAACATATAGAGCAAAAAGAGTACTCAAAGTTTTCCTTACAAGAAGGGAATTTTTTTCTCATAGTCTACACGCTGGAGTTTTACGTCTTTTACAACTAATCTTGCTTTATACTGCCGTCCTAAGCAAGAAGGCAGTATCTCCAATTTTTGTCATTTTTTGTTTTCCTCTTTTATTACGCCTCTTATACTATTATAACGGTATCTCACAAAGCTAGAAAGCCGTAAGTGCTCATCTATTGATCTGGTAGACTAAAAAAATAGCATTAACTCAACTTAAGTATTTTTAAGTTAAAGGGCAGTAAGAACCGTCTACAAGCTTTAAAGGCAGTATCTCTCATAGAAAATGGAGATACTGCTTTTAAATCTAACAACGGCATGGCTTTATCGCGTAATGCCCCAATTACAGATCTTTTAGATTTAAAGTGAAGCATGTTGGAGCTTGTCAGTTTACTGTGATCAATCACTCTTTGTTAATGTGTGTTATGTGTATCATAAAATTACAATACATTTATTTCCTATAAAAAGTTTTAATAGGTATGTATTAAATTGACTTGATTATTAACAGTTTTATTGTCATATATTATTTGTTAACAGTTTGACAAAAGATATTTAAAACATGGGATCTCATGGTAAAACTTTTTTACAAATTGTGCAGTCAATGGAAATAATAAATCCATGTTATGATGATGGAGAGCATGAGAATGAAGAAAAAAAAGTTAAAAATACCTTATCTTAAAACCAATCAGACTGCAACCCACCGAATGTGACTTTCCAACAAATTTTAGTTTTCAAGAAGATTCTGATGATTTACTTAAGGACCCTGATTTTTTGGCGTCCGATTCAGAAGAAAGCGTTGAATTAGAATCGGATACCATTTCCAGGGTCACTGATTTGACTTTGATCAGTAAGATCATTGCATCAGCTGCTTCAATCAGTGCCATAGTTTCAAAAAGTACTAATGTATCTCGTAGTAAAAATTCTGATAAAAATTATACTAAAAAGGGAGAATTGAGAAAGAGAAAGAGACATGATAAAACAAAATAAAAAAAGAAAGAAAAGAAGAGCAGGCTCAGAAGCAGAGAGACAAACATTATGTACGACTCGGGTGCGTTGCATGCCATAGGAAATTTAAAACATTGTTCAATGAGAATCAACGCGCAACAATAAACACGCAGTATTGGTCTATGAATTGGCAAGAGAGAAGGATTTTTGTGTCGTTAAATGTCACCGTGCATAATGTGAAGAGAAGGAGTGGCTCTGTAGAAAGTGCTCGAAAAAGGACATTTAAGTATTTATTAAAGAGTGAGGGTAAGAAGCAAAAAGTAGGCAAAGTTTTTTCTGTGCACTCTTGGATACGATCCAAAAAATGACAAAGTCATCACAAATGTTTTGGCGAAAGAAGATCTTGCGAATATCGTACCTTCCATTGACAGAAGTGAAAATACCACGAATAGACCGAGAATTAATACAAAAACATGTTGAATCTTTCAACCCTTCTGTGTCGCATAATCGGAGAAAGCATGCTCCACTCAAACGATACTTTCCCAGTGATAATACCATTCGAAGCTTGCATAAAAATTTTATTACAACTCATTCAAACATAAAGTGTTCATATGAAGTATATGGAAGAAGCGTATCTTAAGAGTTAAATATTTCCTTTGCATCATTGTGTCATGAGGAGTGTGAACTGTGTGAGAGTTCTAAGCTTCACAATCCCGAACATATCGAACAGTCATCGTTGGAGGACTGCAGTGACTGTAACTTCTGGAAGCAGCACATTAAAAAATCAAAGGAAGCACGAGAAAAACACAGGGCTGATGCAGAGTATGATTTTCCAACAAGCACAGTATGTGTTTCAGCTGACTTGGAAAAGGTGATTGTGTTGCCTAGAATTGATATGTTCAAAAAGTTGTGTTTTGCCAAAGAATTATAGTTTTTAATAAAACCTTTGTAGTCGTTGGAAAAAAACAGAAGATCAAACCTTTTGCATGCATCTGGCATGAATGTATATCAGGAAGGAAAATGGAAGATTTGATAAGTACCTACGTTTCACGCATTTATTATGCGCATGCGTGATGTAGAAAATATAATCATTTGGCTTGACAACTGTGCGGGCCAAAACAAGAACTGGTCACTGTTCTAATACTTAATGTATATTATCAATTCTAATGAAGTTGCAGCATAGACAATTACCTTTAGATATTTTGAACCAGGGCACACCTTTATGTCAGCGGACAGTTTCCACCATCAGGTGGAACAATCTTTGCGGCGAATGAAAAAGGTGTATGACTTCGCTGATTTTGTGTCTTGCGTTTAATCAGCTAATTCTGAAGAGGTTGAGACCAATGAAATGAATTTGAAAGATTTTTTTATTTGGCCTGATAACTCGTCATTTACAAAATTAACCACACAGCACCTCGGCCCCACTTGAAAGACATGGTTGAAGTTGTTGCTAAGCGAGGTAACTTTAATTTCTTTTATAAAACAAGTTTTGCATTAAATGAGACCAAATAATTAATTTTTTTAAAATTAGAAGTAGCCAAGGATGGTTTCAAAGCACCTGCAGTCATTGCAAAACCAAGAGGAATTAAAGAAGAAAGGAAGCAAGCTATTTTGCAAAATTTGGTTACATTAATACCTGAAAATCGAAGACAATTTTGGCAGAGCCTTCCCGTCAATGATTAAGTCGCCGATTTAAGATCGGAAATTGATGATATTTAATTCTTACGTAAATTTTGATTTTCTTTTTTGGAATCAACGATGTTTAATAATGTATTTCTTTTGAAAAAAATATATACAATTGAGTTTAATGATGTGACCACTTTATAGCAATCACCGATAAGAGAATTATTGAATAATAAAGTTAATAAAACGAAATTCTTTTTGTTATTTTAGTGCTTTTTGTTGTAAAAATACTACACTTAAAAGCAGTAACTGCCAACTGTTAGGATTTACTGCTTTTTAGTGCAGTTCATTCTCATTTAATTTTAATTTATGGAAATATGTTATAAAAAAATAAACTTATACAGAGAAAAACTACAACACAGTCAAAAAATTCAAGAATCCATAAATATTTTGATGGTGGCTCAGCTGTGTTTACCAAAATCTGCATTATCTTAAAACTAACATTTCTAGAGATACTTAGGATGGCAGTATACTTGACTATGGTTCCTTTTTCTTTCTTTTTTCTTTTAAAATTCTATTTTGTTCTTTTGGTCTTTCATACAAAACACTTTCGATATCTACTGAAGACGCAATTTCCTGTTTTATTGTTTTATATTAATTTTTAGCTTCTTCTCCCGAAACTGCTTCCCTCTGGCTATCTTATTTTTCCTAAACATTCTTGTTTAGGAATTTTCTTTACTACTTACTTGAGAGACCCCTGACAGACCTAATTAAAGATAATTCCCTTGTGAAATTCAAGAAAAGATGGGATGAAATAAAAAACTGCAGAGTTGCCAGAAAGCTGCTAAGTTATCCTGACAACACTGTAGCAAACAAATACTTGACTATGACTAGACAGAATCTGCGCCTAGTCACCGGCATTGTGACTGGTCATTGCCAAGTATGGAAGCAACTCCATATCATGGGACTGTCAGAATCCGCACTCTGCAGAGGATGCAAACAAAAAGATGATACCATCGAGTATATCCTTTACGATTGCTCAACGCTCTCATTTATTAGAAAATTTGTGTTCGGCGAGTATCGGTTAACACTGGCCAATATAAGAGAAGCACCTCTTGGTGACGTTGTCAACTACATCTCATGAGCTAGGAAGTGCCTATCATCTTAGGAGGATGCACAATGGGCCTGATGAAGGCTAAGTGCCGTGGAGGTAACCCACCGTCCACACGTTATAGACACTTACATTTTTACTAATGAAGAGTTCACCAAGCAAAGTAAAAAAAAACAACATTCCTATCATCTTCATACAGTTTAATGCCTTTCCAAGAATATAATATATTTATAGCCCACAAAAATATGTTCTTTTGACTTTGCATCCTTTGATGTAAAGCAATATAATATCCCTCTGAGAGTTTTAATTTATTTTTATTTTTAATTATTGATATAAACATTATACTATTACCTATGTTACGTGGATAAAACTATTATAAAAAATTAATGTTTTATGCCAGTTTTTACAACAGACCTGCACAGACTACATAGTTAATGTCTTATTAATTATTTTAAGTTAATCCAAAATAATAAAAAATAACGAAACACAAAACCATCTTTCAAATTACATTTTCAACAACCTTTCCATAAATTTGATTAATAACTTAAAGCATATATTTTCATCCAAAACTGCATAAATTAAATCACTGATATTAGTAATAAGGCATTAAGACGTCGTGTATTCAGCAACTTCGAAATTAAGGTCAACGTTAACCGGGATGCCCAATTAATGTTGCCCGCTAGAACTTTCAAACTGCGCTTTCAAGAAAGATTCTTTGAAACTTTCGGCAAAATGTGAGGTAAGTAATTTACCTGATCAAAATACATTATCTCAGAACGGCTGCTTGTTTTGGGGCGATGAGAAGATTGCAAAAGGATTTTGACTTTCGCGCGGTTATGTTATTGAACTATAATTAGTTTTTGAGGTTTCATTACGGTTCTAGATATTTCAGAATGATAAATATTCTAAACAATATTTTTATAATATAGTAGCTATACGTTGTTTTTTAAAAGATATACGCGCTGGAAATTTCACGATCAAAATTAGAGGATCTTCCAGAAATTTACAGTATTTAATCATTTTATAAAGTACTTTTATGAGAAAAACAATTGCCCTATTTTTTTTTAATACAGTATATATCAAAATTTCTCACCCTAAAAACTAGATACACATCAATAAAGCAACCTGGATGTAGGATGTATAAAACGAATGACTCAACATTATAAAATTATTTTATGCTAAAAAATTAAAAACACCGGTACGAAAACTATGTTGATTATTAGTAATGATATTAAATTGTGGTTCCAGGGGAAAAACGGCTTTAGTTTATTTTTGTTCCCAGTTTATTTTTATAGCATTTTGTATTTAGTATTAGCTAATAAAATCGTTAAATGCTTCGTGCAGTAATGTTTTATTGCATCAGCCATTTTTAATTATATTTCAAGTCCACGTGCATATTTTGTTGTACAAAATACGTACAATTTGACATTACTATTAGCTAAACCAATTGATTTGTTATACAGATTTTTGTATAGGTACAATAAGTGTCAAGTGAAAATGAACCCCATCCATTAAACAGAGACACGAAGAATTGTAAAAAAAAACAGAGACCGAGATGTAATGAACATTATCCCTGTTACCGCCCTTGAATTTGGACCTGACTGTTTTGTAAACGTTTTCAATGTTTTACTGTTGTTCATGAACCTGAACGCTGTAAAATTCTTCGGGAATTTAACGAACTAAGTAACACTGACAAACAAAACTTTAAACTTAACATTCTCCACGCTAGGGGATCTTTGAGAGGAAAATAATAACTCGTATTATAGTAGTGTGGAAAAAAAATATAGATGGCGTTATTTTACACAAAGTTTGTTCATTGCGGTTCGTCGAACAGGTTTAAAGTGTATTCAGAGTGCCGCAAGCGTACGCAACTTGGTATTTAACAGCCATTGCAGCAACCAGATGGCTGCTATAACTTTCATTTTCTGCGATATTACTTCTGATTGTTTTATTTGTTCAGTGTTTTAAATTTTTGTATTTTTTTAGTGCTTTAAACATAGAAAATTATGGACCGAATTGGTCCTTGCTTTGTTTCTGATTGCCAGGATAAAGTTATTCGTAGGGAAGGAATATATTTACAATTTTATTTCTTTACTAGTAAAAATTTCTATTTTATTCTTAAATACATTGCCAAATTTAAGAGTATATATTAACTCTAAAAAGTGCCCATTTTATAGAGTAAATTAAAGAAAAATGCGAATAACCAAATAATTTCTTAAAAAAAATTAAGAATATTTCTAACCTAACCTTTATAATTTTTTTTGCAATTTTGCCAAGAATTTCAGTTAGTATTCTAATAGTTGTAGTAGTAGTAGTAATACAAATACAAAATGTGCCAAAAAAGTTATTCGGAAACTAAGAAGTTTGTCACATGTATAATGATTTAATCATTTTTGATATTTTATTTTTCATAGGTAGGTATTGGATTTTGTCAAATATATGTTTGTCTTCTTTTAAATAAATTTAGTAAACATTAACTGTAAATTTTGTTTATTTTGACATTATAAATAAAAATCCACGTAGTTACTTGAGAAAGGTCTTTTAGTAGTTTTAGTTGTGACTGGTCAAAGTGGACAAAACCCTTTTATTATGGCTGAATTGTAAGTTACAATTATGCAAATATAGAGGTGTTTGCTTATTCATATTTACATTTATTGAATGAATCGTACAGGATTTGATTTTGGAAATATTTGTAAATACTTAAATAAGTATTACCTATTTCTAAAAATTCGTCTATGTGCAGACCGCACATATAGTCTAATAGGCGTCCACTTTAGATTCATTTGAGATTTAGAACGTCTATTTCCGGGCATCCTGTGAATATCGATTACAAGAGGTCGTCTGTTATTGAACTTAATTTTAAGTCTAGTAGTATTTTGACGTCCAGTAAACGTCCAAGTTAGGTCATTATTTATTTAGCATACCAAATAATACCCATCTATTCACATTTCCTTTTTTTTTAATACAATTAGCCATTACAAATTGACAAATTCAATCTATTGCATTTCATTTTATCAGCGGAAGTTTAAAATCTTATTATATTATAATCATATCTAGTAAAAAGTTTTTAAGTGGCTCCTTGGTCGAGATCGTCCAGTGGTTAAAGGCGTAAAACAATAATGGATGTGTCATAAGTTCGATCCCTATTCAGGTCAAGTGATCTTTAATTAAAAAAAATAAATAAATAAATAAATAAATAAATAAATAAATAAATAAATGGTGCATAGCGGATTGCGAAAATAATAAATAATTTACAGTTCATCAAATTTCTAGAGGTGTTCGACGCCCAGACAGAGAACGCGCTACGTGTGACTAAGATAGCTATTGTACAGTCTGCTAAACAAGTTATTTTAAATAGTTTTTAATATTTTTAGGTAATTACATTTTAAAAGTGTGGAATAGTTTAGGGATAAAATTGGTCTGATTGGACTTTCTTAGAACGTTTTTAAAAGCAGCTAAAGATAGTATGTAGAATTGAAAATAATTATTATGCCATAAAAGTTGTTTTGGAATTCCTTCAACCTTTTGAAATTGAGTCAGAAAATATAAATTTTATAGGATAGCGGAAAATACCTATAATTTTTTTGTAGGCCTTTGTAAATCGTCGAAATAGTTTATATTTTATTTCTACCTTATTAAGGAAAATGGTACCTATTATTAATAACGGTTGTTTCTGAAACATTACTAAAATTTTCGAAATTTTGTTTTTCTACAAAATAATAAACTATACTATTTAGAAAAAAATTTCTCTTATAATTTTATAAAAAATAACAGGGGAATATTTACATTTCTTGATCTATTAAACAAAACGATAAATTACCTCGACGAATGACACCATGTTCTAGTACGGAAGCTAGCTTTACATTTTTGTTGGTGGTTTCATGGGTTTCATATCAATTTTTTGTAATTGTAGTTTACACGTACATATACCTCTTAACGCTTGTTTGCTTTATTAAAAAAGTGTGTTGTTGTGATTTACGTCGAAATAAGTCAAAAACAACTTGAAACCCCATATAAAATCAAAAAGTAGAGACGGAAAAAAAATGAGCCTGTAAATGAACACAACTCAGAAACAAAAATAGCTATCTAATAATAAAAAAATAAAATTTGATTCTTGTGCAGCTTCATCTATATCATTAACTGTTTTTGGTTTTTTAATGGTTTTTCTTGGTGATGAAAATTCCGATATCTCACGGTTATCAATTCTTTTTGTCTCTCCAGAAATGCGGACGACAGTGTTTTAAGATACTCCTGTGGCTGCAGCAACACGATCATTTACATTTTTAAATGGTATTGAAGGTGAATTAAAGTTTCCTTCTCTTCTCATAAACTCTATAACATTGGCTATTATTTCGCGAGATTGACTGTTAATCACGCAGCCTCTTAATTTGCTATTAAACTCTATACTTAGGTTCTATTAAACTGTAATGAGCAAAAAATACAAACGAAAATAAAAGAAATGTTTTAGCGAAATTTACATCTGACATTTACGTCTGAATGAAATAGTGAAATACTTGATGCGCAGAGTGTACTTTCATTGCGTAAATTCGTCGGGATGCCTGTCAGTAGTGCTTTCTCTGTCTAGCCGTCGAAAGCCTCTAGAAATTTGATGAACTGTATTAATAATATAAAATAGTGTATGGTAAGTTGCGGTTGTGTAAAAAAAGTGGCGATGTAGCCTCAATGGAAATATAATCCTAGACGTTTTTTGAATGTCCAGTATTCGACTTCCAAATATAATCCAGAATTGGACGTTCTCTGAATGGCCAAAAGTGTGCCATTTGTATACTTCACTGGACGTCCATTGGATGTCAGAAGTCCAGAAAAAAATCATTTTTGTACATCCGGACTTTCAAAATTGTATATTGAATGGACGTCCAAAAAACCTATTTGTGTTGTCTGGGTGATATCCAGGCCAGGTATTCAACTCTTCTCCCCACTTGTATACCATTATGAGTCATGACTTGCCAATGGGTAATAATGGGGTGCAAACGGCACTGTACGACGACATCTGTATATTCAAGAGTGATAGATCTGCGGAAACAACAGTAAGAGAAAACTGGATAGCCATAAAAACGAGACATTAATCCCCTATTTAGCTAAAAACAAAATGAAAATTAATGCACTCAAAACTGAAAGTATGTTGATTAATAAACGCAGGACACGGGGCATTTTAACACTACTTTCAAAAGAAAATCTACAAATAACCACAGACAAAAAATTTAAATACCTGGATTTTCAGCTAAATAGGGGGTTAACATTTGACCTACATACCACATGGCAATACAAATGCTATACCCAATATTGAACAGAATGATCAGAGTTACGCTATTAAATAAGCTATTAATGTTTATAACCATCCCTAGACCCATCTTGATATATGGCTGTCTGGTTTTCTGCTCGATGGCAAGTAGTCATTATAATAGATTGCAAATCGCCCAAAATAGATGTCTACAGCTAGAGCTGGGCTATGACCGCTATGCAAGAATATCAGACATGCACGCTCAGACAGACATCCCTTTAATCAAAGACGTCATACTCAAGACAGCCAAAAATTTCTACCTGCGTTGTGTTCCCGATTATGTAAAAGATGATATCTTGAGCATTAATCATGGGGACAACGTGCGTAGAAAGCACGGTTGCATACATTCAAGGCTCGACATTTACAGACAAAGACGATAACCTCCCTCATAGCAGCGACAAACAAACTAAATAACATCTCACTTCGGCTAGGCATCTACACTATCTAGTCGAACAGCGGACTCCGCAGTCACCGCAGTGGATCAGCCGCTGGAGCACCGAGCGCGAACTCTACTTTCGCGGTTGGTGCACATCGTTCATCCTTCAGTGAGCTGTAGTATTAAAAACAAAGACTATACATGACCAACGTACACACAAAGGCATTCCTGTTTTTTCTAGCTGTTTTAGGGGACTAAACCATAACTAAAAACTTTACAAAGACAAACACTTTCCCGTTCCTAATCCAAAACCCATCATAATCCCTCAATTATACTGCACCAGTAAGGAATGAGAGCTGTTATATTTCCATATTTTAAATCGCAGATAAATTTAATAGGCGAACATGTTCACCATGGTCCAGTGGGCCCGCACGAAAAGTCTTGTAGACTCGGTAATACCGATTTATTAATTTATTTGTAATATGTATATAATTTTTTCTTAAACCTGTAAATAAAATTTTTCTAAATCAAAACAAAAAATATTCAACTCTTAATACATAAACCTTAAATGACATCTGGCTTATCCTTGCAAGAAAACACTTGATTCCATAGAAATATGTAATAAAGACCTTTTAATATAATAAAAATCCAAAAATTCTAAAAATATCTAAGTACTTCTTAAATTTAAAAGCTTTGAAAGATTAAGCACTTAGCAAATATTTAGTTAAACCCTCAAACTAAATGTCTTTTTAATTGTTACTTAATTTTGTTTTTGGTAACCCTAATTTTATTAATTCTATTTTTACGCAAGAAAAAGTTAATTTAATTATGGATAATAAGTTATTTTGTTTAGTGTAGAATAAAAGCAGGCTTTCTTAGAATACTTAATTGTGTTTTGATAATATTCATGCTGTGAAAAAGGTCCAGCCGATATTAAAGACATTGACAGTTAGTGTATATTCGATTTTTCAAGGGTGTGTATATTCGAATTACGTTATAATACATAAATAAACGCTGTAATACATGATAACAACGACATATCGAGCGTTTTAATTGGTTTATATTACAATGAATAATATGGTCTTGTTTATGAATAAGTATTTGATTGGTAGGAAAACTAGATAACGATATTTTTTGTACATCTTCCTGTTTTAAAAATTTGATAAAACCATCATCATATTTAAAAACAAGTTTTAGAAGTTTCCGAACATAATATCTAATTAGTAAATCTTTTCTATCAACTTTATTCTTAAAGTCTTTTATTTTTGTAGGAAAAGTATTTGTAATATTTTCAGGGAAACTTTTAACGATTTGACAAGCTTTGGACTTCTTTACAGTGGCTTTGTTACGATCTGATTTCGCCCTAACGAAGTTAGAAATGATTTTGTTATTCGACAAACTTTGTATATGTTATTGTGATTATTATGATATTTAAATGTTAATTGTGTTCTGTAAATGCTTTTGGGTAACCATTTAGAAGGTAAATATTAGTGTTTATCTTCACTGTCAATTCCTTTATTGGAATTAATTCGTATAAATATCCTCCAAAATTTTAGATAAGCTTTTATATCACTGCTAAATTAACTCAAATCGATTTTGAGCAACTTAGGTTTTCGTTTTTTATTTTACTACTTTGACTATGTTCGTTAACGAATTCTCTTTGCAGATAGGACTCTACGATAGACTTTGACTCATAATATTTTATAGAGTTTTCGTTTGCTATCAATATTTCTGCATTTAATGTTTCATTACTCTTGTTACAGCTTGTTACAAGATATCGTAAAAACGGTTCTGCTCTTACGAACGTCTCTTGGATTTAAAGAACTTTTTTAAATATTTATCAAGGCATTACAAATTTGCAAAAATGATTTCTTTGCACATCAAGAGCCTTTTTAATGATATGTATTATCTGTATCTGACAAAGACGATTGTCTAACTTTTATGATAAAGTTTACTTTAAAAATGTTTATGCTGCAAACTGGATACACATCAATAAACAGCACTATAATTCTCACTGTTTTTAGCTTAAAAAAAGTTTTTGATACTTTATTTAGCTGACAATTAAATAGACTAGCTCTGCAACTATATTTGGAGATATCTGTCGTAGTTGGTGTACACTTCAAAATCACAAAATTGGTCATTATAAGACTGAGCAGAGACATTCGACTATTGATTGTACCACAAAGTTCTGTTAACTTTGAATAATTGCATTAAGTGTTAATTACAGTTATCGAACTATCTAATAGCCCTTTAATGTTTCCAAGTAATAGCGGGACGACACAGTAGCCATGTTTGTTGCGATTAAGTTCCAAATAGCAAACTGCAGTTTCCAGTTCTCCAAATTGTTGCTCTTGTGTTTTATGAGCGAGTTCGCACAGAACTTTGAGGATGGACGATTGGAATTTCAATAATATTGTACGAAAGAAAATCAGTGAACAGGATAAACACTTTTTCACAGGGACAGTATTGTTAACATTTAATATTTTTCCTGAAAAGGAATTACCTTGACGTTATTAAAAAGCTTTAATTATCAAAATTTTATAAGTAGATGGGATTTGTAGATATGCAATACAATAAAATATTTTATTTTCTATCAGACAATGTCGGATTAGTCATACAAATTAGTTATTACGAATATAGTCGAGCATATCCAAACCACTAACTTGCTTATTTCTCAAAAAAAAAAAATAATAATCTGACGTAGAACCAAATAAAAAATATGTAACTGTATTTCTTGTACTATTTGTAAAATTAATCTTTGCTTTATGACATTTCCGGTCTGTGCATAATTATTTTAATTTTAAAATATGTAAAATTTTGCATTTATAGAAAACAATACGTTCTTAAGAAATATAACGCATAGTCATAGCAAAAAAAAACTAGTAATTATTTAAGGAATCGATTTGATCTAACAGTGTTAAATATTATAAGATATAGCATTTTTTATCGAAAATAATTAGAAACCATCCTACACGGATTCACAAGCGTCAAATATATTATTTTAAAAAATATGTCGATATATGCTCGGAATAAAATGAAGAAAAAAGTTTCTGAAAAATTTTTGGTAAAAGAATTATTAGAATATGGTTTGTAGTCCGGTCTATATAGACATTTTAAATAACACATTCCGATAGAGCTAAATTTTCGTGGAGACCTTGGATACACCAGTAGAAATGAAGTACCGAATGTTCTTATTGATCATCACATGGGTGCTAGAAAAGTTATTCAAGGTCAAAAACAAAATTTTTTAGATTTTTCTCGAAAACGGTAAGTTATATCAAAAATATATAGCCCAAACAAAAATTGTAGATCATAAAATTATCTACCAAAATTTCCCTTATACTTTTTTCCTAAGAATCACCATTCCTAAGATATCGCCTATCTAAAAGTTGAAGGAGTTACCAGGGTTGGACTGGCTAAATGTGGCCCCATCAACACCACGAGTAATGTGGCCCCTCCATCCTACTTTCTTCGACCAACTCGATTATTCCCATAAAGCTAATTATTTACATTTAAGATAAAAATATTTAGAATTTATATATTAAAAAGTAGTGTTAAAATAGATAGTCCAAAATCATAAAATTTTCAATACTTGGCGACCGTTTCAAATAATCTAAAAAAACTGTAAAATTATGCGTTTAAAACATAATATAAATACTTTGTAGGTAATAAATAAAAAATAAAGGTTAATTTTAATATAAAATTTTTTAGTTTTTTAAATAAACAACAAAACGAAAAAAATTTAGATATTAAAACCAAAATATATAAAAATAAAAGAAGGAAAAAAATCACAAATTAACATTAAAAAAAAACCGGCTTCCATAAACAATAACAAATAAGAAAATTAATATTACATAGTCAAAAATAGGAGTGCAAATAAGTAAGTACTATTTGAATAAATCTGACTAAAAATTTATATAACAAAATATAACGTCAACAGACATAAATAATTAAAATAAACAGGTACATGTACAAAATCACAAAACAAAATAAAACTACCATTCTTAAAGAGCATAACATAAATAAAAAAGTCTATTAATGATAGGTATACATATTGGAAAAAACGAAGCTTAAAAAGTCAAAGCATTATAATAAATTGAGCTTGTGAAAGCTAACTTATCGATAATTTTTTCTGGGTTAATACTATTTAAGATGTCTCTTTCCGTATTCATTAAAATTAGGGCCTGCAATAATTCTTGGCATAACAAAGATCTAAGTCTATTTTTAATTATTTTTAATAGAGAAAATACTCGTTCGCATGCCACTAGGGTGCAAGACAAAATAATTAAAAACTTATAAGCAATATACAAATTTGAAAACGTGGATATATGCATATTGTATTCTCTTAAAATTTTAAAAGTACAGTGTATGCAACCTACTCATTCATTTGTTTCCGGGTATATTTGTGTGAAACTCTATAATTCATTTTTTAATTCTACATAATCGATCCCAATCTTTCTGCAATATCAGTCGCTTAATAAATCCAAGCTTTTAAAATTTCTGGTGTCAAGGTCTGAAAAATCTTCATAAATTTGTTTGTTGGCTCAGATCTCTGACTTATACTTTGAATTGCTTGATTAATTACTGATTTAAATACTTCAACTTCAAATTTTTTCATTAGATCAATAATAACAGAATCTTCAGTTGTTTCGCCTACCATACGTTTCCTTTTTCTTAACCTTTGTTGTGGCAGCTCATGTTCAATTACAATATCTTTGTTTCTAATGGTCTCAATTTGATTTATATAATTTAAAAATGCATTCGTCTTTTTAACAATTAAAATTTGTCATATATTTCATTTAGCATTGCTTTCAGATTTGTTACCAAATGGTATGCTTTAATAAAATCAATACTTTCTGTCTGAAGATAATTTGAGGCGGGAGTCACGTATTCAAAATTTTTTATCATGATAAATGATATTAAAAGAGTTTCATATTTGAAGAAATTTCTAAAAAAAAAGTATCAACGTAGAACAATTTGTCTCAGCAGCCTAGACTACGTCTAGATGCACCAATGTTGCCAAATTTCCTAGATTTTGTTGAATTATTGTAAACAACATTTTTATGATGGTGTTTGATTTATCTCTAGTGCTTGACCATTGGCCCCCAAAAGGGTTTGACCCCGTCGGAAAATGCCGACTTGCCGACAGGGCCAGTTTGACACTGGAAGTTACATTCTACATGATATGCACCAATATCCATACCACCTATGAGGTAGTTTACTTTGGCGCTTGTTTTTAATGTGGTTTCCCCGGTAGACCTATTTTACGATCTGTTATGACGGAGTTTCATTTACTGCATGATATTGAAAGGTGATTATTTTTAGCTGTAGTTCTAATTTATGGTAATTAAATTATTACCATTTATACTCTTTAAATTGTACTTAAACAGTCATGTCTTCTTTGATTTCTTTTTCTTTCTCTTCATCTTGTTGGAGTCTATAAATTGTTCAACTGAAGACGAATCAGCAGTCGTTTCATCGATATCACACGAATCTTTGTCTATAGCATTTGATTGAACATTCGAGCAAGACTGGCCTTGGCAATTATTACAGCTAGTGAACATGACAACCCTACTCTTCTACAGCTATATTTAGCAGTACAACTTTTTTTACAATTGCAAAAAATAGTGTTTAAGAGTTTTTCCGGGGCAGGTGGGAGGATATTTTTAAAACAGGGTCTATAGGTACCTCCTTTTCATAAACTTTAACGGTGCTACTCCCGGCTAAAAGAGGGATTACTTTTTCAGAGCGTTTTAATTTTTTATTATTGAAAATTTGACCTATCATTTTGGAAATAGAAGCAATCGCAACTACACGAGCTTTATGGCAATTATTGTTATTACCACCGACGACTTCACTAACAATAGATATGATTTTGTTAATTTAGGGAAAAGGATCATGTAATGAAAACCACTCACAAAGTTTTTTAATATCTTAAGCTTTTTTTTACTCCAAAATCACTTGAATATACATGCTGATCAGTAGTATCTATTCGAACATTAGCAAGAACTTCCAATTCTTCATACACATTATTTATTGCATGCATTCCATAAATCCATTTGCTTATTACACTTTCTTTCGTGCTTCAGCCCCGATAAAATCATACATCTGTCTTCATCGATTTCATCATAGATTGTTCGATTATGTCCGTCGAAGTTCCACAACTTAATTTATCAGAACGGCGAACAGTGAAAAATTTTTCTGTGCTACACCCTAATTCGTCTGTAGTCTGGCAGCTTTGCAGCCTGCGGCTTATTGTACCACTATTTGAAGGTCCTGCTACTTTCACATTCACACCCTCATTAGTTCTACGTCGTTGATGGTTAAACGCTAGTCGGATGAATCCCATGGTGACACGGCCCATGGTGAAACCTCCCAGCGGTCACCCATCCACGACGTGACCGGAGAGATCACTAATTAACTGTTGCGAGTAAGTGCATGCACACTAAGCTCGCGACTAGCCTCTACGACTCTGTGAACCTTTGATAAACACTAGAATCAATTACCTTACCTAATTAAAGTGTATCTTGCAAATATAAGTGTGCTGACTTAGCATAAGGTAAATGCCCTGATGCATGGAAATAAGGAAGCATTTCTTTAACGTTGTTCAAATAAGCTTACCAATCACCCATATGTTCAGCTGTCATAAATTCCTTTACAATAAACACCATCCGAAAATATTGTATCCATAAGGTCCTCGTTCTTGATATTCAATTAGTTTTGAATACAACCGATGTAGTAATTGTCCAGCTGTTTCGCCATCTTCTAAAATATCATGGTATGAAAGAGTGTTATTAATAATATTTTCAACAGTAATAATAAAATTTGCATCCATTACGTCATCAAGAACTAGTTCTTTAGATATTAATATGGCTAAAGTGGGCTGATGTAATGTGTGAGCTTGAACTGCAACATTTTTTAAAACAACAGTCAGATTCTCTTAATGGTGTCGTGCTCTTGTACGAGGTGGACT
Source organism: Psylliodes chrysocephalus (assembly GCA_927349885.1). Taxonomy (NCBI): domain Eukaryota; kingdom Metazoa; phylum Arthropoda; class Insecta; order Coleoptera; family Chrysomelidae; genus Psylliodes; species Psylliodes chrysocephalus. Next base: position 41,981,335 of record OV651819.1, read on the forward strand.
TACTATTATTGTACTGGCTTGTCCAACCTCATGTTGTTTTTTGATAGCAGCAATTTTATTTTTCCGGGTGTATGATTTTCGGCAATCCACATGAATTGTTACAGACTTTTCACTTCTCAGATAATCATCAAACTCATCACCTCTTTTGATACTTGCATTCATCAAAGTTTTTATTCCATGAATAACTGTAAGAGTTTCACCTTCCGTCAAAAGTTTATTGCAAATATAGCACAATTGTGACATTTTTTATGAGAAAAGCAGGTATATGAGCGTCGCCACGTGGATAATAGACTAAGCAGATGTTGAAAGGAGTGGCTAAGGGACTGATGTGAGTATCTTTTGAGTGTATATTCTCAGAAGTGTATGGTTAAAGCATATAAGAGATACAAATAGGCATTTTTACTTATATTAAGTGCCTATGTATATACGTGGTATTTGTGTGCATATCATGTAGAATGTTTCTCCTTTAACTTTTAGATAGGCGATATCTTAGGAATGGTGATTCTTAGAAAAAAAGTATAACGGAAATTTTGATAGATAATTTTATGATCTCCAATTTTTGTCTGGGCTATATTTTTGATAAAACTTACCGTTTTCGAGAAAAATGTAACAAAACCGAAAATTTTGACTTTGACCTTGACTAACTTTTTTAGCACTTATGGGATCAATGGGGGACCTTTGGTACTTTATTTCTACTGGTGTACTTAAAGTCTCTACCAAAATTTAACTCTGTCGGAATTTTTGTTATTTGATCACTATTTTTATTTCTAAATTGACCGGAGTATTGTATGTAATTAATTTTATCCGATATCGATCTCGGGGCGTGCTTCTCGACTTGTCTAGGCGTTGAGTGCTTTTGCAATAATAATCGAAGCAAGTTATTGTTTTAAGTGAATACGTACAGAACACATTTTACATAGGTCTTTGATGTTAAGCCCACGCGTTAAGTGTATGCTTTTAAAATATGGAATGTATTATTTGCTACACACTATAAACAAAAATTAGGGAGGTGTTGTATACAAACCCGAAAGACTGGGGCTTTAAAAAATTATTCCTGTTGCAAAAAAATTTAGGCTGTTTTGGTAAAGATGTTTGATCCAAACGGGATGATATTATCAGGGAGAAGAACAATATTACTTATCACAAAGCATGCAGAAAGATTTTCGCTAGTCTGGAGAATATTTTTATGTGTAAGTAATTTAGAAACTCCCTCTTTATCTTGTAAAGTGACCAGTCCTCACGAAAAACTTTATGAACCCTGTCGATTAGTTTGCAGAGTAGTGTAACTCTTTTTGCATGCTTCAAAATACGTTATATTGGTTTTCCCTGATAGTATATCATTTCCTTCAGATAAGATATGTTTTCTAAAAGAGCCTAATCTTTTTTCTGCAGCAGAAATAATTGTAAAAAGTCCCTGTTGTTCTGGTTTGTGTGCAACATCTTCCTCATTTTTGTTTAGAGTTTTTTTGCAAATAATAAATTTTATAGTTTAAATACAAACACTTAACGCATGTGCTTAACATCAAAGACCTATGTGAAATTTATTGTGTAGTCTGTAGCCAATCAATCCACCATAATCCACCCTGTAACCCGATAGGTTATCCTGCACAATATTATTGAAACTGTGCTTGTCGTATTGGGGGAAGAAAAATTTAAAAAAATATATATTGTCAACATTTACAATTAGTTTTTAATAAAAAAATTTGAAAACATATATTGATTATTTTTTTCTTTATCCTAAAGGAATTTAAGAAATTCTCAATTTCGCACTCGTCTTGTTAAACAAAATTTAAAGCATTCACTTCTCAATTTTATATTTTCTAGTTAAAACTTATTAAAGGCTAAAAGCAAACAGATATCTCAAAGCTGCAGTTACAATTAATCTTAAAGTTGAAACGCAAGTTCTCTAAAAGTTTTAAACAAATATTTGCGTTTATATAAAACCGCTTCTAAATAGCAAATGAAGTAGGTACTAGTTTATCGGGTTTGCCGTATTAATCAGGAAAAGTTTGTACGTTTGTTATGAATGCAAACTCTAATAATATTTAACTTTTAAAGTTGTAAAATAATACTCAACATTTTAAACTTTTTAAATAGATAATAGAAAATTACGAAAAATTACGAAAAATTGCGAAAAATTACGAAAAATTACGAAAAATTACGAAAAATTACGAAAAATTACGAAAAATTACGAAAAATTACGAAAAATTACGAAAAATTACGAAAAATTACGAAAAATTACGAAAAATTACGAAAAATTACGAAAAATTACGAAAAATTACAAAACATTACAAAAAAAAAATACAAAAAATAAATTATAAAAAATTACAAAAAATTACAAAAAAAATACAAAAAAATTACAAAAAAATACAAAAAAAAAGTTATAGAAAATGATGAAAAAGTAAAAAAAAAATTACAAAAAAGTACAAATAATTACAAAAAAAAAATACAAAAAATTACAAAAAAAAAAATTACACAAAAATACAAAAAAAATTACAAAAAAAAATTAACAAAAAATTACAAAAAAAAAAACAATAAATTACAAAAAAAACTTAATAAAAACAATATTTTTTCATCCTTTTAGACATTAAAATTGATGATCGGTGGTTAAAAACAACTATTGGACTGATATCGCTATTTGCGTTCATCATTAAAGTTATGAGCAATATATTAATTATTCAATCATAAAAAATGTCCAGCGTACCTAAAAATAACGATAGTTTTTCCATTGTATAAAGTGGTTGGTCCTTAGTTAACTGACAACTGTACATTTCATGAAAGAGAGGAAAATATAACAATTTTTAGCAGAAACAATATTAAAGGAAGTAATATGCTCATCCATTCCAAATACATAGCAAACAAGCACTGTTCACCTTATTGGATAGACCACGAATTTACTTATGATTATTACTAAAATACAATATGGTCACTTTGAGATGGATCAAAGATCACACCAAATCGAAAGGTTATACCGTCTTTCTGATGCACTTGTCAAGAAGGCAGCCAATCAAATACCTTTTGGACATGGCAATTCGTCGGTACTGACAGACATAATTAAAGAACATTCCTTTATGAAATTCAACGAAAGATTAGATAAGGCAAGAAACTGCAGAGTTGCCAAGGAGCTTCTAAGTTATTCTGACCACACTGTAGCACACAAATACTTAAATCTGACTAAACAATTCTGCGTCTGTTTACAGGCGTTCTGACTGCTCATTGCCAAGTACAGAAGCTCTTCATTGCAATAGGTTATCAAAATTCGCACTCTGCAGGGAGTGCGCAGAAGAAGAAGAGTCTACCAAGCATATCCTCTACAATTGCCCGACGCTCTCATTCATTAGAAAATATGTGTTCGGCGAGTATTGGCTAACACCGGTAGATATAAGAGAAGCATCTCTTGGCTACGTTGTCAACTACATTAAATCTATAAGCTGGCTTACGAGCTAAGAGATGCCTATTACTTTAGGAGGATGCACAAAGGCCCTAGTGAGGCATAAGTGCCATGGAGTAAAATAATCTTCACACGATACCGATACAGATGCTATCTCTGTCAATATATTTATTGTATTATTGCTTGAATATGTCCATATTGTTCTTTTAAATTATCTACTATAATTTTGCAGGGGTAGTGCAGACATGCGCATTTAAACCTGTCTAAACTACAAGATTTCAAATTTGTTTCTGCAATAATAACAAAAATGGCATTTTTGGATTTCACTGTACTACTTGAGCATGGAAATACGTTATATCAACGACTCTAGGTTCTTAAAAATATTGATGAATTTAGAACTTCTCTACTCTCCCAGACAGCGCACGTCAATCCATTGGATGTCCATCGGAAGTCCATTGATGGACATATCGGGTGTCCAAAGAACATCCAATGGAAATCCGATGGACTATACAAGTGTCTCACTCCTGGACGTCCATTTGGACCCATGAAATGTCCATATATGGACTCTTTTTGTATTGCTTTTGGACAATTTATGAACATCTGATGGACGTCACCACCTACATAAATAAGAAATAAAATAATTGCAACTAAGGATATATTTTTATTGTCATAAATAATATCAAGCATGTATTGGTTTTATACGCACATCTGTCTGTCGATCTTCTCAGACGTTTTCTTATATTTCAAATATTTTTCAAGCAGCATCAGTGTCGCTCTCAGCATCAGCTAAAAAAGATAATAAATTTTATACGAATATTAAGTCTTTAGTCAATCTTTTAATAAACACCTGATCAGACAAAACAATTTTATTAACCGATATGAAAATATGCATTGACTAATGTACTTTACTCGTATACTTACATATAACCAAAATATTGCTCATCGTTTCTTTAAATGACTATTTTATTTTCATACCATCATATTATTGTGTAAATTCGTAAGGGCATTAGAAATTAAGGCAACAATAATCTTTTTATAAGTTCGTACATGTCCTTGCCCTCTGGTTTTGGTAACTGCTGAATCTAAAATTGCTATAAAAATATGTATTTGTAAATAAAAATAACTTATGAAACCACTTTCAATGCATTATTTCTTAAACTTTTTAAAACGATTCTATTTTATTTAATAAAAGTATAACTTACAGCTTCTTTAAAAATATTTTTATTTTCTAAATAGCATTTTACCTCTGTTAACGTCTCATGCACTACAAATACAAACATGAATTGTTTTCTTCTGGTTGGAGGGTTTATCACCTCTAATAGTTACAATAATAATTATGGTGTTGACATCATCCCGAATTTTCAGCATATTATTTTGCTTTTAATAAAGCCATTTTATTACAAAGTTATATTATTTGACAACATGTTTAAAAAAAGGGATTCTTTAAATATAAATCAAAAATATAAAACTTCAAACATAACTGTTAGGTTACATTAGTTTAAAAGAAACGATTTCCTTCTTAATTTTCGCAATTTTAAATAATTTAATGTTAATTATACTTATTTTCTTACCAGATAACAACTCTATCCAAATTCGATTGCAAGGGCCATTCTTAACCTCTTTAAAAAATGCATTACATGTGTATGAACTAGTTGGCTATCATGCTGGTACATATTCTAGAATACAGGATTGTGCCTCTAGCATTAAGTAGAATATTATCTCTGAAACAGAAAAGAGAGTATAAGTATAAAAATAAATGTAACATTAATCAGTCATTCATTTGATTAGGAATCTTGAATGAGTAAAACCAAATTTGGTAGATTTTCACAAAACTTTTATTTTAAAAAATAAAAAATAAAAACACTACACATGATATGTTTCGAAGTACAACTTCTTTTTCAAATGTGTTTGAGTCATTGATTAGGAATCATAAATATGTTTCTATGCTTTGTGTAAACAAATGTGATCTTCATAGAGTTTGTACTTTAAAATAATCTAGGGTATTGAAATTATTTTACAGTAAAATATGATACGACATATTTTACTTTAACTTGCACAAATAATACTGCCACATAACCCTTTCTTTAGTTCCCATTTAGCGTATTTGATAAAGCTAAACGCAAAACGAACATAACAAATCACAAAATTTATGTTAAATGTAAAATGTTATTTATTGTTAAACGTAGAAGCGACTTTAATTTGCGCTTTTACGTTTTAACAAACGGTTTCAAAAATGCTATCCAATAAGTCTAAAATAACTCAAAAATAAATAATAAATTAGGACCAAGAGGACATTGAAACATAGCAAGCAGTACTCAGGTAATGATTAGAAATTTAACATAACAACCGTGCCTTAACCTTTTTGATAAATAATAAAACATTCTTTAAAGTCCCCTAGTTTGTTTTAATAGTATGGTTTTATTGCAAAATTGTATAACTAAAGCACGTACGAGCAACAAATATTTCAAATATTTATATCCAGATTAGTATTTTCTTTTTTATGAAACCCTTCAGTGATGGGGTCCCGTGGATTACAGTTTAAGAAACGGTTTGCATTATTATATAAAATTTTAAAATGTATCAATAATAGCATATACTGTCTTTAAACGTTTAGTTTAAGCCAGAAGGTGTAACTAATTACTTTCAATTCAATGTCTAAATCATTTAAGGTTAAAGAGATTTCTTTCGCTGAATATTTTGTTTTAGTTTATTTTGAAGACACAGTTGTAACCAAATTACTATTCGATTTCTAAAGTAATATGAAGACCGTACATCCAGTACACTTCCAAGGAAATAACATAACTTAATAATAACTAAATCAATGAAACAAATTGAAATCGCAAATTAATAAAACCAATTTTAAAAATATCAATAAATTCACAATCATTGTTAGTAAGTTTTCACCATGACATGACACCCTGATTACTCCACAACACAAAAATCATTATTCTCCAGTCATTTGTCATTATACTACTACCTACATCCCACCATCTTTCCCACCAGGATACCTATTCTCTAACTCATGGGAGCAATACCTATTCTCTAACTCATGGGAGCACTCCCACACTCCCATGCTCCCATACTCCCATGCCAACGTTGCCAAGTCGACAGAATAACTTTGATCTACTATTTAAGGACCGATCCACCGTTATGTTAAACGAAGTTTAAAATGACATTTTTACATTAACAATGTCATTTTAATCTCCGTTTAACTCAACGGTGGAATCGGCCCTTAATAGTTCAAATTTGCTTAGTGATAAATACGGACCTAATCTGGCAAGCCCGCAATTCTCCCTCCCATAGTATAAAATCTGACCTTACTACGCATGTACCTGTGCTAAAAGTGAGTAAGCACGATATACCCACCTAAGAGTAAGAGAGCAAAATATATGGGAGCACTCCCATGGGAGCGCTCCCATGACTTAGTGAATAGCTATCCTGACGACTGCAGATCCTAGTGGAGGTGGTTGATTTCTAATCCTACCCCAGTCTGTACCAAAGTAGTTTCCCCCTCTTGCTTAACGCTGGCCTTTTATATGTCTTTTGAAAAGTTATGAAAGCGGTGTTAGTTATATCAGCTGCCAATGCACTGTTTGCAATTTTGTATGTGAGAGAAATGCTCGAATAATCAACACAATACTTTTAAGTTAATTCAGGGACAGGGTTGGCTTGCAGTGAAATATGTTGGATATGTTTGCAATACATAATACTAATCTGTACTTCTTACAGTTACTATTTCATTATTATGGCATGTTTCCATAAAAAAATATACATTAAACGAACACCACTATTAAATACACAATAAATTTACAATTAATTAAACAATTTGTAATTAATTTATTTAAAATTACAAAACAATTTTTGGAAATAAATTAGAAGTTTCTCAGTATGATACGCTTGAGAACCATATGCTTTAATCGCCAGTTCACGAATTTGATGCAAACTTTCAATATGAAATTTTCACTAGTAATACCACTAGAGGTCAAATTATTTCCTGATATTAATTTGACCTCGCGTGGTATTCGGTAAGAAAATTCCACGCCGAATTATGGTTGAAAATTAAATATTTTTAAAATTTATTTTTCATTTCTCAACAATGCAAATTATTTTCTCCAAATCACCAGTGAAACATAAAAGGTGTTGTCGCCTTGATTGTTGAGTTGTCATGGTAACTAAGTGAGACCCTAAGCTCGAATATAATTTCAGTTTTAAAGTTGTCAAGCGGCCCGACGTAGTTGTATGGGAATACCATTTGAAAATAGAAAATACTATATTCTTTAATTTTACGTAAGTTTTGAATAACTACAAGTGGTAGAAAATTGTTTTTCTGCGTTTTTATTAACATGCGTTATGAGCGCTTTAAAATGGTATGAAATTCATAACCAGCGTCAGCAAGCATCAATCGTAGGAGGCTGTGATCATTGTATTTTGACAGTTCAAAACATTAAATAACTCGCGTTTTGTTGCGATAAAGAATATTGCAAAGCAAGTAAAACCAACAAAATTACCTATTTGTTTAAAAATGAATCGATTTGAAAATCATACGCTATGCAAAATAAGCGTGAAATTGTCTGATGTAATGATCAATCATTGCACCATGACTTACTTACTCGGATTAATAGAGGATTGTGGCTCCAACTTGAAAAACGAAAATTTGTTCCGAATTGTCCACGAATATTTGCACCTAAACTACGCAAAATTCAAAGTGCTGAATGGGAAAAAGGTGAATAAATTAGTGTCTAAATATTATATATATTTTATTAGACATAGACACATAATTCAAAGCATCCAAAGTCCTGCATTTTCGCCATTAAGAAGAAAAGAAGTGGCCGAAGAATATAGAAAACACTTTAGCATTGTAACTAAAATGTATCAAAACTAAACCTATTATGTGAACAAATAAAAACCAGTCTGTCAAAAATGGTCTGTTATTGTAAACGTCAAAAAATTTCCAGTATAATTCGCTGTTGGGTACCCCACGAGAAAAAAATTTCCACTAAAATACCTCCGTTGCCATGGTGATCTGTCAAAAACACGTATTTTGATTGGTTCAAAATTACAGGTGTGGAATTTTCTAAAAAATGCGTATTAAAGGCGTATTTTTTTAACATACCATAGTAGTCAAATAAAATTTCATTAAATTAAATGACGTGTTTGGTATCAGTTGATTTTTTATTAAATACAATATAACCATTTAAATATACTAATCGATTAATCAATACTATTTATAGAAGTGTTTTAAAAATACTTTTTTATTGACAGAAAATGAAAACCTATAATAATTTTTCGCCTTTTTCAGATGCCCAAGCATCTATTTCTGGACCACCAGAGGTCTACGTCAAAAAGGGAAGTACAATCTCGCTTACGTGCACAGTGAACGTTCACTCAACGCCACCGTCTTCGATATTATGGTATCACGGCCACTCCGTAGTGGATTTCGACTCGCCTAGAGGAGGAATTAGTTTAGAAACTGAGAAAACCGAAGCTGGTACCACTAGCAAGTTGCTGGTTACAAAGGCGCTGTTGTCCGATACGGGGAACTACACGTGTATGCCGTCCAATGCCAGTCCAGCGTCGACTGTAGTTCATGTACTGAATGGTAAGTAATTCAATTAAAATGAACAAACATGATTTGATAAGTAAAATATATACAGGAACGGAAATATAATCGCAGACCATATAGGCCAAGTGTTTTTAAGTTAACTATTTATTTCATCTTATTTTACTTTTGTCTAGGACATTTTATTTTCCTTATTCCTCGCTATATGAGTTCTTTGCCTTTTCGTGGTGAAAGCCAAGTGTATTAGAGACAAGCGTCAATGAGGGTGTGATGGAAGTCCTACGTATCGTGCCAGGCGCTTCATGCTGATCAGCGGTCTTTGTCTGTTACACGCATATTATATCTTGTCTAATTCGTTTCGAAATAACACGATCCGCATTTAAATTTCCGTATCTGTAGATTTTTAACAACCAAATTTGTATAGAATCACCTACATTTTTACAGAAATAAATTATTTGGTAAATAAAACTACCATATTTCCTTAAAATTTAATAAAACAAAATTAAAGTAATATTGTAAATATTTTTTGAAATTACCGAAAATCAAGTTAGATCTAAATTTTCATCGTAACAAATTACTCGTAGAAAAACAAAAATTAATAAAAGTAATTTAACTTAATTAGGGAGAAGTCCGTATTTTTACCTCTGGCTCTTATTCAAGCCTCAGTGCGTTTGGACATGTCTCCATTTAAATTTGCGAGGGACGCTGTTCTGAGGCTAAGCAAATTAGTTCATATTTTGTCCTTCTTTTATCCACGTGATAATCTTTAATTCTTTTTTTTTTTAATTTTCTCACAAGTGTTATTGAGTATTGAGGTCCGGAGAAAAAGCTAGCCACCCCATTAAGTAAATAGTAGTCTATTTAACTGGACGCCGGATTGTTAAAATATCTTCACCGAGTTAAAAAAACGATTGACTACGGAACCCATCCTAGCATACCCTCGGGAAAAAGGATAATTCATTTTAGACTGCGACGTATCCCAACACGGCGTAGGCGCCGTGCTATCCCAAGAACAGCAGGGGGAAAAGAAAGTAATTGCGTGTTTTAGTAAGACTTAAGGAAAAGCTGAGAAGAATCATTGCGTTACAAGAAAAGAACTTTTAGCCATTGTCAAAGCACTCGAACACTTCCAAACCTACCTTTTTTAACAGGTTTTATAATTGACCATAGCGCCTTGAAGTGGCTGATGAATTTTAAAAAACCTGAAGGACAAGTTGCTAGATGGATAAAAAGACTGCAACAATACAACTTCGAGATCGTATATCGAAAGGGACGTCTCCATAGCAACGCAGACATTCTTTCCAGGCGACCGTGTTTAGATCGACAATACCGGTACTGTAAAAGGCTTGAATAACGAGAGGAGCTGAAGTAAATCTTTAGGCGACCACTATCAAGCCAGAGGATGACGAAGACGGAATAACCGTTAAAAGCCTAAGAAAGACTCAAAAGTAAGACAATGACTTGAAGGTTGTCCGAGAATGGCTTAAAAATGGAGTCAGACCTACATGGCAAGAGATAGCGAAATATAGTGAAACCGTTAAATGGTACTAGACTCAGTAGGATTCCCTGTATCTTCACGATGGCCTATTGCACTAGAAGTGGGAGAGCCTTGATGGAGTACATGTAGTCCGCCAAGTGATGCTGCCGAAATCACAGGTGAGAAGTTTGTTGGAGGAGCTTTATAGCAGCCGTTCAAGAGGACACTTTGGTACTAAAAGGAGACTTTTACGAGTTCGGAGAAGATTTTATTGGGTCAATTGCCGACGGGATATAGAAGATTGGTGTAAGGAATATGACCTTTGTAATGGCAGCAAAGGGCCCAAACCAAGAAGTCAAGGTAAAATGGCGCAGTATCTTTTCGGAAAGCCTTTTGAACGAATCGCCATAGATATCCTTGTACCATTTTTCTTAACAGTAAGAGGAAACAAATACTTGTTGGTTGGTTTGGTTGGTTTTTCAAAGTGGCCCAAAATAGTACCTATTCCTAGTCCCCTTGGAGTTACATTCTGACCAAGGACGAAATTTTGAATCCGAATTATGGCAAGAATCGATGAAACTGTTAGGCATTAAGAAAACACGCACTACGCCTCTCCACCCACAGTCCGACAAAATGGTAGAAAGGCACAATAGAACGATATGCCAGTATCTTTCAATGTTCGTCTCTGATAATCAAAAGAACTGGGACACTTTAATTCCTCTATTTCTGCTAGCGTCAAAAAGGACATTGTCAGAAACTGCAACGGAATTGGGAAGGCTTCTACACCGTCCTCAAGAAAATCAACGACCTGATCTACCGAATTCAGTTGTCAGCTGGAAGTAAACCCAAGGTAGATCACATTGAAAAGTTAGCGCCATATCGTGGTCCGGATCCTCCCCGTTGGATTCATCAATGTCCCGGTAATCTAGTTATTCGGGGCAAATAACTAGAGAAGAGGGAGCAATGTTTCGCAGCACCCTGCAGTAGCCTGCAGCTGTTATAGGAAACGTGCGAACACAAAAAAAAAGTGCAATGGTACTCATCGCCCTACAGTGTGCTGCAATCGTCATTAGTAAAAGTACTAGTAAAAGAAGATAGAATAGTTCAGAAATATCTGGAAATGTCATTCCACGTCAACAAAAAGTTTAGACAGTTCGAGAATGTTCGAGAAGGTTAAAGCAAGCTATATAAGCAGGGATCCTGACGTCAGTTTTTCAGTTTCATGATAAACGTTACATGTTAATGTTATTAGTTGTATAATTGTTGTTAAATTTGTGAAGTTAAGCTTTGTTGAATAGGAACTAAAGGGATATTTTGGCACAAAATATTACACTTTTTCCCTTATATTTGGAAATGATTAATTCCGCTGTCTGTAGTTGATCTGCTCTTCTTTAACCCCTTTAAACTCAAATTCGTCGGGTTTCGGACCGATTCTAGTTTCATCTGAAAAGTTGACTTTTTTTCAATCTTTAATTGTGTAATTTTCATATTTTTTACACAATATCAGTCAATTAATTTTGGTTTTCTTTTTTTGGGGATGACTGGGGAGACTTTAGTTTAGAAAGTCTTTTTTGTATGACTGCAACAGAAACAAGAACTTCTATAGTCCTTAAAAATTGCCTTATAAGCAGTGTGTAGTTAGAAGATGGTTTTCTTTAGGCAAATTGACTTAAATAAGGATTCTGTTCGCCAGTGTCAGCTTTGGACAGATTATTTTTAAAAGATTCGTAAGTGTGCGCAATTCTTGAAATCCTCTACAACACTTTCAGAGGTACTACATATATTTCCAGCTGCCGCTCTCTGAGGTATCGTTGTTTCGCAAACCTCTCTTCACATCAGACATTCCAACGTAACAACAAACATGCACTTTCATAGAGAAAGAAATACGTCATACCTTGTTCCTTACTAATAAGATGATGCCTCCGGAACCAAATTTTATTGAAATTTTTAACAAACACATTAGTATTTTTCTATTTGAAAATAATTATTTAAATGAATATGACCACCATTTATTCAGTTATTTTGTAAAAAAAGAAAGCCATAGAATAAAAATAATCAAGTTAACAACAAAAATTTATTGTGAAATTAGATTTTTCAATATCGCCAAAGCTCAAACCGAAATTGATAGGAGAACATCACCAATAATAAACTTATTAAGTACAAGACAACCTCTCTGCACATCAGACATTCCAACGTAAGGCATGATAGTCTTTAAAACAAAATCCTTTGCTTTGGTTACTTGTAATATCTGAACGTAAATACGATAAAATTTGCTTGTCTTTTTATAATTTTTATTTTAATATTTTTTATCAGAAAACGTATTTTTATTGATATTTCGTTCTCAGAACCTTGATTGTGTAATCTTCTGGATAAAGAAAACATGCGATGCTATATTATTATTTGATTTATTTATTTAGTAATACTAATAATACATTAGTTTTAATACAATATTTGAACGTTTATAATACACAAAAAAATCGCATTAGTAGTAAAAGTGGAGCGAAATAATTTACATACTTGTGTATACATGAAAACAATAAATACAAGTAAAATAAAACATATCATAAACAATTAAAATACCACATGCCATATTAATATATTTAAGAGTAACTAAAACACCCTATATAAATACAATGTAATATCACAAATTGAATTAAGTGTTGAAAATATATTTTTTGATAATTTTCCTTAAAATAATAATGTTACCAGGGGCGTGTGGTCATCGAAAAGAACTCGCGCTTTGGACATTCACGTTTAAAAAAGGTTTCCAAAAGTTGCTCCGACGCGATGGAACTACAATGGACGTTTAGTGCAAACAGTGTTTCAATACCGTGATTCCTTGATACATTTTCTTCAAGACGTTTGGGATAATAAAGGAACATGGGATGCTGAAACTGTTACTGCCACTAAAGGGTATTTGCATTGGCTCAAACAAAACTTTGATTTTAATTTGTTGCTTAACATATTTTCAGAGATTTTCCCTTTTACTGACATTTTATTCGACATTTTACAGGCAAAGTCAAATGACATTGGCTTTAGCATTAAACAAATTGATGATTTTAAAAATAAAATGAATAAAAAATGAGATCAGTTTGAACACTTTTGGAATAAGACTCAAAACATTGGCTTAGAACCTGAAAGAAAAAGAATTAGAATTGATAATGTCGGTGAAAGAGAGACCTCCTATCGTCGATAATACGCCGAAATTTTTGATAATATTTTACAACAAATGAATTCCTAAATTTACTTATTTGTCGTGGAGACACTGTGTCTAAAATATCTTTAATATTAATTACATAATTTTTAAACACTTCATCAACATTAACAGAGTTACATGATCATTATTTTTCAATAATATTTAAACTTAATCTAACTTAATCAAATTTTCTATATTCAAAATGTTTTTGAGTAATTTCAACATCAAGATGATTTATTTTTACAAATAATGTTTCATGATCAGTAATTTTAGGACTTATTTGACCGTCTTCAATACCTTAGTTATTTGAGAAAACTAGATTAATTGTACTTGTTCTATACCGAGTGACTCCAGTTAAAAATGTAACAAACTCTTTAAATTCATATGACGAGCATAATTGCTTTAATTTTCTTGCGTAAGTATCACTAGGAATATCCCATCTTATATTTAAATCCCCTAAAAATATATAATTTTGACTTAAATCAAGTTCTTCAAACATATCATGTAAAGATTTACAAAATTCTGCATGGCTTGAATTTGATGAATGGTACACACATCCTAAATGCCAAATCTTATTTTCAGAATTTATTTTGGAAAAATTTACCTTATAATTTAAATCGTGAAATAAACTTTTTAAAATATTATATTTTAAATGTTGAATAATATAAAATATAACCTCACCTGTATGCCTACTCAATACTCAATACTGCTGAAGCCCTGTAGGAATGTTATGTCTTCAGGCTGGTTTAAAAGCCATTTATTTGGGTAATTAATTAACTAAATTCTAAGTTATTAGTTGAAAACTATTAGATTTTTCCAAAAACTACAAATATGCCAATAAAATTTAATTATCAAAATTTTTTTAACCTTTTCTAATCTATTTTATCAAGTAGAAAAATATGTTGGACGTTTTCCAGTAATCCCAAAATAAAAATGCATGTTTACAAAGTACATAACTTTATTTCCATTCTACACCAAAAGATTGTATCTCCTTCCTGTTCGAGTTAATTTTCCGTGAAAAATGCAAAGGAAAATACCTGAATTCCCAACCTTTCATACGGACTTTGAGTAAATTGAAAATACGTAAGTGCACTCGCTTTTGTACAGGAAAATACCCGTTTGTGCCGTAAAAGAAAGAACAAATTAGTACGAGAGAAGGTCAAATTAATTAAATTTGGTCCCGTAAACATGTTAACTTGAAGTTATACTTCTAATTTCTCGAGACGTTACCAAGGGTGGGTAGTCAGGGGGCGTTTAGTAAAAGGGATGGTTGCAGTAATTAAAAATTATTATTTTTATTCGCTATAGCAAAAATGTAATACACATAGAGTGTGGGTTGTAGGAGTTTACACTGTATATACTGATCGCTTTCGGCTAAGCCATCGTTTTAAAAAGTATAATAGACATTTTCAACAATTTCTAAACTTACTCATCAAAAAAACTAAAAGTTAAGAACAAAAAAGCTATTAGAAAGTTATAAATGTAGCAAGTGATTAAATAAAAAAGGATTTAAATACCATAATTTAATAAATTTTCCCGTATACTTCCAAAATATATCAACTCAAAAGAAAGTTGTTTTTGTCTTAAAATTAACATAAAAAATTAATAAAAAATTCTGAAAAAATAAATCGACTTTTTTTTGATAACAAATCTTGCATTTAAATGTTTATGTATTGTAATTAAAAGTAAAATTTAGTTTTTGTTAAAATTGTTTTTATTGATATTTAGATTGTTTTTTTATTGATATTTTAATTAATTATTCTATATTTATTTATTTAAATCTTTAAGATATATTTATAATGTGCTACACACTACTTAAAATAAACAAAATTATTATTTCATAAACAATAAATGCCCATGCTCAGCCAGTATTGGCTCTAATGGGCTTGTCGTTTGTGTTATGTTTGTGTAAATATTATACTTATTGATCAATGTATGTACTTTTTTGCAAATAAACATTATTATTAATTAATGTCGATGATATTGGATTGATAAAAAATATGATATGGACATTAATGCCATATTTGTTAATGATATTTAAGGAATAAAAATACTGCTTCATATATTATCATTCATTTCGGAAAATGTGGTGGCCTACGTATCTGGTTCTGTTGACAAAACTTTAAAAAACATGGTAAATGTGTAAATTGCATGGAGCTATTAGATTGTTCTGATAGTACTGAGAGAGACAACCTTGTGCTCTTTAAAATAAAAATCGTGGGGATTGATAGGAGCATTAAAAAATATAATAAATATATGCACTTTTACAGAGAAAAAATAGAACTAAATTTTATTGAATGAATATGCCCGTCATTTATTCAGTTGTTTATTTAGTGATTGATCTCTTTCTTATTCATATTGAGAATAGGAAGATCATTCAAATCGTATAAGATTATATTACGATCGTCCACAAGTTAATAAATAAATACAAAAATGTGCCCTAAAAATAAGAATTACGTACGCTCCAAAAGTTCCCTTAAACGATGTCAAGGTGGATTAATTAAATGGGAGAAATCTCAGTAGAAGTAAATTGAAGGACAAAAGCTAATGCGAAATAAATATCCAGATCAAGACAAGTTTGCGAGATCCCCTCTGGTCGGGGTTGAGATCTCGAGACTGGATAAAGTTCTAAATAACAGTAACAGATTAGATAACTTTCTCTTTTGCGATGATTAACTTTACAGATTTTGTATAAAAGTGTATCTTAAAGGATGTGTATTTTGTTAATTAAGTTTTTGAATAATTTTTTTTTGTATTTTTAACCTTTATTGTGGTATAACTGAAATAAAAAATGATTTCGTTAACTACCTTATTTATAATAGGGACTATACTAAAAAAGTGGAATTATTATATTTTGGCACAAATCTATCATGCCTATAATCTAGAGAAGAAAGGAGCACAATAATTTATGTGGCAGAACATAATTCAGGTTCAAGAGGAAGATATTTTATTTATATTTCATCCTTTAATTGCGTATTTGTAGAAAAAATTAAAATTTTAATACATTTGATCGGCCTAATAAAAGTTTTCGTTTAGATTTATTCATGTTTTCATCGGTTTTACTTTCATAAAACTTTTCTTTCGACTGATTCGTCAGCCATAGTGTATTGTAATGTTTGTTTATTTTAAAACAACAGTTTATTTATTAATAATTTATTTTAACAATTATTTATTTTATACCACTACTATTTTAATTTATATATATTTCGAAAGTCTTTAAACTGTTCACTATTTATCTTCACTGTCCCATGTATAACTGATTCCCGCTTGATCCTCCACCAATATTTATGTACAAATTTAAAAGTTAGGCGAAGGTACTAGAATGTTCACCAATTCTCACCAATACTAGAGACATCTCGTTATATTTGGAATACACTAGAAACATTATCCTGTTCTTTTTCGAACAGTCATCGAACACTCCTCCGACATAGTAATCACATATGTTTGGTCTCAAGGGGTTTAATAATGTATGATAATCGGACAAGTTGAGCCTCAAAGGCCAAATAAGAGAGAGAGAGAGAGAGAGAGAGAGAGAGAGAGAGAGAGAGAGAGAGAGACTTGGAGGATTAGAGCATGACTGAATAATGAAATGGCTCACAGTACAGTATGTATTTAAATTAAAAGAAAAAAATATCTTACTGAATGTATTTAATAACCTTCAAAGAGACTTTATTTCACTTTCTGTGAAGATAAAGTTATTGGAGTAGTCTCACATTCGAAAAGGCCCCCAGGAAGAAACAAGATCATTATTGAAGCTTGGCTAAAGAATGTAATAAGGCAAATGGTATATTATTTTTTTTTGTAATTTAATTCTTGTAGTCAGAAATAGAAAATATATCATATTTTCAACTGCAAAAAATATAACGTAATTTTTGGAAACTGGCTAAATCGGTTTCATACTATTGCAACCGTAGCGCTTTCTAATAGTATGCTAAGAACTACATCTTGTTGAAAATATCGTGCATTTACAAAATATATTACAAGAAAACGTACTTTATGAACCCATAATTTTTTATATTAGTATAATCAGAGATAACTTAGTCAGACATGTAACTCAATGGATTATTTTGGTTCGCCAAAAGTTGTTTAAGTTTTTGTATCACTAAAGCTCTTGGACTCTATTCAGAATATAAATGACAAAATTATATCTCGACAAATTGATATCAAAAATACTCAAAATTCATATACAATAAAAATAGTGGACTATTTATTAAGGTCTCGTTATATGTATTACCCTTGACTATTTTACTAGACCAAATATCAGCGACCAGTTCTCTAGAGAAATAATAATTATTTGGTCTAGTGAAATACAACACGACCTTGATTATTATTCTACCATTTTTGTTGTTGTTAAATTTCTCGAATATTTTACAATTTGATTCAACATAATTTTGCCAATAATACTCAACTGATTAAAACCCTCGAGCTAAAGCTCTCTGGCTCTAATCAGATCATTGATTCCAAAATAGCTGACTACTATCCAGGTTTAGGCACAGCATATAAAACAACCAGCAATATTTCTCCCACCCCTTTCTAAAAATAGAAATTTGGATGAATTTAGAAAATAAAAAATTGTTTAATTGTTAAAGCATTTATTTTTAATAATTCAGGTGTGTTTAGTGGGGAATATAAAAACACGTTTTTTAGATAACAAGTACATTATTTTTATTTTCTTTAAAAAAAATATTTGTGTTACAATATTACAAGAACATACATTTTAAAATTTTATGCATATAGTTAACTTATTTTTATTAATATTTTTAAAATTTTAATTTATGTTTTTAAAAGTATAATATAAACGAACTCTTAAATATAAATGTATTACAAATTTTTTGGAAAAATGCGAACAGGGATGTGTGCACGAAATATCTTCGCAAATATTAATATACCGCTCACAAATTTTTGGCTCAGTTATAAACGTTATGAAATTCCTTTGAAATGTTGTTTCAATGGTGCTAATTATATGTACAAAATCATCATGTGGATTTCTAGGGTTGTCATATGAGTCACCCTGGGCATTCAGGTAAGCTTTAAAAAATATATATGTTACGGACAGTGTTGTAAATTGGGCACTGACGATATTGACCGGACACTAGGGTCAGCAGAATGCCTATTTAAATCGGAGAATTACGAAAATGACCGGCCAATATCGTTAAAGATCGAAATATCATCTTTGACCGTAAAATAATATAAAGATGACTCATCAATCTCTTTACCTGCCTTTGAATATTGGTTTCAAATATCGCAATTATGAATTTCGAGAGCTATTTTCAATAAATAACCGCAGACCTATCTTATAAAATTTGTTTGCAAAATATCCTCACTTTGGTAATCAGTGTTTATTTTAAAAACTTGACATTCTTGAGAAGTATTTGTTGTGACCTGTGAAAGAATTGTTTCAATATTTGCTTCAAAATTTTCTGTCCCGGAATGAAAAAGATTAAGTGTAATTATTTTTTTAAACGTTCTTTCACACTGAATGGGCGTGAGATTTATACAATGACCGTTCTGCTGTCTGATGTTCGAAAATGTGTTTTCCAAACAGTCTTGATTCAGTCTTTTTGTAAGCAGAAAAGTAAAATGCCCTGTATCACTCATGCGATTCCATAAAGAAAAGAGACTTTTTATAGTAATTTGTAAATACTTAATAGATTTAAATTTATTGGTAATCACAACGTTATTGTGATCCACCACTTCTAATTTGTTGAAACATTTAAACAATCGTATAAAAATTTATTCTGGCATGATGTACCCTTAAAAGCCATATTAAATGTTTTGTAAGCTGTTGTATTTTAAATGGATGTATCTGCGAGAACAACGCGACCAACCATGCTATTGTTTTATTTATTATTGAATTTTAGGTCGTACAAAAAATAGTAGTGCAGGTCATATAATGGTAAACTGTAATTTAATAAAATATACTTTTTTATATTTTGAATAAAGAAACTATAAATAAATAATATTTGGGATTCGCATGATTGTTTATTTTTAAAAAGCCATATTTTGAATGGATGTATCTATGAGAACAACGCGACCAACCATGCTATTATTTTATTTATTGTATAATTTTAGGTCATATAAAAAATAGTAGTGCTGGTAATAAAATAATAAACTGTGTAATGTAAAAAAATATACGAACCTCCTAGAATCAACAGGAAATCTGAAGAAACTTTTGTGGGAAGAGTAACTTTTATTTGAACAATTGCTTGCTGCACAAACCACACCGTTTTTTGGCTTCGAAGTCATATTGTAATGTTTTTCACTAATTTTATAAACTACTACTAATAATAATAATACTAAATAAAAGTTAAAACTAAATACTAAAGGTTTAAAACTATAAAAATAACTCCGCCACTGGCAACTAAACATAAATGAATAAACACAATAAATAAATCTAACCTCTCGCCCATGCAATCACATCCGCTACTGACCATTTTAGATAGGTTCTAAATCGAGCAATGTCTTGCGCAGCGAACTGCTCAGATGCGAAAAAATGGGGGAAAAATACTGCTGGTTGTTTTATATGCTGTGGTTTGGGTATATTACCCTTGATTATCGTCCTGTGGAAGAAAGATAAATGTATGTTCAGAATATTGTAAGAAAGTTATATAAGTAATTTAAATAATATAAATTTAAAACAATTGAGGTGGTTAAATCTATTGCTATTTTTAACATCTGCAAAAAAAAAATACAGATCTCAAAATAAGCATTGTATTATTGCGGTCATGTTTTCTAAAAACCATTCGTAGTTATATTTTTTATTTGTGCTTGATATTGAATAAAACGAAATTTGAAATATCCGACAAAATTTCTCTACCATACTAATCGGTATTCGAATGCATTTGCCACACCATACCGTTAACTAACACCCATTTTATGAGTAATTCAAATAGAACAATGGCGGTCATTAAAACATTCTCTGTATACACTGCGAGGCTTTATTTACACATTTGCTTTATAGAGCTTCGGTTTGTTATTTGACGCATTGTGACAATGACCATTCTATATCCGACCCGTATGAGCGACAGTTTTTTGTTTGACGACCATGGTAAACCAGCGCCAACTAGTGCACTTGTTTCCAGAGTCGGCCAACACATTTCTAAAATAATATTAATAATACATCGTTAATAAGTACTTACAGTTATCTAATATATTTTATGGTGATAAAAGGTGTAACAAAGGATGTATCCTAGCTTAAGTAAGGTATAAAGTATGGTTCAAATTAAAGGAATAAATTCATTATAATGAAAGTAGTTGGTTTTTCGAAAAAATGCTCGGACAGGTCAATTGTGTTTACTTAAAGCGCAATTTTTTAAATAGAATTCAATTTTCCCCCACTTACCATTTTTGGACAGTGACGTCATTGACAATTTTTTTAAATAGTAACCCCAATTTTTTTCTCTTGATTTTGATAGATCTAGCAATTTCCTACTCGGAAATATAATATTTGAAATATCTGACATAACAATTTTTTTTGAATGAAAGTCATTTAAAGATCAGATACATACATTTTATTTTGAAACACAATAAATTAATAAAAGATAATTATTTGTAATTAAGTGCTTCATCTAAAATAATAATAATAATAATAATAAAAAAAATTTAATGACAATTTCAGAAATTCTTTTTTATTATTATTATTCTTATTATTTTGTTAGATTAAGCACTTAATTACAAATAGTTATCTTTTATTGATTTATTGTGTTCTCAAAATAAAATAAAATTTATGTCTGATCTTTAAATGACTTTTATTCAAAAATAATTGTTATGTAAGATATTTCAATTATGTTTCCGAGTAGGAAATTGCAAGATCTTTCAAAATCAAGAAAAAAAAAAATTGGGGTTACCATTTAAAAAAATTGTCAATGACGTCACTGCCCTAAAATGGGAAGTGGGGGAAAATTGAATTCTATTTAAAAAATTGCGTTTTGAGTAAATAAAATTGACCTGTCCGAGCATTTTTTCGAAAAACCAACTACTTCCATTATAAAGAATTTATTCCTTTCATTTGAACCATACTGTATAATTCTATAAAACAAACAAATTTTCTGCGACATCACTTTATTTATACTCTTTTAGATAACTACACCTACGAAAAACAAATTGTACAAAATTCTGCCACACAAAATGGGAATTAAAAACAATTTTGTCAATTAGTGAAACCCAAATTACTCATTGGGATTATACACGCAAATAATTTAACTACAATAAATACTTTTCCTACGACCACTTAGGAAATTGACACATATCGCACTATTTGGTCTTACGGGAAGTGCCCTATATCACACGCCAGTGAATAAATTTACTTTCCAAACGTGTGAACATGAATCTAGTTTCCGCATAAGCTGTCAAATAAGTCGACGCTATTAAAATGGACAGTACATTAATCAAAATAGATTTTATGAATAAATTGATAACATTAATTTTTAAAAATATATCTTAAATATTTCTTTTTAAAAAATTATTAAAAGAATTTTAAAGTAACTACCTACATTATTTTTGCTTTTTCCAGGTACATATACGTATATAAGTAGATAAGTCAAATCACAAAGTCGTGACCATTTCGTGACGCTGGTTCAATTCCCGATTAATTATCTTTTATAATATTTAAACCTCTACAATATTTTGTACCATTTTAATTACTGTTCAGAAAAAAATTGTAAGTAGATAAGTGGGTAACCATTAATAATAAAAAAGTGTTTTTCAACACCCATACGGATATTAGCTTATCTACGCAGAGATTACAAAACGAAAAAATATGCTATTGCGTTCAACTGAAAGAATATATTTCATATCCATTCTACGTAGTGAAAACACTGCAAAAAAAATTAAATCCGCCAATCACAGTCCATATTTTGGACACCCAACTACTATTGTTTTATAAATTTTAATTAAGTGACAATTCTGTCAAACTAATTTTCAGTATATTTTTTAGTTTTATTGAGATTAAATACAGTGCTTTCGAAAAGTAACGAATACATTCTGTTACGAACTTTGGAACATCCCTGTATTACTTGAAGACACATTCTTTAACGTGTAGCCGATAATGACGCATAGTTGATTCATAGAGGGTTACGTTATTGTCGATGGCTTTGTTTCGCTAATATAAAATATTAGTTTGTAATTTGTCTCGAAAGGGTTCACTTCGAGTTATTGTTTTCGTTAATAAATATATTTCGTTATTCATATCGTGTTTAAATAATCGAGTCATTATAATTCATTGTTTCTAAAATTGATATTTTTTCAACAAAATCCTCTGGCACGCCAATTTTGTTTTAAACAAAGGCACTTTTTGACATACGACCCATGTTTGTGACGTAATCGTTATTCGAGATATGACGTCATCGGCAAGTCGGCGACACCTAATTTCGACCACGCCAGTTGAAAGAACGTGTCATTATACGTACAAATCGTCAAAAATATGATTACATTAACGTTTGTAGGTTAGATAAAAAAATAAAAAAAAAACATTAAATTTTCGATGACATATCTGGAATAATGATTGTTTCAAAAAAAATCGACGTACCAGAGGATTTTTCGGCAAAACTCTCAATTTAAAAAAAAGTGAATTTATTCGTTACTTTTTCAAAATACTGTATACATTAAAATAAGTTATTTTTGTTTAGAATCGATAAATAATAGCATTTTTATTTTTATTTGGGCCACATTTTGAAAAAAATTAAATTAAATTTTATTCACACTATATGAATCTAATTTAATTACGAGTAATAAAACGAAAATCCTAAGAGTGGCGGTGAAGCTGAAGACAGAATAGTGTATGTGCCTTCCACGCGAATTACCTGGATTTGAATCTGGGTTAGGGACTAATTTTTTTTTTCATGTTTATTTTATTTTATAAATTAGTAAAATTAATAAATTATTTTAAAATTAATAACCTAAAATAATTTTTTAAATTTGTGGATTTTCGTTAGTATGTCGTAGAAAAAATATACTGTACATGTACAACTCGAGTTAATTGTGCATATCCATTATTGTTGCACAAACTACTATTTTTCACAGTTGTTTAACTTATTTGTTTGAAAAAACGATAAACTAATGTATTCTAGTGTAATGTTATTTCATTTTTATCATCCTATGAAATTGTTTGAAAATTGACTCACAATATTTTTAATTTTGACAAAACACTTTTTGTATTAGGGTGGAGCGAAAACTTGACTGGGTGTGCAAAAGGTGCCTTTCGGGATTCTTATTCACCCAAAAAAATCCGAATGACTAATGACGATTCCATCGGCTGCCGAAATGACCTTGAAAATTTAAAAAAATAAAAAATCCTTAAAACTGCAAAAAAGCAAACATGCAGCTATCAGCTGGTTTTTATTGAAAAACTACCCAGAACTCACCACATAGAGGTGGCTGCATCTCGAGTTTCACCTCACCTCCCACCCTTAAAATAAAAAAAATATATATTTTTCCATTCTAGAACTGCTAAAAATTGTTTTTTTTTTATCAAATTGCGGCAATATTTTCCTAGTATCGAGTCCTAATAAACCCGTCTCGTGCTTCAGGGGCATAAACCGCCATAGAGGTTTCGGTGACTAACTTAACAGATCACTCAACTACCTGCGAATGACAAGGAAATGTTAATAATACTATTTCATCAGAAACCAAAGAAATCATGTTAGTTAATTCTTCGTTCGAAATTTTCATTGTTAACTGGGGCTCGGTTATGGCAAAATTTTGCCAGTCAATTAAGTCCACATAATCTTGACAATTAAAATTTAACTTATTTACTCGAAATATTCTGACATCCTCGGTTATTGCAGTTGATCTGCATTTTAAAATAATTTTAAAAGCTAACTCTCGAATATGTTTTCTACCTTCCCCTAACATGGCTATTAAAAGATTTTTTAGGTGAGCAAAAAATTCGTTTCTCTCAATTGCGGGATCAATAACTTCTTTATTTTTTCAGGGAAGTAACGAGATTTACTAATAATGATACACAAGTGCCTGGCACTATCCTTACAAGACCAATGGCATTTAATTTCGAACGAGAACACGGCATACACTTTTACTATAAACTCTGTTAACGTTTTAAGGTTTTGAGAGGGCTTATTGGTAGCAACTTTATTGGCTGTGGTAATCCATCTAGAGTGTAACGTTTTCCTTGGCCAAATCGCCTTTTAAAACTCCTGTGGAGATTCCTTGACACATCTCATACATATACTTAGCATTGGTACTTACGGTTTTTGGATCAAATAAAGGTAAAATTATCTCAATTTTCTCAAACTGTACGACTGGTAATACCACACAATCAATACCACGGTTCCGTCACAACCAATGGCCACAAGTTTATTTAAATCAATATTTTTTTTGTAAAAAGTTGATTATCGATGTTTTGATATTCCAAATTGTTTGAAAAAAAAAATTCTGTAATATGATCTTGTTATTTTATCTATTTTATAGTGTTTTATCTCTTATTATTTGGGGAGTGGGTCAGGTTATTAAACAACTCGTATCAGTTTGAAAAATAATTTTGGACGCCACTATATTTAAACTTTCAAAACTTGACAAGCGATTAATGATGAAAATATAGAAAATCACTAACCTTTATGATATTATAATTAAATAAGGTAGCGACAAATTATAATTCATAGAGACTTAATTATTCAAATTTAAATGATTTATTATAACTTATCTGTGGTATAACAGGTAGCAGGTACAGGGGATTCGAATGATAGGCTTGGATATCACCAACTGATAATTCTTCTTAGGTAAAGTTAAATCTCGTACACTTCTTTGGATGGCTCGAACTAAACCTCTTGAAATACTTGAAACAACCTCTGTAGCTGGAACCAAACTTCTAAGTTTCAATATTTCTACACATGCAGCTAGAACGTTCTTCCTAACAATCTTTTTCGATAAACTTCTATAAAACCATCGATATAACTTCTACTGAACTTCTACTGAAACCATCTATATACAACTTCTATAGGACCATCTATATACAGCCAGGCTACAAGGAAAAAGGTAAAAATATAAAGAAAGGAGTCAGGAAATAGATAATACTTTTTACTATTAAATGAACATTTAAACTATTATTTGAATAGCTTCACAGAGACCAAATTTAATAGGAAAAGAAAAAGTCTTATTTAACACATTTAAATATAGTAAACCATATTATCTATTTCAAACAAAATAATATATGAAATTATATAAAACATGAAATTTCTTGTGTGATTCAACACGGAAAAAAAATTGTAGAACAAATTTCTACAATTGTAGATTTTTTCTCTACAATAAATAGTACATATAGGGACAGGGACAATTTGTAGTAAAAATTTCCAAATATTTGTGGAGAATGTATTGTAGAGTTATTATCTACAATTATTGTATTGCATTTGGATCTTTTTACTAAATATTATATTTAGTAAAAAGATCCAAATGCATCATAAGAATTGTTCTACAAATTGTTATAATTTTTGCTATTCATTGTATGAATTTATATTAAAAATGTATTGCGTTTTATGAAAATAAATACGAAAATTTTACACAATAAATAGTAAAAATTCATACAAATTGTAGTAATTTTTAATAAAATTTGTAGTAGTATTCCATAATTATTATAATTATAACCTAGAAAAAAATGTTCCTTAATAAAATATTCAATTTATTGTTTTAATATAAAAGATACAAATTCTTAATTACATTATGTAATAAATAACATTAATAATAGCGCCCTCAGTCTCAGTTGGCTTTTCTGCACCTGAAAAATATGAAATAAAAATTAATACCAATTGAATTGTTCATACCCTTAAAACGGGGATATTTATCACCTTTACACTAATTTGGTTATTAAATGAGAAAGTAGGTATGTTACAATTAAGACAAAAAACATCATTGAACTTGGCACAAAATTCGATCGTTGGGCACAACATTCGATCGTTGGCCACAACTATTTTTTTTAAATAATCTACTAAGGTTATTTCAATTAGTTATCTAAAGGTAAATTATTCAGAAACAATATTAAATGTACTTACCACCAATAGAATTTATTATTAAAATTTTCTCAAACGCATCGGTGCTTATAATATAATAATGTGTTATAGGTACTCATATATGTACCATGCTTTGTTATGTGAACATGGCGAACGGCTACTTCTGTCTGGCCGTTTATGATCGACGTCAGAAAACGTTAGCCAATAGCAGAATTCTGTTTTGTTCACATGACTTAGAATTTCTACAATATTATAGAATATTTTTGAAGAAGGAATGTAAAGTATTACTATTTTTTGTAGAGAAAATTACTATTTTTTGTAGAGATAATTATTAATATTTGTACAAATTTTTACAGAAGTTAGTAGTAGTAATTACGATAATTGTAATAAATTTCTACTTCTACAAACAATAGTAAAATATACTAAACATTGTGGACTTCTTTCCTATTGTTGTAGCATTTTATTCGACAATTCAATTGCTACAATAATTAATAGTTTTTAACTATAAATTGTAGTAAAATTTTCTACAAATTGTTAAGTATTTTTCTACAAGTCTACTACTACAACATTGTAGTAAAATTTTCTAGTCACATTTTTTTCCGTGAATGTGTGAGGTTATGTTTCAAATTTGACATTTTAATAAAGAAATTCTTGTACTAAATATATATTTTCAACAAAATGTCGGTAGGAAACTTATCTCTATAAAATCAGACGGTCATTAAAAATATTAAAGACAATTAGTACATCGGATGTACTAGATAAAAGATAATTAAAATTCAATAATTCAACTTGCTTGATCACAGAGGTAAATCGAAATGACAACCCGAGTTTTGACACAAGGCATAAACGACAAATGTGTAGAGATGGTGGTTTCAAAATAACGAAAATGGTTACAACCGTTACTATGTCTGGGTCAAATAACGAAAACGGTTCCAACCGTTACACATGTCCAAAATGCCTTGATCCTGGTTTAGAAACTAGAACATAATGTTCTTCAACAACTGGTTTTTGATAATACTTGTCTCCTATTTTCTCTTGGATTAACGTCTTATCTCTGCGTCTGTCAAAATATATTGCCTCAACTTCATAAGCACCGTCACCACATTTTCTTTTCAGGTTTGTGCGACTTTTAATTCTGGCCCTCCTTATTTTACTACTCCTGTGCGGTCGCAAGATTCTGCCAATGTTGGTAAATGGGGTTACATTTGAGCAGAGGATGATGATTTGGTGGTTTGTCTACTCGCCTGAGAGGCCGGTACCAAAGGGCCGATTGCCTTAGAAGTTGATGGAATACTCTCTGGTTCTTTTTGATCACTTTCACGTTGTTGCTTTATTTTTGGCTTTCTTTCTTTTGGTTTATCTTCTGAGAATGATGGTTTTCTGGAAGTTGACTGTCTGGCTAATGCCTTTATTTTTATTTCAATTCCTTTTTCATTTTTGTTAGTTGTTTCAAGATCTACGTTACCGATTATCATTTTCTGGTTTGTTCTTTGAACTACAATGAATTATCTTTCGGCTACCGGTATCTTGATTTACCATTTGCAACTCGAGAAACTTTTTACACTTCCAAATCGCAATATCAAAAAGCTTTTTCTCTGCGTCTTCTTTAAATGCTTTATATTGTTTGCTATAATTGTGTTTATATTTTGATTCAGGGCTTTCTTTCATTGTTCTGTATTTACCATGATATTGTGCTATACGATTTAAAATTTGCTGATCCGGGATTACGGGAATTGTGCTCTTCTCCCATATAGTTTTCAAGTCTTCAACTAACTGCTTTAAAACTGCACTTACACTGGGTTCTTGTTTATTTTCGTTTATTTTTTCTAACCTAATCCACGAATAATATTTGATAACATCCGCGTATGTAGGTAAAACATTGTCTTTAAATTTAGTTCACACACCAAAAATGGGACATAAGGCGTCATTTGGCAGCCGAATATATCGTCTTTAATTGTGTTTTTTGGCTTATTATTTAAGAGACCTACAAGCAATAAGCATTTCTTAAGCAAACAGAGTGATTACATTTAAAGAAATCTAAAATTTGTTAAATTTAAAAAATATATGTTAATTATCGAAATTTTAAGGTGGTTTCGGCAGCCGAAGATATTGTTTTCTGACTGTTCTATCCTGGTGGACATGTAATAATACACTACCTAGATGTATACTTGTTTTTTATTAATACTGCACTTATTACAATTACAATTATACGTTTCGTTCTTGACTTGAACATGGCTCGATACAGAATGCCGTTTTCTTGTCGACCGCGCGTCGCCTTTTCGCACGGTTGCATTGCGCACACTCATCACCAAACCTTATGTAGGTTGTGCTTAAACATACACTACCGTGTACATAAATTCATGATCGAACACATTTAGTTTTTTTTTTGCTTATTAACGAGTACAATAGAAACCTATTAAGCATATGTTAAATTTCCAGAAATGAAAAATTCGCTCCACCCTAATGTATATAACACCTTAAAAATTATTCAATACGGCATATATAAAAAAAATATAAAACCAGCCAGTCAAATTTTAATGGAAATTTTGTAGCCAGATTTTCCACCTTCACATTTTTTTTTGCTAAAATTATTTTGTGTTCGTAGGAAAAATATTGTACATCACTTGTGTAAAAGTGATTTTCATACTTGTGTAAAAAATGTTATTTTCCATACTCGTAGTGTAATATACTATAGTATTAGTTATTAA
This sequence comes from Psylliodes chrysocephalus, assembly GCA_927349885.1. NCBI lineage: Eukaryota > Metazoa > Arthropoda > Insecta > Coleoptera > Chrysomelidae > Psylliodes > Psylliodes chrysocephalus. The sequence continues at coordinate 42,010,623 of OV651819.1, forward strand.
TTATTAATTCAACATATATATTGAGTTAATAATAAAAAGCAAAGTTTTTTTCCCAAATTATTTCAACTTATTTTTACAGTACAAATAAATAAAAAATTCCACATAATGTGTAATTTGAATTAATTATATTTCCTATGATAACGCAATAACAAAAAACAATGGCAACGTTCACCTCTGCAGCCGTCTTTGTAAATTCTGATTTAAAATAAATTTTGTTTATGGTTAACTTATCCCAGCTGCATATTAAATTTTAATTCTTTTATAGAGTGCGAAGGCAGTGCTATTATATAAGAAGTCAGCTATTTTAATAATTAACAATTTGACACATCTAATAGTTATTTTTAAAAATACCCATTTTGCTGACCAAAATAGGTATTTTTTGATATGTAATATATGTAATCCATTTGTTAGAGAAAAACTACAATGTATGCGACATTTATTAATAATTATAATATCACAATAATTTTAAATTTTCTCAGTTATTAATATTTAAAGATTTGTTAACAACTTACGACATTTTAAGTAAAAACCTATTTTTTCCCAGTGTATAGAATGTATTGCATTTTTTATGATTTTTAAAACTGTCCTATCCATCTTGGTACCTATATATAGGACTTTTAAAGTACGGGTATATATTAACACATAACATCTCTCGGCTTTTACCCTTTTTAATTTAAGCCACCAATATTTCATTCCGAATAATTTACAATCTAATAAATTCAAAACCCTTTTAAACGCACACACACTACCGCCACTATCGAATTATAATTTTAAATAGATGCATATTCTGCCGTCTTGCAATAGTGTCATAACTCTAGAAATTTACGTTCCTAAGAATGGCTTTATATCTTCTGGCAACATAATTTACTACAGCAATAAATAGGTTCCTCTCGAAGTTACACATCGACCCGAAGTTACGTATAACTTTTTAGGTGTGTAACTTTCGGCCGAACAAAACTTTTATTTGCATAATATCACGACCTCATTAGAGCCCGAAAAGTTAAACCTCTTCCTGACAAGTTTTGGGACCATAATAGTTTGATTTATTGTTTAAAGCCAGCGGCGTGTCTGAACCCTTCCTAGTTATTTTACCTTAGCATCAATCGATCAAACAAATAGAGAAATTTGCCTAGTATGTAATCAAAAATACGTATTTAAAATTTAACACGACTTTAATTGTTAGCTGAAGTGAAAATATTTTTGATTAGAATCCTGGCATTCTTAAATTAATATTGCCCTGTTCAATATTTAAATTGAAAGTTATAAATAGGCACGAACGTTTTATGTTATCTCTAAACTTTAACCGCGTAATGTAAGTCCAATAATTACGCATAAAAAAATCTTAAATTTAAAAATATTGTGCTTAGGCTAAGAATAGAACTTCTTGTTTTAAGCTCTTTTAATAAATTTTTTTAAAGAACTGCCACATTTAAATTAAGATTTCAAAATACTAGAAACCAGCCCGACAATGCTTATCAAAGAAATTTTGCCCCCGTACAACTTCCCGTAACTTATCAAAACAACTCATTTTCTGCCAACCAATTCCTGTACAACCGCGTACGATCAATAGATATTATTATCCAACAAATAGACAGGTATTCGGTCCACCGAAAAATGAATTCACCCCAACGGGCTAAATACCCACCAACAGTCCAGTACCAATGTCGACTACTACTCGAAATACCTTTAGACCCAGACAAAATTTCCAAAATTATCAACAACCCATATCGACAACTACCCAAAACACTTTTAGACCCAGACAAAACTATCAACAAAATTTTGAAACCCAACAACTATTTCAAACAGATAACATAGATTTTGAAAATCCATTTGAGGAAACTCGCATCGATCAAATCGATTACGAATTTGAAAGTTATTTACCGAATCATCAAATGAATTCAAACTCAAAAAATAATCAAATTCCTATAAATTCTGATCTTAGTAATTTCGACTAACAGCGTGCCGGAGATTAAGAAGTTCTTTTTTTATTAATATTAATATTAAATGCCCCTAAAGAAGCATTTACGATTATTAAAATCTGATCTGATTAAGATCAATTAGCAATATTATTATAACATAACTTATCTAGGGATAAAAAAAACTTTATAAAGTGAGATTATACTCACTAGTAAACCTTAGAGTCTACTTATTTAGTTACACTACCGTTAACGTATAATACTAAATCGTACTATACTCTGCTTTTATCTAACATCACTGAACTAACTTAAAATGCTTGGTTCTCTTGAGTCTTCTTATTAGATTGACATTATTGAGGAGGTGGATAACCTCAACGTTTCCATGTTGCTGTCATTGTTGGTGACTTCTGGCAAATGTTTGTATTGTATTTCCAATAGTTTTCACTTTAAGGTCCCTATGAAGATCAGTATTGCGACAGTACCAGGGTGCATCGACGATGTTCCTTAATACTTTATTCTGGAAACATAATACTTGTATGTTACTTTTACTGGCACAGCCCCAGAGCTGGATACCATAACGTCCATACGGGTTTCAATATCTGCCTGTAAAAAAACAGTTTATTGTATGTGGATAATTTGGAATTTGTTCCTAGCAACTAATATATTCTTTTGTATTTTTTACCAAGCTCTTCGAGTTTCTTTTTGATATGAACTTTTCAGCGAAGTGTAGCGTCAAGTGTCATACCCAGATATTTTGCTATATTGGTAAAAGGAATCTAAGTGCCATTTATTCTAAAAGGAATATATTCATTTTGTTTATTGTTGATGTTAATATGGATAGATTTGCCTTTACTCAATTTTATTCGCCATATTTTCGTTCAGGTGTTATTTTGGTCTAAATATTTTTGCATTTTTCGTAATTTTTTCCAACAGCAAGAATTGCGGTATCATTAGCAAATGTTGCGATGGTATTGGGATCAAGATTAGGAATATTGCTGGTACTAAAATTAAGAAGTAACGAGATTAAAATTAGAAAAAACTTCTTATTATAAGTATGCCTAACCGTTTTAAGAAAGCCCGTACTCAAAATAAGTATGCGGGTCTCTTAAACTAAAAAGTACCGTATTCAAATTGAAAATAAAACCATTTGATTTTAAGTACAGTCAAATGCCCATACTTCTAAAAGTTTTAAACTTTAGCAGGGTGTAACATTTAAAGAGTATAAATAGAAATGTGGTATTTATACCAAACATTAGTCTATAGTGTAAGATAAAGTAAAGATTTAGTTTTAATTAAAAAAGGAACTATCTTTTTTTATTTTTTTTTTGTTTCTTGTCCCAAGTTAGGAATACGGGCCTTAACTTAGGACACTATCAAAAAAGGCTGGAAAACAACACAAAATCGGCGGTGTTGTCCTAAGTTAGAGTTTAGTAGCGTTACTTGGGACAATTTTTTTTTTTAAATTAAAATTATATGTATGCAACAATATTACAAATATTGAACATTTTGGGAGTACAAAATAAAAAACACATTAGGAAACAAACAAATCTTATTTAAAAATAAAAATAAAAAAAAATATGTAGGTAAGTACAGATTTTATGTAGCTAGTAAACTACTCAAAAATGTAAAACGATTTATTAATCAAAGACAAATACATTTCTAATGCTAGAAGTTGGTAATATTTTCTTTTCTATCTGAGATTTAGGTACAAACATTCGATCTTCAATATTTGGAAAAATAAAAGAGATTTTAGATTCTTTATGGTTTCTCAGGTCTAATAAAATTTTATTTTTATTATCGTCAGTCTTTATAACTTTTGCCACAAATTTTTTGATCGTCTCTCGTTTTGTTACTATATTGTATTTTAAATTGACTATAACAAAGTCTCCTATTTCTAGTTTTGTGGAATTTTCTTTTATCACGACTTTGGAAGTTTCGCTTATCACATCTGTAGAAGTATTAGAGTCCATTAAATCCAAAAAATCTTAGGAATCCATATCTGAGTCAGTGTCATGCAGTGATATTTGATCATCATCATCACTGGATTCAAAAGGGTCAGAAAATTCAGTTTTTCCCTTTTTTGGGATCAGTTTTTTACCTTTGGATTTCTTGTTAGATAAGCCGGATGTTCCTAGAATATCTTCGTCATTTAATGGCAGCGTCTTTGACCCTTCTAAAATTTTGTTTTTAATACTTTTCATAGTACTAGGTTTAGAAAGGGCAGGGCAATTGTAATGAACCAATCTTCAAATAATGGTCCTTCAAACCATCCAGACTTTGACCGATTGTATCTGGCACTTTTCGGCCCACCCTTCATCTAGGAGTTGCACAAGTTTAATACAGATTAATACATAATATAAACTGGAAGAAAGTGACCTGATCCTGAAAACATTACAGAGTATGCAGATTTGGATGAGTCCTTTATTTGTTCTGGGCGTTTACAGTCACGGTGCACTATAACTTTTGTTTTTCCTGCATTGTCTTGCATACTGGTCTCATCATAGTTAATTATTGCCTTTGGCGGGATATCTTTTAGAGGCTCTTCCAATTTATTAAAATACTCTTTAATAATTTCTGGTGTTACTTCCGCTCTAGCGCGTTTAATATTATGACTTAAACGAGTCTTTAGTGATTCTTGTTGGCGGGCCAGGAAATATTTGGTCCATGTTTTTCCGGGTTTGGTTTCAATAAAGCGATGTTCTGTGTTACCTTTGGAATCCAAGTCTTTTTTAACTATATCTCGAAAATCAGATTTTCCAAACCACAAAAACTTAAATCCTTTTAGTAATGTAGCATTATTGTATGGCCAAGAAGAATTAATAAATTATTATTTATTATTATATTTATTTATACAAAAAAATAATTTATTTCTCCCTTATTGCACTTTTCCGTGGCCACTCTGTATGAGCCAGAGTAATAAACCGGAAAAATATCATTCCGTATCTTATTGACAAAGATATGAAAGTTCTTCAGGCAGTTCTTTTATTAAATTTTATGCTACTAATAAAAAACCATTTTTGATTGTTTCGCAGATTCAATAAAACATTTAATAATCCGGCCGAGAATGAAACTTTTCAATATGTCATTTTACGAGAGTCGAGGACGTCATTTGAAATGTTTTATTTGATCCGGAAGTGCATACATAATAAAGCTTTTTAGAATTAAAAATTTGAAGTAATTTTTTTTTGATAAAAAATTCTTGCTTGTTATTTTACTTTGTAATTTAATTCTCTGAGATGAGAGCGACATAAAATTTTTAATTTTATAAGTTTGTACAGTTATCTTAATTAATTTAAATATGAATAAAACTAGTGGTTATACAGGGGAAAAAATGCGATTCGCTAAAAAATTCTTTTTAATTTTTTGTAAATAAATCCGTACTGTGTATAAAATCAGTGCCTAGTTACAGAGGGATAGAATTTGCCAAAAATATCGTATCGAGTCTTAAGACGTGGATTTTCGTTATTGTAAGAAAAAACATGAAAGTACATTATTTGAAAAAGAGGAAACCGTTGTTTGGCGTAGAAACTATTTATAGGAAATTCATAGATATCGCACAAAGGGAAAAACATTATTATTTAGACGAAATCTGCCAAAACCTGGGTTATTCAAGAGTACATAATTTGCAAAAATTTGGTAAGCTTTAGAATTAAACATTCAGAGGCTCTCTATAGGATTAAAATCATCTTCGGGTAAAGAGCGTAGTTTAACAATTTTACATATTGGCAGTGATACCGGGTTTTTTTGAAGGTGGGCTTAATGTTTTAAATCACAAAAAACCGGGTTTATCACATAGACATATGTGCAAATGTATTTCAAATATGATTTTAATCTACTTTATCTTAACTTTATTAATTTTCGTGGATTCGTATTTTATTTTGTAATATTTAAATTTTACTGCGTAACGAGTTGTGTTTCATTTTTTGTTTTATTTAAATTTTTACGACCATCTTTATTTTATTTTTACAAGGGTGTATACAGGGTGAGTTATGAGGAACCTTACATCCTTCTATCATTATGTTCCTTATCATTACTAGATTTCTCTAATTTTTTTGGGCAAACTGTACACTGTTGTTTAGTATTTAATTCATATCCTTAAAACTGAAAAATTTCATTATAGGCTTAAATTAATCTCGACGATTTATATCAAAAAGTTCACCCTGTAGGATAGAGAGAGGCACGTTCGGACTTGGCACCTCTGGAAAATTTAAATTAACCGCCATCCAAATCGAGACGCCTTTCGCTATTTTTACAGTTGGTAGTAGTGATTGTGAAAGGCTGACTTTGGGAGCTCAAGGTCAAGCTATTCGTAAGAGTTTAAAATAGTTTTTAAGTGATATACGTAAAAAATCTGATGTATCCAACTTTCTATCTAGTTATTATAGGCTTTTTCCAGTTATTTTGTTCAACCTATTGCAGCACCTCTACAAATGTTTAGAGGATAAACTAAATATATACATTTTCCACTTGAAACATTTTTCTATAGGTATTCATTGAAAACGAAAATACTGAAAAATTTAAATTTAGTACTTTTCTTCCAATTTTTCCACACACACCACACACACCACACACACCACACACACCACACATACCACACATACCACACACACCACATACACCACACACACCACACACACCACACCACACACACACATGCACGCCGCACACGCACGCACACGTACACTTACACGCACACGCACACGCATACTCACCACACATAAGTATTGTAAACTTTTTGTAAAAATATCTGCTAATTGTTTATTAGAAGGTACATATTGAATTGATATGTAATAAAGTTCTACACACGCTCTAATACAACAATATTTTGTATCAAAATGTTTGAGTCTTTGGTGTTTTCTTGGTTTAGTGGCTATTTTAATACATGGTTGATTCACTTCAAAAATAAGTGCTCTGTCATTTAATTCAACACCGATTTCTTTTAACAAACCTCTTAACCATAAAAATTCAGTAGTAGCAGCTGCCGAAGCAATATATTCTACCTCATTACTAGACAGTGCTACAGTTGGTTGTTTTTTTGTTAACCATGAAACTGTCAAACCAAAAACGGAAAGCATACCCTGATATTAATTTTGGATCTTGAACATCATCTGCACAATCTGCATCACAATAGCCGCATAAGACTGTTGAGTTTGATTGTTTGGTGAATAGAATTGGTCATTAAGTATATTAAACAACCAACGAGTTCTTTATACGGTTTTGTTGTTATAAAATTACTCTTTGAAATTTCTTTTACATTTAAATATACAGGACTTCTTACTGAACTACATTCCGACATCTGAAATGTTTCTAGTAATTTAACAATGTTATGAGTTTGATTAATTTGAAGTATTCCTTTCTCTATATTTCTAATAATTTTGATCCCTAAGAAAATATCTACATCTCCTAAATCTTTCATATGAAACATTTTATTTAACATTAATTTTAATTCATTTATGTCAGGTTTACTATTTCCCGCAATTAGATATTATTAACAAATAACAGTAAGTATAAAATATTTTTGTCTACAGTGTTTACATACAAGCAATTATCAGATTCACAACGTTTAAAGCCAATTTTAATCATTGCTTCATCAAAACATTTATACCAACATCTCGGAGCTTGCTTTAAGCCATATAGAGACTTATTTAACTTGCATACTAAATTATTATCATTTTAAAAACCCTCAGGTAGTTTAAACATCTTCAGTTAAATTCCCATGAAAAAACGCCGTTTTTACAGCCATTTGATTTATTATTTAACCATATTTATTTTCTAAAACTAAGAAAACCTGTGTACTTATAACATTGGCTACAGGCGCATAGGTTTCAAAATAATCAAAACCAAATTTTTGCATTATTCCCTTTGCAACTAAACGCGCTTTGTACCGAATTATCTCATTATGTGCACTGGAAGGAACATGCTCATCTATTCAGATAGCAGACAAGCACTACTCACCTTGAACAGACCACGAATTTACTCAGGTCACCCAGAACAGAATACGAATTTACTCAGGGTAAGTGTAAAAATCCATTTACAAGGTATACCTTAAATTTTTTTGCAACGTGGAACAAGAGTCCCCGTATTATTTTCTACGAAATAATTCATCTCTTCTAACATTGCTTTTTCCACTTTGTTTGATCAGAATGATTTATACATTTTGGTATACCATTGACATAGTTTTCGGCAGAATATGCATAATATAAATAATTTTTATTATTCTCATTGACTGACTTGCCATATACCTGGCTTGCCAGATGTTTTCATTGGTTTCATTCATTTCATTAAAAAATAATTCCTTTTTTCTCATTTACTTCTTGACTTGCCATTTACGATTTCCACATTCTCTGATGAACGTTCTGACTTATTCTCCTGTAAATTGTTAATTGACTTTAATTTGAGTCGTTTGACGTAATCTAACTAAACATAAAATGGGCTGTGAGCAATAGTGTCAGTGTAGTTTAACCAGAGCTAACGGGGATTCTCATAGCAGCAAATGAAATAACCAGAAACAATATCACTGGAAGGAACATGCTCATCTATACAGATATCAGACAAACATCCTGAACAAACCACAAATTTACTCCGGTCACCCTGAACAAACCACGAATTTACTCAGGGTTAGTACTAGAATGTTATGAAGCTTTGGACAAAGTATAAATCAACAATGTGGTCACTTTAAGATGGATCATAGGTCACGCCACATCGAAAGAAAACCGTCTTGCTGATTTACTATTAAAAAAAGCAGCCAACCAAATACTTTTTAGACCTGGTTCTTCTATTGTCCTGACAAAATTGGTAGGGAGAGACCTGATCAAAGTACATTCCCTTGTGAAATATAAGGAAAAATGTGATAAAACAAGAAACTGCAGAGTTGCCAGGGAGCTCTTAAGTTATCCTGACAACACTGCAGCAAACAAATACTTGACTATGACTAGACAGAATCTGCGCCTAGTCATAGGCATTCTGACTGGTCATTTCCAAGAACGAAAGCATCTCTATATCATGGGGCTTTTAGAATCCGCACTCTGCAGAGAGTTCGAACAAGAAGATGAGACTATCAAGCATATCCTTTACGATTGCTCGACGCTCTCATCTACTAGAAGATTTGTGTTCGGCGAGTATCGGCTAACACCGGCCAATATAAAAGAAGCACCTCTTGGCAATGTTGTCATCAACATTAAATCTGTAGGCTGGCTCACGAGCTAGGAGGTGCCTGTCATCTAATGAGGCCTAAGTGCCGTGGGGGTGACCCACACGTTCCAGATACAGATAGTACAATACAAACTCATTATAAACTATAAATAAATTAAACAATGGTTACAATATCTTTTTTATTTTTGGTAGTAGTTCCACAATTTTTTTTATTCAATTTTGAAGCACTTTTGGCGGTTCTAAACGATTTAGTAATTTTTTTTTAAAATAATATGAATACAATTTTACAAAATAATGACGTTTACAGTATATATTTTTTGATCAAAATTACCAGAAAGATCTGTCAAAAAAAAAAATTTTTTTATCATCACATTACTATTTATGGGACATCATATACAATAAAATTTAAAACAATAAATAAAATCATATTCCTTGCCAAAAATAATAACCATCTGCCAAATTTGGCAATAATTTGGACACAGATTGTCAAATTATTACCGAAAAAGTAAAATACATATTTCAAATTTGACCCCTTAAACTTTTTATGTTTCAAAATTTTATTTAAGAAAGTTGAATCAGATTTTAATATTTTAAAACTAACACTACTATAATACTAAGGGCCATTAATTACGGACCACTCATTGTTTATTTAATATTGAGATATGATATATGACTACTGGAGAACCAACTTTTAAAAAAATGGTAACTTGCCACGGTAATACCTCAGAGGTGGTTTGGAAATGTACAAGGAGTAACAGAAATAAATTAAATTAAAAAAAATTAAAAATAATTTTTGTATTAAATTAAAATGCATATTTAAATCAAGCAGAAGTTTAAATAAAAAATAAAAAAAAATATATATTTTAGTTTGCCACAAAAACCTAATATATTAATTCAGTAACAATAGTAACAATAGTAACAATCTTGTGATTATTAAAATTTTTGTGTCTAAAAAGTTTGGCTTATCATAGCATATTTGATAACATTTAAACGCTTGTATACCCTTCGTTGTATAACCAATTATGTTTCTATTCACATAAATAGCTCTAAACCATAAATAACATTTTTTAAATCCATATCTGGTTTCTTCAAAACTGACATTTTGTTAACAGTTTAACAGTGTTCCAACGTATAAAAGTTCGAGTAAATTTTGATCAGCCGCGTTCTGAATACGAACACACAAGTCCTTTGAAAGAATTACGGAAAACAGTGCCAGGCTATCGGAAAGTTTGAATTCGACGTCAACTTAAAGAAAGTTCAAGTAAGGATTTTCAAAACAAAAACGATAGCGCGGTCAGTCGGATTTGTTTATTTTTATTTCGAGTGTATTTCTTGTTCTGTTCTTTGTTCTGACGAAACTCATTGAATTTTAACAAGTGAACGCATTTCCGATTGTTTTGTCCTCGACCATTTATTGATTTATAGGTATCCTTTAGTTTAGTTTTACAATAAAATAAAAGAGACCATTTTGTTTATAAATCAATAACGTGGGTAGCCGTGTTTACAGTAAAAAAAAAACACATTTTTATACTTTATGCTTTTAAGAACCACAATTTAACTAAAAGTTATTTCTCAACTACTACTAATAAAAGAAACAAGTAAGTGTGGCGTTACGTTATATTACAGGTCACATCTCAATTTTGCTATCTAGTGATCCTTTCTAAAACTTAAAAAGAAACCTTTATATTTGTTGAATACAATGTTTGAAACTAAAATAATTTCAAAACTGTGACACTGTGACATATGTATTTCCGTCAAAAATTGAGAGAGTTGTGCAATAAAATATAAACATATACATTTTGACGCAAAAATATTATAATTAACATTGTAAAAAACTATCTAGACTGACCAAATCTTTTATTTTAATATTCCTTTAATGACAAAAATAGACGAATATTGAGAGAAAATTTGTGGTAGGTATATTGAAAATATTTTGAAGGACTTCTCCGTGGCTTTTCGGTCAATATAAAAATCATATACTTCGGGAAAATAAGAAAACTAATAAAAAAACATAGTCGAACGGAAGCTCCGAAGTCTATCCTGAAAGTTCGATCAGTAACTTTCAGTTTAGTTCAAGCTGAAAGTTGATTCTCCTGATATTAAGACTGTAAAGAGAGACTAAATTTTATTGAAGTATTTCTTTTGGCTTTTAAGGATTTGAACCGAAAATAGTAAAATCTTTGTTTTAATAAAAATAAACTGCGAAAAGGTTTTCTTAATATGTAGGAAATGTTTTTTGTATTATAAGTCCTCTGTGAAGGTACGAGTTCTTCACATACCAAGGAACGTTAACCACTGCCATTCATATTTTGGTTTAAAAACATATTTAATTTGTGTGATTTTTTCTAGTACACTAGGAGAGCTGTAGACATTCATACGGCATTAATACCTGTTTATGTATTAATAGATAATTTTTCAGTAAAATTTTTTTATTTTCTCTCCATAAATCAACACAGTTTGATACAGTTTCAGAAGTCATTCAGTTTAATGCTATTTTAGAACAAACAAAAATGTTCGAACGCATCTTTGCAATAATTTTGGAACGCAGCTTTAGTAGTTCAAATGTTAGTTGACACTTGATAGAATCTTCAATTTAGGATGAACAGGTCTTGTGCGACTAGGCTACGTAACAGCCAGGTTTTCAATTCACTAATTATTATAAGATAATTTATGGTAATAAACTTTTGCGTTATATTTAGTAAGAATGACAGCTAATTTGTTCGATTTATTTCGGGGAATACTTGTCAAATAAATTGAATTTATGGATTTATTTAATTGAATGTTGGCTAAATGACCTATGGAAATAAGGTTAGGATAAAAAAAAAGAAGAACGGAAAAAGGGACCAGCGGAAGTTTAAAAAGAAAGGAGGCTGTTCTAATTTTTGGGTTAGACGAAGATGGTCGAATTGTTTGGTGGTGAAAAAAATGAAAAAAAAATAAGAAAAGTATCTCTTTTTTTTTGTTTACCGTTCTGCGGGATTTGCACCCCAACAAAAATTACATAAATCATTCTGAAGGAAAGGAAGAAAAAAGTGTAGACGAAGCCTGGCTAACAGTAAAGAATAAAGCTTAGGCTGATAGTTTTCGCCACGAGGGCAACAGGCGTCGCCATATTGGTGTAGGTACAATGAAAGTCCGAAACGTATTTAGCAGTATAGCAGCCCTAGGGTATTGGAATATTTTTCTTGGTTTGAGGTCGCAAATCGCAATATTCATATCCATAATTCGGAGGTGTACCCGCTTGACTCCTGTAAACACCTGGGGAGGTGACCTGGGAAGGCTGTTCAGACGACTTCTCCGCTGGAGGAGATACGAGATACCATGGAACTCGAGGGCCAAATTTTAAGGTCACAATTTTTATTTTTATTTTTGGTAAACAGCTATATCTCATTCATGGGGTTGATGAAAATAAAAACTGAGTTTTTTCAATTTTACTAGTACACCGGTTTAATCACGAACCTTTGCCACGATATATTTTTTTTAAGAATGAAACCCGCTGAAGGGGTTATTTATTTGTACACGGCTGGTATCACGATTATGTACTGTTGTGTTTTTGCGGTTTCAAAAAAGAATTAAATAAAGTGCGGTCCTCTTCTCTAATGTCGTTGGAATCGTTATTCGAGTCTAAACTTGTTTATTTTTAATTATTTAAGTAACCCTGTATAGATCCTGTAAACTTTCGGCAATTGCCCAAAGGGAAAGTATATATTGATATGGTTATCTATGCAAACAATATTTTTATTTTGTTATTGAATGTTTCTTATGCTGTGTATAACACTTATTTTGTGCTTAATGCTAGGGGCAAATAATATTAATACTCGGTAACTGAATGTTTTCAGAGTTATTAATTTAAAATCAGTGGCGGCTCGTGGCCACTAGCGGCAGTGGGGCACACACTGGAAAGGAATCCCGGGATTCGTTTTGCCCTTAGGAAAACAAGTTCTCCACTCAATGAAAATTAAACATATTTCAAAACAATCAGTTGGGGCAATAATGATTTCTGAATGTGACTACAGGGAGCTAAATGTGACCACTCAAAATGCATTTAACCATGTATGTGGCTATTTAATTAAAAAATCATTACATATCCACTCTTGCGAAATTTGTGTAAATTTCTCAGAAGAATGCAATTTACTGACAATTCTAACTTGTTAACGCATTTTAACGCATACGACTCTAAAGAAAAGGTGTTTGGCAATTTAAAATCTCCCAGCGAAAAATTTTTCTTTTATATTTTCAAATTAGAAAAAATATTAATATTTCTATTTGATAGTTTCTCAACTAAGCCTGGAATTTCCAACGCATACCTTTTTGAGATGAGCAAAATAGAATTTGGTCATCCTTGCCAACAATTTGCGAAAATGTACACTATTAAATTATTTATAAGACTCAGAATTTTTTATACTCTTAAATATGCAAACAGAAATTTGAAATCTTCGAAAAGTCATACAAAACCAAAAGAAAAATTAAAATTTTATCCCATTTATAAATATTATTGATTTTTTTCATCATATTTTTGACTGCTATATAAAAAAAAGTTAATTATCATAGTCCAACAAACGCGCACCTTAAGCCGAAACCGGCATCGCCTTTGTTGGGGAGCCGGTAAATATGCCGCTGCGTACATTCGTATTTGGTCTAGGTAATATGTGCCATGTGTACAGCACGTCACAATGAGGACAGCGCCCCGCTTGTGACGTATAATCCATCGCATGTGTTCATCTCTTGCTAAGCGATATTGTCGTTGTCCTTGTTTTTCGCATCCTAATGAGAGAGAAAACAACAGAGGTACACATTTACTGTGCCCTGTGCCCATCTTCTTCCACTTAACCCTTTTCTTGGCGTCGTATATCTTAAGATACCAATTTTCCCGATTTTTTGTAAGTAGTAAATCGTTAAATTTGGGGATGATGTTGGCAACACCGTATGTACCACACCCTGTATTAACGGCTGTTTAGGTTTAAAGTCAATTGCTTCCATTTTAGTCGAGATATGTCATTTGAAACAGATGCATGTTGGTGAAATCGAACATTTTGAGAAATGGTGAGTACACGTGTTTATAAAATTTTATTTTTTTTTTTAAATTAGGCGCAATAATAAGATATGAGTACGCATACACAGAAATATATCAATACTATTGTACTACATGCAAACCTTGGTAAAATACTAACATAAAAAAATTAGAGACTGTCTAAAATGTTATGTTTCTGAGGAGATACGCTGCCAAGTACATAGTAAATTAAATGTGTATCTGGTGGGACACGCTACCAAGTACTCGGTAAAAAATCGCGCCCGTGGAATTCAATAACGTACACTATATTATTATTTTATTTGTAGGCCAACCACGCAAAGTTTTTGTCAGACCTGGCTGTATAAACTTTCGGTGATTTTAATTTTTTTATAGAATTGGAAATTATGTTTGATTTTTAGTAAATGAACTCGGTGATTCTATCTATTTTGATTATTATTTTACAATAAATTTATATCATATGAATGCTACGTTTTTTGTTTTTTTGTTTATTCGTATTGTAATTTTAGTTTTGTTTCAACTTTTTGTATTTTTAACTTTTTTTTAAAAATTACAAGATTTGTTTGATTTTCAAAAATAAATATGTGTTTTCCTACCTATTTAAATTATTTTAAGTTAACTATTTGAAATTAAAGGCGCGTACTCTTTACTGAGTAAAGAGAATTGCGAAAATATGGTTAACTTTACTGCTTCTATTATTTGTGGTCAAAACCAAAATATATACGTTACCAGTATCTATATTTACAGTTCTGTATTATAAAACAACATGCAAAAAGAGCCGTTATTGACTTTCCTGCCAAAAAGGTATAGAATTATATGCCCGATAAACTGCCTAACGTGCCGCCTATGTCCTTAATGTACAATTTGACCAGAGAGAACACTAAACTTATGTATCCTTAACCAGGCGTAGTATCTCGTAGGATACGAAACAAAATTGCCGCCAAGCTGGCAGCATATCTGACAATATACATAAAAATAGGGGCCTGTAAAATCAAAACTAAGCAAAAAAAATTTTAATTTTTCGCTTTTTGCGTTATTTTATTTAAATATACACCAAATATTAAAAAAAAAAAATTCTCCCGTGAATCTGTTGAATAGGGTTAATTTCGGAATTCTTGGAACATCGCTCAACGCCCGGTCGTCCAGTGTCGTGTCAACGCGGTTTGCGCTGAATAATAGATAAAATAATAATAGGCATTGAGGAAAATATAAAATATAAGTTATTTTTTTTTTTTTATTATTATTATACTAGAGTACGTGCCCAATTGCCCTTACGGGCAAACCGCCATTGCTTAAAATGACTTTTAACGAAAGAAATTAAATAATCTACTTTTTCTTTTATTCGTTAGGTAAATAAACTGTTGTCACCTTGGAGTTCTGCATCTGATTTTCTTGGTATTTCTTGTGTCTAATTACCTTATTTTGACAACTAGAAACAGCTGTAGCAGTGTCTGAAGCAGCAGTAGCAGAGAAAGCAGCATTGTCACAGGGGTAGTCAAAGCTGATAAGTAAAATAAGTAAAACATAAGGAAAGGGAAGGATATTGAGGTGAGCTTAAATCTTAATTCATTGTTCTCTCTAGTAAGTGTTCTAGGGGTAGGGGATACGTAGCAAGTTTCCCCTACTTAATGACCAACTGTTTCTGTTTTCTCTTTGTTTGTTCTTTCTACTTTAATTTTATATCTAAGTTCATGCCTAAGTATATATTTTGACGAATTGGTATTTTCTGGTCGATTCTTTTACGATTTCACCGATGGCAAGTATAGCTGTGTCGTCAGCAAATGTAACTACTTTCACATTTATGGTTTGTGGTATGTCGGTGGCAAATAAGTACTGGCTCCAGGATACTTCCTTCAAGAGTGAAGTACAGCTTTTCTTTTATTCCAGTATTTTCTCTCTATTTTGTTTCGTTATTCTGTGTTCTTAAATCCAAATTGGTGGTATGGGACTGTCTTGATATTAGTGTAAATTGTTATTTTAAAAGGCTGGTATCAATTGACATATTGATAGTTAAAATTTTAACTTAGTCTTTTCAATTTTTTATCATAATTATTTAGGGTAAGTCCGGGATAGATGGCCATACTAGGTGAGATGGCCATACCTCATATTTCATACATTTGATGATAGATGTCAGCGCTTGTACCATAAAACAATCAGTCTATACATCTATGCTGTGCGGTGATATCATACATGAAGTTACATTGTGTTTTTACTGTAATAAAAGGATAAAAGGAAATCAAGGTAAGTGAAGTAGTTTTGAGATGTTGCATGATCATTTCTTGTTTCGGTTTTTCTTATAAGCTGTTTTGCTGGAATTAAATATACAAGTAAAACACACTTTGAAATTTATCCTAACCTCAAAATGGTCTCGTTACCGTACGTTTTTCTACAAATTCAGTGGGTGGCCATCTCTCCCTGACAAATCGGGTGAGATGGCCTTCCCCATTTTGGGTGAGTTGGCCATAGTAATTTGTATTATTTTTTTAGATGCCAACTAAGTATACGAGAAAACCAGGTGTGGCTTGAGGTTTATGGACCCAAGAAAATCTTCTCCGTGCCATCGAAGCAGTTGAAAATGGTTCCTCAATAAGAAATGCAGCTGTAACATTTGACATTCCAAGAAAAACTTTGGAAAGACGAATAAAAACTGGCAAAACTGTCAAAGGTAACATGGGCCCCGATTGCATACTTGGCAAAGACAATGAACGTAGACTTGTTCGTCATATAAAAGACATGCAAAATCGTGGTTTTCCATTAACACGTGACGACGTTCGCTCTATAGTATATCACTTTGCAAATCAAATTGGAATCAGACACTCTTTTAATCAAACCGATGAAAAGGCTGGTTATGATTGGCTTAAGTTATTTTCATCCAGAAATGCTGATTTGTCACTGAGAAAATCGGAAGGCGTTTCACTTAATCGCGTTCATGCAATGAATCGGGATGAGGTAAAAAAATACTTCGAATTGTTAGAAAAATGCCTTGAAGAACACGAGCTATTTGACAAACCCGGCAATATTTTCAACATGGATGAGTCAGGAGTTCAGCTCAACACCCGTCCAGGAGTTGTATTAGCTGTGAAAGGTTCAAAAAACGTGTCCAATATTACATCAACAGAAAGAGGTGAAACGATTACACTTATAGCATGTTGCAATGCAGAAGGAAATTTTTTGCCACCCGCCTGCGTGATGAAGGGTAAAATAAAGAAGGATGAGTACACCGATAACATGCCTCCTGGGTCTGTTCTCTACATGTCTCAAAAATCGGCATATGTGAATAATAATATCTTTCTTGAGTGGCTAAGAGATCATTTTCTACCAAGAAAACCTGATGGTAAAGTTCTCTTGATATTGGACGGCCACGCATCTCATTCAAGTTCTGTTGAAATGCTTGAATTTGCCAACCAACATGACATAATTTTGCTGTGCCTTCCGAGCCACACAACTCACTATCTCCAACCGCTTGACAGGGCTGTATTTAAGTCTGTGAAAAATCACTTCTACGCTGCCAGCCAACTTTGGATGAAAGCCCATCCTGGCCGGCGTATCACTCGCTACCAGTTCGGTGAACTTCTACAAGCATGCTGGGGAAAATCTGCGACCCCTGAAAACGCTATTGCCGGATTCAGAGCTACAGGGATTTATCCTTTCAATCCCAATGCGATTCCTGACTACGCCTTCTCTGTCGCAGATAATAATGCAAGGCCCCTGGAAGACGAGGCACGTCAAACAGGGCAAATTCAAACAAGTTCAAATGATGAAAACCAACGAGACATCGAAATCGAAAATACAGAACCACAAGCAAGCACTTCAAAGCAATCTATTGAGATCGAGTCACCATTTACAAAAGTCATTTCAGAAATTTCACCTGCGCCAAAACTGACTGAAATGGTGCGAAAACGTGCAAAGAAAGTGGCCATTAATTGTTTTAACGTCACCAGAACATGTTAGCGAAATCAAATTAAAAAAAGATAAGAAACAACTAAAAGATAAAACTCCTGTACAAAAAGGTAGAAAGAGGAAAAATAAATCGCCATCGAGCAGTGACAGTGAAAAAGATGAACCGACATTTCCTAGTAGCGAATCTGAAAACGAAGAAAAAGAAGATTTTGGCGAGGATGAGTGTGTTGGCTGTGGGGAAGATTATCAATCCACAACAAAAAAAGATGACTGGATTCGTTGTGTACGATGTCAGTTTTGGCTACACGAATCCTGCACAAAATACGTAGACCTATGTCACAGGTGTGGAAAAAGATACTTGAAAAATGTAAAATGAAGATGTGAGAAAATTTTAACACATGCAAAAGAATTTTTGTTCCGATTTAATAAAGTATTTTTTGTAGACTAGATTTAGTTTGTTAAAAACCCTATGCTTTAAGCAACATTGTACTTAATAAAAATATTAGTTTCCACAATTTTCAAGGCATTATTTTATTTATATATATATTTGTTTTAATAAATCTACATTTCTTACTGTGGCCAACTGTCCCATACTGATGTGGCCATCTCCCCCATAGTATGTGGGAGAGATGGCCAATTGTTATTATTCTAAATTTTTCCAAATTTTCGTAACACGTTTACTTGTATACTTAATATATTTGGTTTATTTTGAAGCCAAGGTATGATCCAAAAATGTACCTGAACATTTTTGTCGTCATGTTATTTAAACCCGAACTACCATCAAAAATGGTTCTTCATGGCCATCTATCCCGGACTTACCCTATGTTCCTTCAAATTCCTCAAATGTTGATTAAAAGTTATTATTTAAAGGACTTGAATCATTAGACTTTATGTATAAAAATAAGATTCTCTTATTAGGAGATTTTAATATTACTTCCTATATATTCTGCAAGATAAATTCTAACTAAACTTCTCAGGTTTCGCTACTAAACAACTTCTTAGAAGTTTTTGATCTCACCCAGCAACACAACATAGGTAATGATCATGGTAGAATATTAGATCTAATACTGCATAATGATATATCTATGGTAGAAAAATCAATTGATCCTTTTTTAAATGACGATTTACATCATCCTGCATTGATTTTGAGCTGTAATTTGAATGTGAGTTCCAACATCAAAAATAACCTTTACAAATATTATCAAAATGCTTATAATTTTCGAAAAGCTAATTTTCCTGTACAAAAAAAATACAGAATATTGACTGGAGCTTTTTAAAAGTTTTTAAAAACGTAGACGATGCCACAACTTATTTCTATGGTAAGCTCTATATTATCTTTGATAAATATATCCCAAAATATGCGCCATCTATAAAGAAAAATTATCCTCCTTGGTTCAATAGGCAAATCATTAATAAAATGAATCATAAATCGAAGTTTTATAGTTAGTATCAGCAAAACAATGACCCTCGTGTTTATAGTGAATTTTCACGTAAATTAAATGTGAAATAAACAAATCTTATAGGGAATATGTCAGCTCTATTGAAAATAATCTAAAGGATAATCCTAATAAATTTTGGAATTTTGTTAATAATAGGGGAAAATCACGTATAGATAATCAAATAATATAGATGGTAAAACTTTTGATACTAAATGCTTTTGCTGATTTTTTTGCACGCTCATATGGTCCAACATCAGTTTCTTAATCACATCACACCTCGGTCTATAATAACACAGTAATCGTATCCCGCCTTTAAGTAAATGAGGTTTTATCCGTTCTTAAACAAATTAAACCGAAAATGACGACAGGTCCTAATGACATTCCGGCATTTTTATGTTAGAGACTTTGCTCAAATTCTAGCTTACCCACTCACTATCCTTCTAAACTTATGTCTTAAATCTAATATATTTCCAGAAGCATGGAAGCGCTCCAGTGTCTATCCAGTTTTTAAAAAGAGAAAGCAGTGCAATATCGAAAACTTTTGGCCAATATCAATTATATGTAATTTCAGCAAAGCATTTAAGATAATTATTTACAATAAGCTCTATAACCATGTGAGTCAGCAAATCTCCTCTAGTCAGCACGGATTTATGAAAGGTCGTTCAACTGTTACGAACTTAGTAAATATCACACAATTTATAGCAGGAAAAATAGACAGGCACACTCAAACGGATATTATATATACAGACTTGTCAAAAGCTTTCGATCGGCTCGATCACTGTGTTCTGAATAATAAACTTTTTTCCTACGGACTCTCATCTTCTTTAGTTTCACTATTCCAGTTGTATTTAATCAATAGAAGACAATATGTGCCATTTTCGGGTTTTAAATCTGTAGAATACATAGCTCTTTCTGAGGTACCCCAAGGGAGCAACTTGGGGCCTCTTTTATTTAACATATTTATCAATGATATTACAAATGTAATCCGGGTCAACTATCTTTTATATGCAGACGACATGAAGTTATTCTATGAAATAACAAATGTTGACGACTCTGTTCGGTTAACTAATACCCTAAGTAGTGTAGTAAAATGGTGCACTGATAACAAATTACCTCTTAATCCAGATAAATACATTGTTATGTCTTATACGTTGAAATCATGTCCCATATACATCCATATTCCATTAATGACGTAATTTTAACTAGACCAACAACATTAAATGATCTAGGAGTGACGTTTGATAAACAACTTAATTTCATAGCTCATATAGAAAATAATATAACCGCAGCGAATCGAGTCTATGGCTTTGTAATACGTAATGGCAAAGATTTTCAACATAATTTAACATTAAAAACCCTATATCATACATATATTCGTTCTAAATTAGAGTATGCATCTATAGTTTGGTCTCCCTATTACTCGGTACACATTGATAATGTTGAATATGTCCAAAGACGCTTTTTAAAGTACTCGTACTTATTATTTGTAAATCATGGAATATGTCCTCCCAGAGGTACTGCACAAGAATTATTACACTTGTGAATCATGGAATGAAAAGTCTCAGTGCTCGTCGAGAATTCTATGCTGTTGTCCTTACGTACAAGTCATTAAACAATATTATACATGATCCAGTCCTTATTATACATGATCCAGTCCTTATTATACATGATCCAGTCCTTTTAGGAAATATGAACTTTCTAATTCCACGCTTAACTTCTCGCACAACTGATTTCTTTTATCTAGCGACTCCGCGAACCAATGTTTTATTAAATTCGCCAGCGTACAAACTTTGTCATATTTATAATAAATTCAGTGACCAGCTTGACTTATTTCATAGTAGCTTTACATGTATACGTAATGTCTGTCTAAACTAAACTTTTTTTTTTTCATATATTATGTTCAACTGAATATTTACAATATTTTTCTTTTTGTACTAATTGCTATATTGTGATTACTTCCACTCTGTAATTGGTTTTTGTTGAGTGGTGTAGAAATTATTAAAATATATAATTATTCTCTCTGATGGATTTCAATCTTCCACGCCAAATTTTTTCGAAAATTTTATTCATCAGGAGTGGTATATAGGTAAAAAGGACTTCATTTAACGTTTTTCTGGGTTGGGTATCACGAAAATTTCACTGACAACTGTGTTAATGCTAGATACATGTTCCACTCGAAATGCAGCGTTTAATAATGAGTTTCACGACAGCTTTTCTTTGGTAATCATTGTTTCAATATGTCATCCCTCCCTTGGAAATAATATTTATTCTTAGTTCCTTCTGTTTTTGTGATACGCTCCAGATTTCTACAACTTTTCTCTTCTTTTCTTTTAATAAATCCTCCTAATAAGTCCTTCTAATTTATGTGGTTGCAAAAATCATTGAACATGATCTACAGAGATGTAAGACTTTTATATATTTATTATTGTTTAGTTTCTGTTTTTCTCTTTTATTAGTGGAACGTGAACTGTTAGACGCTTAAGATTCCTAGTTTCGGAAACCTAAGTTTCCATCTTCGGATGCAGTCAAAATTTCAAAAACATTAAGAAATACATGGAGACGATTACAAACAGTTAAAATTTTTAAAATACCAGAAACCCTCTCTTTTTGTTTTAGCGTGTGTATTCGAAATAATATTAATTTGGTTTTCCTAATTATTCGTTTGTATGAAATTGTAATAAAATAAATAAATCAATGCAGGTGTCCCACAGGGCTGTGTGGTAGGACCAGTTCTTTATTTAATAAAAACAGCGATATCCCTCAACAACATGTTAAAATAGCAAACACTTGCAGTTTACACTGCAATATTGACAGTTGGGCAAAATTATAAAGAGATTTTAGAAAACCTCAATGGACAAAGAAGTGAAAAATAAAAATTAAATAAACTGAAGCAGTGCATGTTTATTTTACTCTACGACAACAAAACCAAAGTACAATAACCAATTGTGTTTTTTCTCATTACAATTCGGCCAAATACCTAGGTATGAACCTAAATGTACGACCCAGATCGAGAAAAAACGTAAAGAACTTGATCTTAATTAAAAAAAAATGTATTAGTGCCAAAGAAGAAAATCCAAGCTTTAAGTGCACAATAGATTGTTATTTTATAAACATGTCCTAAAACCAATCTAGATTTTTGGCATAGAGCTACATGAATGTAACAACAAGAGTAATATTGATATATTAATAAAGTACTAAAAGAAAATACATTTCATGTATACAAGATCCATTTGATACAAGAAATAAATGAAGATGACTCAGACTGGCGTCTACAGTTTTGTAAAATTATAAATGAAAAAATAAATAACAATGCAAACTTTTTCACGAAACAACGGCTTATGAAATTAAACATATTGGCAGTAATATATGGGAATCGCCTTATGGGGTTAATCCATTTGACAAAAAATTTAAATGTAGAAAATTATCTTTAATTATAATTGCAAAATATTGATCCTACTTTAACATATTTAATCGAAAATGATAATAGGTACTCAGAAGATGATATGGTTTTCCAGAAAAATGGCGCACATTAACATTTTCAATGCGATGAATTGAAAAAAGAGACTTTACTGAATGGTCAGCAAGGTTCCCTGATTTTAATCAAGTCGATTTCTTTTTATGGTATTATTTAAAGAGTACGATTTATAGGACTGAATCTGTTTCGTTAAAAGAACTCGGACGAATAACGCATGAATGCAGTATAATAAGCCCTGAAATACTTCAAAACGTTCAAAGTAATTTCGATCAACGACTTTACAATTGTATGGAAATTGAAGGAGAATATTTTGAACATCTAATTAATTAAATATCACTAATGCGATAATAAATTCTTCAAATTTAGTTAATTTTATGTTATTTTTGATAAGATGGAAAAAATAAAACTTATTGGCCAAATATAGGGCGTTGCGTTCATTTTTTTTTACAAACATAAAGTTCATATCGAAAAAAAAAGTTATAGATGATCATGTCTTGGATGATAGATACAACGATACAAATTTTATGTAGGCTGTATCTATATCTGTAACGAGTGGCGGGTGGGTTATCCCCATGGCACCCACGCCTAACCAGGCTCATTGTGCATCCTCCTAAAATGATAAGCGTCTCCTGGCTCGTGAGACAGCGTACAGATTTAATGAAGTTCTTTAATTAGGTCTGTCACTACCAATTTTGTCAGGCCAATAGAAGGGCCAGGTCCAAAAAGCATTTGGTTGGCTGCTTTCTTGTCCAGTGAATCAGCAAGCTTGTATGCTATCTGCAAAGATGAGCATGATCCTTTTAGTGATGTTGTTTCTGGTGATTTTTTTTGCTGCTATGAGAATCCTCTTAAGATCTGTTTGAACTACACTAGCACTATTGCTCACAGTCCATTTTATGTTTAGATTTAAGGATCTACAGTATATTTCACATCCTTAGTCTTGTTTTTTTTTTAGAACCGTAGGTGTGGATATGAATCGTACGTGCCACTTCCGGCTCTTCTATTTGTTCTGTTACAATTTAATATGGCTTATGGAAGATACATCTCGGTGAGATGGAGCCCATATTCGTTTAAAGCAGTAGAAGTGTATCGAGCTCCTTCTGCCAAAAGCTACGTCTCGCCTCATCAGAGCCTACATCTGGTTCTATTTCAACCGTGAACATGCGTGTCATTGTCATCAGAGCAACTTCCTTGATGTAAATATCAAGGATGTGAGTCTAAGAATGACTTTTGTGGCTCTGGTCGGTGTTGTTTTTATTTCTACTGTTATGTTGAAACATGCTGCTCTTTGAATTTGTTTCAGTTTACGGATAGCTGTCAATTTTGGGTTTTCGGTACCCAGACAACTGCACCGTATAAGTCTAATAATAGCCATGTAAATCCATGCGACGACTCTAGGGGAGAAGCCTTAGGTGCGCCCCACGGTTCGGCGGCATTGTTCGAAAGCAGTATAATATACTCTTTTGACACCGTTTTCTAAATGCGAGTTCCATGTTAAATTGGTGTCAAAGGCGAGATCTAGGTACTTCACCTTTGTTGCAAAGTTTAGATTTGGATTTAGGAGTTCTGAAGGTTTTATTTCTATATTCATCCTTTTCCTTGTCAAAGGGACTATTTTTGTCTTCTTACGATTATTAGACATTACACCATTGTTCTATAATTTTAAGAGCTACTTACATTCTTTCGCAGAGTATGTTTTCAAAATTCCTTGTTTTCAGAATGTCATTATTGAGGTGGCTGATTGAGGGTGTCGAGAAACATGTTCCACAGTAGAGGTGATAGCACCCCTTTCTGTAGACATATATTGGCAACAAAGCCTCTTATAAACACATTTTCTACACTTATGTTTACTACTCGCTTTAAGAGATCCACCCACTAACCATCTGTGGAACATTTCTATTGGTTAGTGACTATAGTATCTTGTGGAAGGTGGTTTTATCAAAAGCCCTGTTCTATGTCTAGCTCTCTATCCGGCCCCCAATTAGATGAAGGGCTGAATCAGAAGATCTTCCTGGGGTGTATGCATGTTGGTTTGGGTGTTGTGGTGTTGTTGTAATCACTGCATCCCTTATATACCGTTCGCATAGCTTTTCCAAAGTATTCATTTAAAACAACTAATAGCTCGGTATGTTTTTGGGACAGTGTAATTCATCCTTCCAGGTTTAATTATGAAAACCACTCATAGATGATCATATGCCTGATTAGTCCATCGCAATATATTTCTTATGATAGGCCACGCATATTTATTTAAAATTAGGAGGTTATAGAAGTGGAATGTCACATTACAGATGTATTATATAAATGTGTCAGTTGGAATGAAAATTGACTTGTTTTAGGTTTTTTTTTTAATACGCTTTTATTATCT
The DNA here is from genome assembly GCA_927349885.1 of Psylliodes chrysocephalus. Classification (NCBI taxonomy): domain Eukaryota; kingdom Metazoa; phylum Arthropoda; class Insecta; order Coleoptera; family Chrysomelidae; genus Psylliodes; species Psylliodes chrysocephalus. Next base: position 42,035,899 of record OV651819.1, read on the forward strand.
TGATATGTGTGTGTATGTATCTATGTAACGTAACGTGATTTTCACCCCCTTTAAAACTTTGGATTGAGTTGAAACTTTGCACACTTTTCAAGGACCAATGACAATACAATAATTTAAATAGTTTGTCCCATTTTCCTAATCATGACCTTCAGGATTACCGATTTTCTAAAATAGATACTGTATGTAATTTCTGTGGTAATTTTTATCAAATTTTATTCTAGGTTGGGGGTTGAAGACAGGGGGTGCATATTTACGATCTCTTTTGATCCTCTATTCATATATGTACTCACTAATATGATTAGTTCCAATAAAATTCCAGTTCAAGTTCGCTTTAGATGCAGTTAGTCAGTTATCCCTATGGTAACCTTTTTAGAAATATTATTAAACGATTTCGCCGATCTGACAGGGGTATAAAATGGGGATGTCGGCGAAATCGTCTAATATTAAGGTGAATTACAGCGAAATTACCGAAACCGTAAGAATTTTAGGTGATTCCAGAAATACGAATTTGCTTTGACATAAGTGGTTTACGACACGGTTTTCCGTTAACAAACAATTTCAAAAAAGTTAAGGACGAATTTTTTAATTAATTTTTAATAAAACTGAATATATGGATGAATATATATGGAAGGAGGTATATTTGTATAAATGAAATTGAATAAAAAAGTTGGTAGACAGATATTAGTAAAAGTAGAGTCATTATGGAAATATTTTAAAAAGCGTCTCACTCTTAATTTAAATTTATTTATAATTATTTTCTACTTTTTAGTTGGATTTTCTAATAAAGCGTGTTTTTTATTTTTTTACTGTTATTTATATTAAAATCAATTAACACTGTCAAATAACAAATAATTGACCCACTCTGTATACCTTTCCTTATACTTATTTTTTGTATTACAGGCCTGATTATGGCTACATAATATATGCCGAAACTAGTTGCCTTCTTTTATTTTTACATTTATTATATTGCAGTATCGACTTTGGGTAGTTTTGTGCTTATTAAATACATGAGCACATTAAAGAAAAATAGATTATATTTCACATTTCTAATCTAATAGAGTCCACTCTATAGACATATAAGTTAAGAAACGTATCGTTTTGCCTCATAAAAAAAACCTTCCCCTGTGAAACAAAAACAGACCCCTATAACAAATAACCAGACATTAACCAGATACTTTTATCCCCTTAAAAGATTTATCTTTTAATACCGCTTAATATCGACAGTTTTATATACCGCCTACTACTCCCTATGCCATCGCTAAACCTAATGTATTTATAAACTTTCTTAACAAATTGCTTGTAATTTATTTGGGAAAATACTCGGGAAAGCTGTGTGAAAATGCTGCATTGAATTTGTGAAACCATTTTCAACGGGATTTCTTAACTATTCTTAAGAAATATTATAGCGACAGTAGAAAATTACTCCCTGTTAAATACAATTTATTTTAATTCTCATTATACGTATATGATTTGTAATAAAAAAACGTTTTTATCAGTCTAGTGTATGTACACCTTATATTGTGATCACCTCAAATATAGAAATACGAGGTACGTCTTAGAAGTAATGATAATAATTAGGTTTAAATTGTTTTATTAAATGTACGTAAAAATAATATTGTCTGGAAAAGAAATTTATTTATGTGTGCGAACTCACATTGACAGCTCATGGATCTTGACTCACAGCTCACTATAGGTTAGAGAATTTTGGCAAAGAAAAATTTTTCAGAGCTTCCACATCTTTCTTACAGTCCATACTTGGTCCCATATGATCATTTTCTTTTTCAACGCTTAAGCGGAAGTTATATATTTCAAAGGACCATACTCTAAAGGGACAATATTATTTTGTAGGTACATTCAATAAAACACTAAATATTTTTACATTCCTATCTGTATACAGATATAAGGAAAGTATAGGAATCATGATTTTTTTCGACCTCGAGTTTTCGACGGATTTTTACGTTTTGGGGTCCCCTGAATCCGTTTTGACTATTTTCGCGATGATGTCTGTGTGTCTGTGTGTCGCATAACTCATGAACCGATACACAGAAAAACACCAAATTTTAAACTTAAGCTTTGTTCTAGCGTCCAATAAACTGATTTGATTTTGGGCAGAGTCGGAACATCTGGGGGGTACTTTATAGGTGGTAATTTTTATATTTTATGAAATATATCTGTTATTTCCGTTTGGGGAAGAAAATTCTTTAAGTAAAAGTTACTTTTTATATTCTTATCTATAATTTTTGTTTTATACAAAATTTTTCTAAAATGGTCCGTATTCGAGAAATTTGACAAAATGTAAAAAAATATTTTTTTATAAAAATTGTTCAAATAAAAGTTGTTATATAATTCTCTATAATTTTTATATTATACATTATTTCTTTAAAATGGACCGTATTCGAGATATTTGAGAAAATATGTAAATTTCGAATTTTGAAGAAAACTCAAAAACGGATAAAGAAAAAAACATTAACATGTTTATTTCGGCCTGACGTGAAATAATTAGATTTTGAACAAAGTCGGAACAACTGGGGGGGTACTTTATGGGAGGCCGTTTTTATATTTTATGGAATATATCTGTTTTTAATGTTTGGAGAAACAAATTGTTCAAATAAAAGTTACTTTTAATATTATTATCTATAATTTTTGTTTTATGTAAAAATTTCCTAAAATGGCCGTATTCGATAAATTTGACAAAATGTGCAAAATTCTGATTTTTATGAAAATTTTTGAAATAAAAGATGTTTGCGATATCGATCTCTATAATTTTTGTTTATACAATACATGATTTTTCTAAAATGGACCGTAATGGAAAAATTGTAGGAAAAGTGCTAAATTTAAATTTTTTAGTATTTTCGTTTTCAATGAATATCTATAGAAAAATGTTTCGAGGTAGATGTATGTGGAAAATGTATATATTTAGTTTATCATCTAAACATTTATAGAGGTGCTACAATAGGTTGTACAAAATAACCGGAAAAAGCCTGTAATAACTAGATAGGAAAGTCATGTGTTTGACACATCAGATTTTTATTATTTCTAAGGTCCAAAAACAAAAAATGGCCTCTAAAATTTGGAGTAGTTTTTGTCTTATTTTTTGAGGCGAGAAATCCTCAAGTATTCTTCTCATTTTGTTGTGTTAAATTTGGATATTGAATTGAGTTACTACTTTTGTTGACAAGAAATTGTTTTATTATCTAAGCAATAAGATTTTAGGAAGAAAAAGACAAGATGATCTAGTATATTATCCAACAATGTATTAAAACTCTCAAACCTTTTATGATACAGGGTTGAACTCGGTTAAAAGGGAAAAACCGGAGATAAGGGAAATAATAAGAAGAAACGCTCACAAAAAGCACATGCTTAATTTCCCCGCAGGCTCGCTCACAAAGTTACATGAACAGACGCGCATGTATCTCATAGATACACTACAATATTTTGATATAAAATAAATTAAACATCAGTACTAATAAATTTCTTAACTCCTCACAATCATTTTCGTTATTTAGATCGTATTTCTTTTTTCCTGATGCCATTTTAATACCTTCAAAAAATTAAAACATAAATACAACATATAGTATATCTTGTCATTATATTTCAATATATAGAATGACAAAAAAATATATTGCAAGCATATTTATACATTAGCAGCAAACGTTCAAAAACCGTAAATGAACTAAAAAAAAATATGAATTAAAAATAACTTGCATAAACTGTTGTCTGTAACTGTGAGATACAAAATATTAATATTTTAAAAAGACTGACCACTTGAAAGTCACATGGCATACTGTTAGATAGGACCACTGGAGACAGGAAGGTAGATAGGAGCGGAAAGGTCTTGCTCTTTAAACGCGGTAGTACAAATGAAAAGAAAATTAAGATGTATCTGAGGGATACATGCGCCTGCCCGAAAGTTAACAGTGACCAGCTCGAACGCACTTAACATCTGATACATTATGTGGCGCTTTCATCAAATAACGCAGCGGAAAATTTAAAAATCTGCTAATATAAGTTGTAAATATGTACTTTTATATTCTGATAAAAAAAATTAAATAGTGTTAATCATGGTAAATTATTTATTAAGAATAATATTCTACTAAAAGTGTATTATCGATTATTTATTGTAAATCTATATTTTTCCTTCTATATCAAATCTTCTATCCAACGTTTTGAAGCTATTTTCTTGCTCTAAGACAATAGATAATAATAAATAAATATTTAGTGACAAAAGATGGCTACTGTTTGTGTTTCTTACATGGCTATAGATCTTACTTTGATAAATTAAAGAATACCACATTTAGATTGTTAAATTTATTCATTATTCTAATGTTACAAAATATAATTATTTTTTTCAAATTTCATACAAAAACAACCACATTTGTAGCATAATTTAAATTTAAATTTAATATTTAGTTGTCCAGAGAGCTTTAGTTCATATTCTAAAATGCCATCTAAAAATATATCTCCGAGAGAAATTTTTGTGTGTTTACACTGGACTAAACAACTGTCAGATATAAATCTCATGCAATAAATGTCAGATGTAAACGTACCTTAACGATTGGTTCTAGCAGTGAGTTAACATAACTCGGACCGGTTAAAGTTTGTTGGAGTGATAACAATGAAGTTTTTGCTCCCAGAATAATACCTCTCCAGAACATTACAGTTCCTCCTTGATATCTTGCGACAGATCTGGTAGCGTGGAGTCTGGCTCATCTTCCTGGAGCTCTGAGAACCCGAATTCGATGGCGATCTGATCTTAGGCCAATTCTGCTTTAAGAAAAGGACATTTTGTCAATTCTCAATTGTCCAGTTTTGGTGTTGAAGGCACCAATTTAGCGAGTAAATTGTATTTTAACTAGATAACGGTAGGACTCGTAACTCTTTCCTACTGTACAACCCTCGAAAGCAAAGTCTTTTTCTTAGGGTTTCAACTGAAACGTTCACATCTGTAGCTTCCAGAAATTGTCGTTGTAGCTCTGGATGAGAAACACTGGGATTTTTTTTAGCGATTTGGCACACAAAGTGGTCGTGTTGTTCAGTTGTGACTTTTTGACGACTTTGTCTGGGCCTGTTCTTAAGAGTTGCTAGTTCCAAGTACCTTTCATATGTTTTAGATACAACACCCTGGGTATTGACTACTAACACTGCTATGTCTCATTGAGACATTCCTTGTTCAATGAAATCAATAATTCTTTCCCTCTGCACATCTGTTAGTCCAACATAAGGCATGTTGTTCTTTTTTTGGACAGAAATAAAATTTACGGAGGATCGTGATTTTACTTCTAAACACAAAATTCACAAGATAATAAATCGCAGCAGTCGTTTCTTCTTTATTATCATGTTTGTTTTTAACAAAAAGCCCTATCTTAAAGTAGGATACCAAATTTTTTTGCTTACAAAAAGTTTATTCCGAAATACATAGTGGTTCCATATAAGTTTGGTTGTGTGTATATCAATGAGTACGAGGTATAGCGTGAGGTATGGCATCTGTAAAGCCATCGGTCCCTAGTCCATGGATGATGGGCTCGTTAAAGATTCCTAGATGGTTAGAAAATCAGGGGATTCGACTAACTTTCTAGTATTTGGGGGTAGCGTGCTTACCAACATCGGTGTATAAACACTGCAGTAAGACTAGCCCGACGTTAAATAAGTTAATAATAAAAATAAAAGTTCTTTCAAATTTTTTTATCATCAATGGAAATTATTTCGTTATTAGTTGAACTACAAGCTTGTTGCTGGACATTTTCTGACTGTTGTCCCTTCTTAATTTTTTTTGACAATTTTTTTTTACCTTGAGTTTGCTGGTGTCATTGGCGTCGACTACTACGGCCATTAGCCTCGTGTTCTGTGTAGGCTTTGTTACTGTTTCCCAGCGCCACTTTAGGAACAGCACTGTTAATTAGAACCCAACAGTGAATGGTCGAGTGGGGAATCCTACCAAGGCATCAGAATTTATTTTAAATAATTAAATTAAATAAAAAAATTCCGGCCAACGGTGCGATTCGATCCTGAGACCTTCCGATCTCAAAGTCATGACTCTAACCACTGAGCCAACCAACCCCCCTTTTTTGAATTGTTTTTATTTCTAATTTCACCAATCTGTTTTACCTGTTTTTTATTCGTTTGGCTTGTTTTTCATTCTTCTCAGCTTGTTTTCCTTCTCTCACATTTTTGCGCTCTTATTTTTACATTCCTTTTATAATTTTTTAATCGATTTCATTTCCTTTATTTTCTCTCCAATTTGTGCCAGTCATGACAAACCTTTTGGTTTCTCGCTTTTCTTTCCGTTGGGATGATTTAACCCATGATAGAAGATCTTGGAGATCCAAGTTAGGGAAATTTTAAGTTAGATACTATTGTTAAATTAATCTTAATAATATGTTCTTGATTGGCATAAATTATTTCCTGAATAACGACTTTATTATTTAAATTAATCATCAAATATTACAGGAATATCAGCTACATCTGTATTAAATTGTTCATAGCGATTGGTCTCAAATAAAAACTCAGGCTTGCTTAAACTAGCAATTTTTTCAAGATTTTTAGTTTTAAGCATCCCTTTATTATTAATTTTATCAACTGCTTTCTCTTTATTTGCTTTTGTTTCTTTATCAAATGCTTTCCATACATTATATAGTGTACATTCCAAAACAATATTTTTATTGTACGAGTTATTTTAAAATTTTGATAGATATTCATTGTCAACTACATTACTAAATATCTGGAAAGAAAATAAATGGTAGTCGTTTCTGAAATTTTATTGCCAGGTTTTAAAAGGCTGACTATCCGAAAATTTGGAAAAATCATGACATTGCAATTAAACGGGTATAGCACTGTGACTTTAAATCTATTTTCTAGTATTTTTTTGGTTGGCATATTGTTTTATGACTTTTTCTAATATGGAAAGGAATTTGTCTTTATTTAGATTTTCTTTCTAATTTTTACGTATCCATTCAAATACTGCTTTCTTCCAACCAGTCTTGATTGGCTTAAAAGCAGATACATCTGCGGGCTGCAGAATTCAGGTAACATTAGGGTAGAAACAAATTAATAATTCCAATGTCTTACAAAGTTCACTTAATTCGTAGGTCACGTGTGTACTGTGGCCATCTTCGTACACACTAATTGAAAATTCAATGTTTTTTTTAAGAATGGATACATTACATTTAAAATATATTCATAGAACACAGTTGCTTTCACCCACCCTTCTCCGGTAAACCATTCAAAAGGTACTATATTTCCAACTTCTGCTTTTAGTCTTTTACCGAGAAATATAACTATGAAAGGGTTTTTTTTTCTCCTGGGCTCGTCTGACTATGTATCTCCGAATAACACTGAAGCCTATTGGCTTATTGTGTTTTACCCTATGCTAGTTTATAGCACCCACCCTGTCACCTTTGATGGAAGGGGTTAGAAGTCCTGTTGCGCAGAATATTAACATAACGGTACCGAATATTTAATTTTAAAGAGGCATGCATGACTTCATATACATTTTTACCACCCCGTGGGGCGAGCACCTTTAACTTGTTGGGACACAGGTTAAAACATGTTTCATCCCCGATAAATATTCGTTTTGGGTAATTTATTATATTATTGTTATACCCTTTCGCAAGAAGGTACGATTCTATAGGTCTAAACTATATTTAATGTCCTTTTTGGAGATATTGCTGAGGTAACAAGTTCTGGGGTACAATCTTTAATTATTGGATGTTGTTGCAGGTGGGCTTTATACTACCCATACGGTAGATTATCTATAAATGCATTTTTTCTTCGAGATATCTATGATGGCCTTTGCAGACAATTAAAGGTCTTCTTTTCGTAGGGTCTCTTTTTTGCGTTTTTGAGAATCTTCTCACGAAATAATTTTTATTCTACAGTTATCATTACCGGAGTTGGCTCGAAAGAACTTTTAACGAATTTATCGCTTTTTATGAATTATGTTTGTTAATGTTTGTTACACACTGAATTACCGAGTAATGAATAATACATTTTTGAATGCACTTGAATGTAAATAAAAATTTTCTTTTTTTCGACCATGTGTCATTACACACTTACCTATTAAATCGTCTCCTGGGTAGATGAAGTCTGTCCGATACTAATTGAGGCTACTTCGACATTACTTGAAGCTTATTGGAAATCACGAAGAGCTACCTGGAGTACGCGAAAATTGCTTTGAGCTACGTGAAAACTTGGAGCTTAGAAGCTAAGTGGAAACTACTTCGGAGCTTCGTCGAAAATTACTCGGGAGCTTCATCGAAAAATTTACTTGAGAGCATGGAGTTTGGAGAAGCTACGTAACTTGAAGTTTGGAGCTACGTCGAAAATTACTAGAAAACTTGGAGCTTGGAGAAGCCAGGTAACTTGGAGCTTGGAGCTACGTCGAAAATTATTTGAAAACTTAGAGCTTGGTGAAGCTACGTAACTTGGAGCCACTACAGGCTTAGAAATAAAAAGACATCAGTAACAGGAATAGTACATCTAAAGGCCAGTTTCGAAATCTAACGGACTTATGCATAAACAGGACAAATATTTAAGTTACATCATCTGAACAGAATATAAAATATCAGGACAAATATTAAAGTTACATAATCTGAACAGAATATAAAATTTTTATAGGGCTAAAATAAGTTATAAGAATAAGTTTTACGTCATCTGAACAAAATATAAAATATTTATAAGGCCAAAATAAGTTATAACAATAAATTTTACATCATCCGAACAAAATATAAACTATTTATAAGGCCATAATAAGTTAAGAGCCATAGATTTCCGTTTAAACTGTATTTCCAGACTGACTTGTAATTCAGTTATTTAATTGCCTCCCCGCGTATATATCAAAGAAGGCTTAAAAATATTGTTAGGTAGGATAGCTATAATCTATATAAAATAAAATAATAATAATAACCGGCATTCATCCGCATGGTGGTAATAAAAAAAGCAAATGGCCCACCTTTTGCTTTCCGACTAAATCCAGCAAAGCGATAAAATATTATTAAAAAAAAACATTACCTGACAATTACCCCAACGGTAGCACATAAGCACATACGAAAGACACACGATAATTATCTAAATTTACTTATAATAACTACAAACTAGTAGATTTGTCGACACAACACTACCACATTGAGTTTTGAATTCGATAGACAAAAGAGGCATGTTAAAACAAGCCGGTTTTATCTCAGCGTTACCAGTAAAGAAAAGAGTATGGGAACTGAAGTATCGATACCGGTATCGAAAGGGTATCGGAACGAAATTATCGATACCGATATCGGAAAGATAGTACGCCGACTTACCATAAAGTGATTCTAAAATATACTTTTTGTTTGTATTGCAAAGTCAAAACTACTAAAATATTGAAACGAAAGTAATAGTATCGACACAAAATTAGTACTCATATGAGTAAAGTATAGAAAGCAAAGTATCGAAAGCAGTTTTGGGTACTAAATTACCCGGTATCGAAAGAAAAGTATCGATACCATCATCATCAGTAGTATCCCTACATCCCTACTCAGCGTGAATGCAGAAGAAACGCTGCGCACGCGCGCCGATGTTACTATTCCAAGGAAGCTAGCGATCATCGTTTCATGTTCTGTCATTAAGAGGGGTTATAGAGAAGTTGTTATCAAAAATAAATTTGAAATTAATTTAAAATTAATTTCACTTAACAGCATTCTAAATAATTAATTGGAGTATGTTTGGCAATTGTCAAATTAAGTAAAAGCAAATGACAGTGCAGTCATCTATAGTGCAGAAACCTGTCACAAAATAAAAAAACAAAGGTGGAATGGAAATGTTTATAATATTCCATTTTTATGAAACTACCGTTCATCAAATTTCTAGAGGTGTTCGACGCCCAGACAGAGAACGCGCTACGTGTGACTAAGGTAGCTATTGTACAGTCTGCTAAACAAGTTATTTTAAATAGTTTTTAATATTTTAAGGTAATTAAATTTTAAAAGTGTGGAATAGTTTAGGGATTAAATTGGTCTGATTGGACTTTCTTAGAACGTTTTTAAAAGCAGCTAAAGATAGTAAGTAGAATTGAAAATAATAATTATGCCATAGAAGGTGTTTTGGAATTCCTTCAACCTTTTGAAATTGAGTCAGAAAATATAAATTTTATAGGATAGCGGAAAATACCTATAATTTTTTTGTAGGCCTTTGTAAATCGTGGAAATAGTTTATATTTTATTTCTACCTTATTAAGGAAAATTGTACCTATTATTAATAACAGTTGTTTCTGAAACATTACTAAAATTTTCGAAATTTTGTTTTTCTACAAAATAATAAACTATACTATTTAGAAAAAAATTTATTTCTCTTATAATTTTTTAAAAAATAACAGGGGAATATTTACATTTCTTGATCTATTAAACAAAACGATAAATTATCTCGACGAATGACACCATGTTCTAGTACGGAAGCTAGCTTTACATTTTTGTTGGTGGTTTCATGGGTTTCATATCAATTTTTTGTAATTGTAGTTTACACGTACATATACCTCTTAACACTTGTTTGCTTTATTAAAAAAGTGTGTTGTTGTGATTTACGTCGAAATAAGTCAAAAACAACTTGAAACCCCATATAAAATCAAAAAGGAGAAACGGAAAAAAATTGAGCCTGTAACTCAGAAACAAAAATAGCTATCTAATAATAAAAAAATAAAATTTGATTCTTGTGCAGCTTCATCTATATCATTAACTGTTTTTTGTTTTTTAATGGTTTTTCTTGGTGATGAAAATTCCGATATCTCACGGTTATCGATTTTTTTTTCTCTCCAGAAATGCGGACGACAGTGTTTTTAGATACTCCTGTGGCTGCAGCAACACGATCATTTACATTTTTAAATGTTATTGAAGGTGAATTAAAGTTTCCTTCTCTTCTCATAAACTCTATAACATTGGCTATTATTTCGCGAGATTGACTGTTAATCACGCGGCCTCTTAATTTGCTATTAAACTCCATACTTAGGTTCTATTAAACTGTAATGAGCAAAAAACACAAACGAAAATAAAAGAAATGTTTTAGCGAAATTTACATCTGACATTTACGTCTGAATGAAATAGTGAAATACTTGATGCGCAGAGTGTACTTTCATTGCGTAAATCCGTCGGGATGCCTGTCAGTAGTGCTTTCTCTGTCTAGCCGTCGAAAGCCTCTAGAAATTTGATGAACTGTAAATTACTAATACTGAATTTTCTTCCATAAATTGTAACTTATATGACTTTATTAAACTCGTTATAACTATTGTTATGCGAATATATAACAGGACACATATTATGTAAATTTTAAAAATTTACCACATTTATAACTTCCTTAACTAATCGTCTTCAATTTGTTTCAGGAGAACACCCGGCGGCGATGCAGACCAGCAGAGCCGCGCCCCACCATCAGATGGCGTTGCTCGCCTTGTCACTTTGCACCCTCGTGGCTGCTACCCTAACTAGATGATTATATCTCCAATAAATATCAATCAACTTTATGCTCATCTTAATCTAGGCGGCTGTGGATAAGGAAGAAATGAAGTGTTGGATTCTGTAGTCCTAGCGGTTCACGCATTTTTTGCTCTAATTAGTTAGATCAGAACACTGAGAAATCAATATCTGCTAATGAAAAATTATTCAAAGTATCATTTTCATGAATAATCAAAGAATTTCTTATATCGAAACTACTATTTTTTTCGCGTTTTCTTAATATACATATGAGTGTGATACCCAATCTTTGATTTTTAGTTAATATTTGGCTACTATCTTGGTACATAAATATAAAGGATTATAAAAAGGAAAAATTTAAATCAATACAACTGACTAACCTTTTTGTTTCATTCCTATATAAATAATTCAATCAAAATATAAGATGGTAGCCGACAATTTTATACAGTTCAAATCTACTTGATCCTGTATTTATTGGGTTTAAATTTTTTTAGTAGTAGGAAAATGAGAAAGTCAATCTTTATTTTAAAATCCGTTTATTGACAAGTAACCTCATAGCAGCAATCTGCATCTAGTATATACAAAGTGGAGACATTTTTCTAATTTTCTATTATTTTTGGAAAAACTGTAAACGACAGGTGTATAGTTATTTCAAAAATATAGCTACATAACTAAAAATATATGAGGAAGAAATAATAAAACTCAGAGAAATGGTTTACGAAGTGTTCTAGGAGGCTTAGAAAAAAGAAATATTATAGTTTTACGTTAAATCAAGAAATTTTTTCTCATTAAATTCAGTTTCTTTTAAAAGTTTTATATATATAAAAATTATTATAAAAAATATATTCTCATATTTTTCATATAGATGTCAATAAAAAGTAAAATTATTACAGATGAATTTTGTTTAAACTTTTTTACATTATATTTGAACTTTATTGTTCACTTTCAATAACAAATTTTAAAAAAATCAAAAATTTTTCTTTCTAAGTAAATATGTTAATTCTTTAAGAAGAAGAATAATTTTTAAGAAAAAAATAATTTCAACTCTTCTAGTACTTTTTTGTATATTTTAAATTAGAGCAAATAATGGTAAATTTTCGCGTACCTGTACTGCTAGGACTGTGACATATTTTTGCTTAAGCGTATGCTGTGAAAGTGGAGAATGGTGAAGATTAACGGAGCAATTAATAAAATTTTCAGAGATACGATCTCAGTCTCATAAAAGTTATAATAGTTTTAAACGTTATATGAGGGTTGTTTAGGTGAAAAAATTATTTATTTTTAAAAACAACAACGGATTTTTTGTTTAATGTAATGCAACTTTCCTCCTAATGAGTGATAACCATTGTTGAAAAGGGTTACTGTATACATGGTGTTGCTAGTTTTGACAGCTAGGTTTGGCAGCTGAGAGCTTTTACTACATTTATAGTTGACTTACAATACATGAATCGTTATATAATTATTATAAAAACTGGGTAAAAACACCTTTACCTATGCACTTTATTAAAGTAGTCAATAACGTTGGTCTTTCTTGTAAATATAAATATTATTTTTAAAAACGTGTTCTCAAACCTAATGTCTCATAAAAATTCAATCCATTAAAAAATGACTAATTTTAAGGAATTATTTAAAAACATTAATAAATTAAAAATTACATTTCTTTACACTCAGTAAGCTTAAATATTGAACTAAAAGCCAAAATAATTAGCATCTATTAACATTTATATTACAAATCTATCACATTTTCGTATGGTCCATATTTAGTCTTAAATATTGATAATTAAACATTGATCATCAAATATTAATAATTAAATATTGATATTTAAATATTGATAATTAAGTATTGATCATAACATATTAATACATATTGGTAATTAAATATAGATCAATAAATAATGATCATTATTACGTTCAGTGACAGTTCCCTTATCGAAATTCCACTTTATGTGACACTACCGTTTTATTGTGGGAGTAGATTCTTTACTGCTTTAGGTAAGTAATTTATTTGAATTTGGTGTGAAAAAAATATATTATGTGGGTTTTTTTATTATTTTGTGATGACGCCGATAAGCGTTCTGTCACGCTGTCAAAATATTTTGGCTTTTGTCTTCGCATGACGCTGAACGGCGTTATAAATAAAAACACTTAAAAAATGTAAAAAAAATATATTCAAAAACAAAAGCGTTTCTAACCATAATAAAAAAATTCTTATTATTACAACTACATTCTACCAAAAGTGTTACATCTATTTGTTATGCCACTTCTCAAAACAGGAAGGACACAAAGGTGGTTTTCCAACACATCCCTTGCATCGGAAGCTGGTTTCATAGTACATAGTTTACACTTTAGAAAAATAGACTTCTTTCCATAATTAGGTCCTGGGACACCAGGAATTTTCTCGGGCCAATGACCTAAGTTTTTTTCTGGTACAGAATTTTGAAAACTTGTGTTGCTGTGTCTGCTCGTTCTTACTAAGCTGTTTGTCTCGATGTTTTCGGGCAGGTTTAGGAGGCATTTGATCAAGTTATCCCTGAATTGAAGATAAGAGTATTTTCTGGTAGCGCCTTTGAAATACTTTTTGTAAAGGTAGAATGCATTCCAAACTGATACGGAACATATCTTTTTTGTACCATCCAAGCATCTTGCGTGAAGAAGAGTATGTTGAAGTCCTTTGATCGCATCTATCGATTTCGGACATGTAGTTACAACTTCTTTAGGCTTCACATATTCTATTCCAAACTTGTTTATCGTTGTCACCAAGCGTGGATGGTTTCGAGTTGTAATCACGAGAACACCTCTCTTGTCCTTATATTTATAGACATATACGTTTCCTCCGAGTTGCCAGATATGTTCCCCCTTTTTGACACAACTTTCCTGGGGATTATTCTTTCGATTAGCCCTTAGAGTTCCTTTGTGTGTATTTTCAATTTCAAAAGCTTCTTTGATAACTCGTAGCTGTTGTAGTAGTTGTCCATGATAATGTGGTGTCCTTTCATAAGATAGGGCTTCAGCAGTCTTAGTACGAGAGTGGTGGTTTTACTGATACTATTGTCAAGTGCTGCAGTTTGAGCACCACCGTACATTTCCATGTTGAGAAGATACCCATCTGAAGTGGTTACCTCGAAGAACTTGATGCCATATCTACTTCTCTTGTTTTTTATATACACTTGGAATCCTAATCTTCCACGAAAATGTAAGAGGCTTTCATCCAGAGAAAGTTCCTTGCCTGGACCGTAGACGCTCTCGAATTGAGCGATTAATATATCGGGAAGGGATTGAACTTTGTCTTTGAATCTCGAACCAGGAGGAGAAAAGCAGAAAACGCTGAGGATTTGTTGGTAACGCTTTCCAGATATGGTGAAACTGAAGACTGGGTGATAATACAACGGATCACAATAAGAAAAATAGCGTTTCATATTTTTTGTAGATCTGGCCTTGAAGCAAGCATAAGCCAAGAAATTGCTTTATTTCATCAATAGAAATTGGGCGGAAATTTGTGTCTCTGCAATGTCTAGTTTTTGGTCTGTTGATGTTGACTAAGCTATTTCCATAATCATTTGAACATTGTAAAATATATTCTTGTATTTCAGGAGTGAAAAGCTTTTCAAATATCTGAAGTGGACTGGAATTGTCATCAAGGATGATTTTCAAACAGTTGCTAGCTTCATCGAAGTCAAAATCTGGTATATCTGTTGTTGTGTCCTCCCAATCGCTATTCCAATTGTTTTGAGATTGCTGAACAAACACTCTTGGTGATGAACTTGGAGGAAGGTCTTGATCACTATTGGGGTCATTTTTAGCCTCCGAATTGGAGATAAAATCTGCTTTGTCATGCTCCACATCTGACTCTAAAATATTTTCACTTGGTATATAGTCCTGATCCGATCCATATGGATCTTATTCTTTAAGTTCAGATCCAGAAGATAACTCGTCAAACAAGCGTTTCAACCTGCGTTGCTCCCTCTCATAAGAATCGTTTGTATAGCTATCTCAATATATCTGGAATTCAAATAAGTATTGAGCTATTTATAAAACTGTAGGCAATACAACTTTATTTTATGACCTCAAAAAAAATATTATTGTGAATTGTGCAAATATTCAACTAAAGAAATTAATTATAAAATCATATAAGAATAATATTATGTAGGTACTTTTTCTGTTGCTCCGACAAAAAACTCTTTGTAAACAAACTCTCTTTATAAACAGACACTACTCTGGTTAGCAATGCTTTTCGAATGGCGCTGAGACGTCGTACGGCGTAATGCGCGCCAAAAGCCAAGTCTACCGAGAACAGGTGGTCAGGGCGACTGGGAGGGGATAATCAGCTGATATGACACTACGGTATATGTGCTCCCATGATACGGGACAGTAGCGATCCAAATAACATTGGGCAATATGCTTATTAGGACGCCGTCCGGCGTTCTGTCACCAGATGCTTTTAAATATTTGACGCCGTACGGCGTCGTGTCACGTACCTAGGGAAGCAGAATTACGCCGTACGGCGTCGATGCCACTGAACGTATTAATTGAATACCTGACCAGGTTGTAACCATAAAAAATTCATTTTTTTACAATAAAGATTAGGTAGGATCGAAGAAAACTTTTTTTTCGAATTTGATAATGACCCGGGTGGCAAAAGTTTCCATTCGTAAAAGTAAGTTTTTTGGCAAAAAAAAATATTTTTTTAAATCAACCCATTCAGGTGCCCAAACCTCCTCAAATTTTTTTTTTTTTAATCCGATTCGGCTCTATGTGTAAACTATTCCTGAATGTTAAAAAAGTGTGTGATCAAAAATTACAGACTCTCAGAACATTTTTGGAGGTGTCTCAAAAGCCTAACAGTAAAATATGAAATCCTATTTAAATAGCACTACACTTTACATATCTATAAGATAGAACCAAGTCAAAATCTCCGAACAGAAATATTTAAAGTAAGTATAGAAATAATAATATAGAAAAACAAAAATAAAACTAAAAATTCAACAAAACTGAAGCTGCCAAAACATATTGAGCTTAAAAGGAACGTGTACCGATATACAACAAATATGTTATTATTAACAAATATTCAACTTAGAACGCATATTATTATTAACACAAACAAAAAGTTATTTAAGCCTAAATTCTGACTTAGAATTAAATGATTTTATAAGTTTCCTAGACTCGATTCGAGATTTTATAAAACCATCTCGTTTTTCCTCTTTACAAACTTTAGATGATGCCTCTAAAACTAAATGTACATATCTTTGAATGGCCTGAGTGTGACAGATAATTTCGGAAAAGGGTGGGTCAGTTTCATGACCAGATAAAAAATCTTCCCGGTCCTCGTCAGAGACGTGCTTTAATATTGATGGTTCTAACCTATCTGTTTTATACCAATAAATGATTTCTTTATAATCCTCTGCCAGCATATTAAAAAGTGGTACGCGAAAGTGACAGTTGTTTTCTTTTCTAGAAGCAATTATTCTGCGGCATGCTTACTTGCGGATGTGCTCTCTGTTATCTGCCAGCATCGCTAGAAGCAGGTTCTCTAAGTGGCCAAAGAAGCCATACCTCTGTATTACGATATCTACTATCTCCCTTAAATCAGTCGGCATATATCTTGAATATGCAATCAATCTCCACAAATGTCGTGGACCATCAGTACACAATGGTTTATATTTGATATGGAACCATAATGGACCATATACTTTTATAATAAATGTAGCTAAGTGTACCAGATTTTCCGTGGGACGCTCCGATGCGACATGTAACCAAAGGATTCTACTCTTAAATGATCCTCGCAAGGTCTTTGCTGCATTCTTCAGATGATACTACATGCAACATATCATACAAATATTGCTAATCAGTACTCAAAATTTTACTACCAATTTTTGAGAATCTGACTAGAGGAAGGGTTTCACAAGCTTGTATTGATTTTTCCAATGGCACCAGATAAAGCTTTTGGACCTTGATTAACACCATCAAGTTGAATTAAAAGGTGGCGTAAGGGAAATTTGTTTAAATGTAACATTTAAATAAACCATTGAAAAGGGCAATTTAGGGAAATTTCTAGGAGTCTTATTATTCCCACGTTTGTTCCTGTGTTGACGTTAGTGCTATCACATCCAACTGCTATTAACGATTCAATCGATATTTCTATTTTAATAAAGAAATCCAATACAACATCTTTGATGACGGCAGCTGATCCAGACGATACGACCTAATGTCCGAGGTAAATGAAACCTTGTACTTTTTCCAAGGATATATGCTCCTCTGCAGTGGTACTATAGTAATACTTATCGCCCTTCTGAAAAGGGGGGAGGATGGGTTACCCCCACGGCACTTAGGCCTACTTAGACCCATTGTGCATCCTCCTAAGATGATAGGCACCTCCTAGGTCGTGAGCCAGCCTACAGATTTAATGTAGTTGACAACGTCGCCAAGATGTGCTTCTCTTATATCGGCCGGTGTTAGTCGATACTCGCCGAACACAAATCTTCTAATAAATGAGAGCGTCGGGCAATCGTAAAGGATATGCTCAATGGTCTTATCTTCTTGTTCGCACCCTCTGCAAAATGCGGATTCTGACAGCCCCATGATATGAAGATGCTTCCGTACTTGGCAATGACCAGTCAGAATGCCTGTGACCAGACGCAGATTCTGTCTGATTATAGTCAAGTATTTGTTTGCTGCATTGTTGTCAGGATAAATTAAAAGCTCCCTGGCAACTCTGCAGTTTCTTGTTTCATCCCATCTTTCCTTGAATTTCACAAGGGAATGTTCTTTAATTAGGTCTGTCACTACCGATTTTGTCAGGCCAATAGAAGGGCCAGGTCCAAAAAGTATTTGGTTGGCTGCTTTCTTGGCTAAAGAACCGGCAAGACGGTTACCTTTCGATGTGGCGTGACCGTTGATCCATCTTAAGGTGACCACATTGTTGATGAATACTTCGGCCAAAGCTTCTAGTACTAACCCTGAATAAATTCGTGGTCTGTTCAGGGTGAGTAGTGCTTGTCTGCTATCTGTATAGATGAGCATGTTCCTTCAAGTGATATTATTTCTGATTATTTTTTTTGCTGCTATGACAATCCCCTTTAGCTCTGTTTGAACTACACTGGCACTATTGCTCACAGCCCATTTTATGTTTAGGTTTAAGAATCTGAAGTATATCCCGCATCCTGAGCCTTGTTTTGTTTTAGAACCGTCGGTGTAGATATGAATCGTACCTGCCACTTCTGGCTCTTCTATTTGTTTCATTATAACTTTATATGGCTTATGGAAGATATATCTCGGTGAGATAGAGTCCATGTTCGCTTGAAGCAGTGGGAGCGTATCGAGAGCCTCCTACCAAAAGTGACGTTTAGCCTCACCAGATCCTACATCAGGTTCTGTTCCAACCGTGCGGAGGCGTGTCATTGTCGTCAGAGCAACCTCCTTGATGTGAACATCAAAGGGAGTGAGACTAAGAATGACTTCCATCGCTCTGGTTGGTGTTGTTTTCATGGCTTCTGTTATGTTGAGACATGCTGTTCTTTGAATTTGTTCTAGTTTACGGATAGCTGTTAATTTTTGGGTTTTCGGTACCTAAACAACTGCACCGTATGTTAGCCGTGTAAGTTCATGCGATAACTCTGGGGGAGAAACCCCAGGTGAGGCCCACAGTACGGCGGCATTGTTCATAAGCAATGTATGCTCTTTTAACTCTGTTTTCTAAATGCGACTTCCATGTTAACTTGCTGTCAAAGGTGAGACCTAGGTACCTCACCTCTCTCGCAAAGTTTAGTTTTGTATTTAGGAGTTCTGGAGGTTTTAATTCTATTTTCATCCTTTTTCTTATGAAAAGGACCATTTCTGTCTTCTTAGGATTAATAGACAGTGAATGGTCCTTGCACCACTGTTCTATAATTTTTAGAGCTACTTGCATTCTTTCGCAGAGTATGTTCTCAAAATTTCCTGTTTACAGAATGACCAGGTCATCTGCATATGCGATTGTGTAGTGACTGTCATTATTGAGAAGGCTAATGAGGGTGTCGAGGACCATATACCACAGTAGAGGTGATAGCACCCCTCCCTGTGGACGTCCCCTCGCAACCAAGCCTCTTATATTCACATCTTCTACACTTATGTTTACTGCTCGCTTTGAGAGCATGTTATGTATCCACCCACTAACCATTTGTAAAATATTCCTGTTGGTTAGTGAGTGTATTATCTTTGGGAAGGTGGTTTTATCAAAAACACCTTTTATGTCTATTAAAACACCCAAGGCGGACTCCTTATTGTCCAGGGATCTTTTTATCCGCCCAGCAACTAGATGAAGGGCTGAATCAGTAGATCTGCCTGGGGTATATGCATGTTGGTTTGGGTGTAGTGATGTTGTTGTAATCACAGCATCGCCTATGTACCTTTCGCATAGTCTTTCCAATGTCTTCATGGAAAACGATGTCAGACTAATTGGTCGGTATGTTTTTGGAACAGTGTAATCATCCTTCCAGGTTTGGGTATAAATACCACTTTTACCTCTCTCCATTTTTTGGTGATATACCTCAGAGCCAACGAGGATCTAAATATACCCACCAGGTGCGGTGTGAGCTCTTCCAGACCCCACTGAAGTAGGGCTGGATAGATACCGTCAGGTCCTGGCGATTTAAATGGAGAGAAGCTGGATATTGCCCATCTAATTTTTTCATCGTCTACAATGTGTTTGGCAGTTTTCCAATCATAGACAGATGGATTGTATTCTTCCTCTTTCCAGTCGGCCACGTCTCTGTGATGACCGAGTCAGGGAAGTGTGTTGACAGCAGAAGTTTGATGCTATCTTCGAAGTTGGCAGTTTTCGTGCCATCCTCTTTGATAAGCGCACCAATGCTTCAGTGTGGATCTTTTAAGAGAGCTTTTTGAAGCCTTGCTACCTGAATGAAATCATCGATTTCTTCGCAGTAGGATCTCCATGCATCTCGCATCTCTCTGTTTTTGTCTGACGATTTTTTTGTATTCTCTGAGGTGAGATTTGTAAGTATCCCAGTCCTCTTTGAGTTTTGTGGTTCTTGCCTTATTAAAGGATTTCCTAGCCATCTTCCTGAGGTTATCCATTTCGTGACACCACCATGCGGTAGTCGTCTTAGTTTGTGTAAGGGATTTATCCTTCCGTCTTTCAAAATGTAACCCTTTTAGTACCTTTATGTTGTTATTTTGCAATTATTTCCTGTGCTTTTCCCTTTCCCGACAAACTTTATTTCGATCTATTATTTTAAAAGTATCCGGTTCAATAATGATTCCCAAATCTTGCAGAGCAGAAGAAAGTGATGCAGCACTCCCTAGCAAAAGCTGTGAGATTTACCCTCATTTGCAATTTTAAAAGGTCTTAAGCTGTGGAAGAACAATAGGACTAGGAATCAGAGTCAGTTAAATTTTCAGTATCATTTTTAGAGTCTCTTGGCCCAGATCAGCATCTTTAGACTTTTTCAGGTTCTTGGGATCGTTCCATTTTCATTTGGTTTCTTTTTACTATTTTCCTGGAGTATGCTACATCAATTGATCCTATGACTAGGTTTGTGGTAGTTCGCTGATCTATTACAAATTCCCTTTCTTGTGCTGGAATTTTTTTCTCTTTGTAACAATGGCAATAGTTGAGGTCTTTACATTTATAACTAGTAATACCAAAGAGAGTTTCCTCCCAGCTAAGTTTTAAATCTTTGAGCTTCTTTGTGTAGCTTTCAGATTGCTGTTTACCCTTATATGGTTTAAGTAAAGTCCTATAGTCAGTATTTAATTTTTTTATTATCTCAGTAACTTTTTTAAATGTAATTGTTGGAACCATAGACATCATATTATCTTTAGTTGGAACTGACTTCTTCCAGATATATCCACTACGGTGTTTGCAGTTTCTGTTGCTATTTTTAAAGCCTGTAGATCTTTGCCTGCCACGATGCCTTTTTTTCTCATTCCTGATAAATAAGTAGTGTTGAATTATATCCGCATTTGTGAGAAGTTTTAGCTGGGACATCTCGGCAAGGGTTTCAAAGATAGGATAAATTGTGGTTTTCCTGGTAGGAGTTTTTACGCTCATTTCACTTTGTTTGGTATCTGAAACAAAAGAAACAATAATTAATATAACATTTTTAGCTATAGAAATTTAATTAACTTGAATAAAACGAAATACCGTAAAAAGTAACCAAAATATATTTGAAAGTCAGAATAAATAAAAACTCTTAGGCCACTCAAAGATATGTACGTTTAGTTACAGAGGCATTATCTAAAGTTTGTGGAGAGGAAAAACGAGATGGTTTCATGAAATCTCGAATCTAGTCTAGGAAGCTTATGAAATCATTTAATTAAGTCAGAATTTAGGCTTAATTAACTTTTTGTTTTATTTTAATAATAACATACGTTCTAAGTTTAATATTTGTTAATAATAACATATTTCTTGTATATTGGTACACGTTTCTTTTAAGCTCAATATGTTTTGGCAGCTTCAGTTTTGTTTAATTTTCAGTTTTATTTTTCTTACCTATATTATTGTTCCTACACTTACTTTAAATATTTTTGTTCGGAGTTTTTGACTTGCTTCTACCTTATAGATATGTAACGTGTCGTACTATCGTCAATAAATCTATTTTTTCGTTAATTTGTTTAGATTCCAGCTAAAAGTGTATTATCTACATGAAATAGGATTTCATGTTTTGCTGTTAGGCCTTTGGGGCACCTCTAAAAATATTCCGAGAGCCTCCAATTTTTAAACACACACTTTTTAAATATTCAAGAATAGTTTACAGATAAGGCCGTATCGGATTTTTTTTTCCAAAAAAAATTTTTTGAGGTGGTTGGGGCACCTGAAGGGATTGATTTATGAATGGCAACTTTTGCCACCCAGGTCATTATCAAAATCAAAAAAAAAGTTATTTTCGATCCTACCTAATAAAGATATTCAGAGAATTAAATGTTAATAATTAAATATTGATAATTAAATATTGAGCATTTACTATTGATAATTTAATATTAATCATTAAATATTAATGACTAAATATGGACAGTTGAAAATGTATCAATATATATTGATCAGTTTTATAAAAATAGGTATTTATTTATTGCATTATAATTCGTTAACAGAAAAATAATATTAAGCTTTTCTATATAATTAGTTATGATCTACAAGTCCCTTCGTTAATGGTTCTTTATTCTGTATTGTATATCCGTTTTTACTTTCACTACTTTTTGGACAATTTATTATGGGTTGATTAGAGATTATTTAGCTTAATATTCTGAACATTTCAAAATAATAATAAAAAATGTTATTCAGAAATAGTGCCAAAAAATAACCTTTGTATTCAAACTGATTTGGAGATTCTTACGTTTTTATAAGTCTGCAAACACATAAAGCTCTTTTATATGGAATACAATGGGTTAAATATATGAAAAATATTTTTTTCCTTATACGACCTTCATAAGAACAGATAAATTTTTTATTATTTTTCTTAGTTCGTACATTCTTGTTTATTACAAAATCAAATGAAGATAGATGTTAAGCACATGCAATACAGAGTGTCACACGAATAATATTATTTATGCATTTTCATATACTGAGTGATTTAAATAATTTAAGTAAATTATTGGATTCTCGTTTAAAGAAAATTTATTTTGATATCCTGATTTTAAACATCAAGATACCAATATAATAAAAAATATAAATATAATAGCCAATATATTGGTTGGATTTGACATTATGACTTCTTCTGAGGAAATCAAACTAGGAAATATTATCTGTTATATCTTAAATGATCAGTAGGTTTAAAAGTGGCAAAACATATTAATATTTTATTTAAAATAATATAGTTAAAATATGTAGTAAAAGTATAGTTGCGTCACAGCAATAAGCGTGAAGTAAGTTTCATCATAGTCAGAAACAATCTCGTAAAGGACCAGCCACCTTTCTTATGGAGAAATGGCGTTCTGTCAAATTTTCTAAAACTTCGCTATGTGATAGTAGTCAACGTAGTGACCAATATTGTCTGTGGCCCTAATCCATTTCTATGGCTAGTTTTTGATATACAGGGTGTTAAAGTTCTGAAACAGTCATTTTTCATAACGCCGTAGTCGGAAACTAGGTAATACAACTAAGGTTTTCTATGCCGGAGGTGGTTTTATAACTTTTTCACCATATATTCGCATAAAAATATTTTTGTAAAATCTTTTAGTTACAGCGTGATTAGAAGATTTAATGAAGATATTTTTTTTTAATTCTAAAATCTTAATTACAACGGCGAAGCAGTTACTATCCCACACTTTTTAGTATATTCAAGGTTCTCAAACTCAAAGCGATCTATTTCAAGGGTGAATTATACAGGGTGAACCAGAAATCAGTCTAATAAAGCATTTCTTGTTTATTGCTTTATGTGCGAACCTACGTGTATTTCTCTCGAGTTGGATTTTTGAAAACCACCTTTACAAAAATTGAATCGCTGATCACAGAAAGGATATATGTCACTGAACTTAACTTCTGTGATAAATGCAAATAACTGTTTTCCGAACTGGAGCATAATTTATAAAAAAAACTGAATATGCATGTAAAAACAATATCAAAACACTATCTCTTTTAGGGGTTATTGAAAATATTTGCTTTAAGCAGTAAAAAGTTATAGACCTTTTAAGTTGACTAACATATACCCTTTCTGTTATCAATTGGAAGAATCAAAAAGAAAGAGGGAGTAATTGACGAAAAACATTTTATTAAGACAGACTGTAAGAAAAAATTGAATTAACAAAACACAGATTTTTAATTTATAATAGGCCAACTAAAAATACTATCACAAAATTATTTTGTTCCTTCAACGTCGTTCACATATTTAGCCGATTTCTTTATGTGATCTATTTTATCTGATTTTATAGGAAGTTTTCCTGTTAGATAACAAAATACTTTAGGATCGGCTACAATATTGGAAAGTCCTAGACAAAATGTATGTTTCTCGAATCCATTAATGTAGTCTTTGGCAAGTACTACACCTTTCCTATCATTCTTGCAGAAGAAAAACTGATGAAAGTTGCTGATGTTAAACGCAACTTTTCTCTCTTGGCGTACCCCTTTGAGAAGTTTCAATAGAAATAGCTGTTTTTTTTATAAAGTCCAGGCCACCAGTCTTTAAAATTCACTATATCCTTTCCATCCACAAGATGGATTAGAAATTTATGTAAGGCAGAAACGAGTGTCCTCGAATGAGAAAGTATTGCTGAATATCATCAAATCTGCCGGAATCTTTCAGGAACAGGCACATTCGAATCAGGGTGTTATTTTTGTTTTGACCAGGACAATTGTCGCTAAAGAGAAGCAGTTCCCTCACACTATCAGGTATATATTTCTTTATATACTGGTAAAGGAAGAAACATGCTTCATTAGGGGCTTTCTTGCCACAACCTTTATGATAAATGAAGTAAACAACTTGGTCAGTCTTTATGTTGTGAATACAAAAAATGCTTACTGTTAATTGTCTTAAATAGAATAAATCCTGTACTGGTATTTTTGAAAGCTGTAAGTTTTGCATATAGTCAAACGCAAGGGCAACTACATTATTAGACTCTTTGCTCTTCTTTGTTGACTCTTGCAGTTCCGTGTAAAACTTTTTACTCCGTCTTTTATGCACGAGCAATTCAGCAATAGCAACTCTTTTAGCATTCTTATTTAGATCCTTACTCTTAATTTTGATTGAAAGATTCTCACAAGTGCACCATGTGTCGACCTTCTGCCTACCAAACTTCAGATCAAAATCGTCCTTAAAAATTCTGTTGTAGTATTCGCACCTAATCTTTGAGTCTGGATATTTTTCTTTGAACATCGAATACATGGTCCTTACTGTCAATTCTGAGCTAAGATACTGATATTCTCTCGAAAAATATTGGGACGAATTTATGTGCTCATGAATACGAATCTTCTCTTCGGCGGGGATAATATTAGCACTGACTTGTTTTCCTCTTTTATCTGTAGGCGTAACTCCGGCTTGTAACAACTGCTGAATACGTTGTAATCTTTTATTACTGATGGAATGAACAGATAAGAATGCCCTTTTACAAATCATTTTTCTTTCAGTTGCAATCAGTACGTAATATTTCAAACTACTGTTACGTTTGTAGTTCTCCCTAAGTTGTTGTACTCGTGGACGGCGAGTTTTGATACTAGAAACATGAATAAGTCCCTGTAAATACAAGTCCTGTCCGTCCTTTGTAGCTAAATTATAAAATCTTTCAAACGCCTCTAGCTGCTGCTCATTAGTAATCTTTTCTAAGCATTTGAACCTGCAGTAACATGGGTCTCCAACAAATTTAGCGGGCAGAACATTACCTTTATAATTTACGTACTCTTGGCCTTTAACACTAAAAAAAAATTAAAAAATTTAATAGATTATGTTTTATTGTAACGACTAAAACTTACCGGCACTTTTTAATGATATTCCTTTTATATCCATCGCAGTTAACTACCCCTTTTTTACGTTTTAAATTATTTACGTCCTCCATGGCTGGACAAGATAATCTAACTGACAGAATACTAAAATAACAACTACCGATATTTCACTAGCAGCGCCACCTTGCGATCCGATTGACTGCATAAAGGGTACAAGTCAATTGACTTAGACCTTTTCTGTACTCAACGTTATTAAAATGAATTAATATTTTATATGGTGTTTATCAGAATATTAATCCTTCATATGCGCACAACGATGAGGTTTGGGTTAAACAGTCGATTCACGTAAAAATCTCAAAATATGCGAAAACATGACTTGTACCCTTTCTGCAATCAGCGATTCAATTAGAATATCCTTTACTATATTCTATAAGGTGATACTTCCATAAAAATTATTTACTGCAAGTAAAATTGGTAAAACATCACAGTTTTTTGCACCACCCTGTATCAAAAAATTAGTCGGTTAAAAATTTATATTTTTATTTATATAAAGTAAAAATGATATAATCTTTAGAGTGTAAAAATGCATTCTATTTGTTTGACTAGTTTTACCTGCACGCAAATCTAAACACAACATCTACTAATGAAACGGAATTCTTAGCTCGCGACATCTTATAATTTTTATCCTAAAGGATAAAAATAGTAAGAAATGAGATTATATAAATTTAAAACCGTAGCAGTTTGCTATTATTATAGTATTTAAACTTATTACGCTATATTGCAGTAAAAATATTATATAACAGAAACATTATTTTATTCAACATTTTTAAGAGCTTTCCAAAAAAAAACAACGTTAAATTTTGAACTTTTTCTATAAACGATAAAATACATGAAAAGATCAGCACATTAGTGTTCAATTTTTTTAGGACTTACTGTTCTTCTGCATCCCAAACATTATAAAAGTCGTTTGGATGGATACTTGGTATTTTCACATTTGTTTTTTATAGGTGCGTACAAGATTTTAGTGTTGCAAAATATTTTTCAGTACTTTTATATTGCAATCTTATGAGTTAAATATATTTTTTTTGATTTACCTTTAAAGAAATAACTCTATTTACATATATTTATTTATTAATGAAGATCAGATACTAATCGACAGGGTGGATCCAGAAAAAAAAATCAATATTTTTAAAATATGCATCTACTTAATATTCAAAATTGTGATAGCCAAAGACAAGTTCAAGAAAAACACTTACTAACATTTTTAGTGAAATTGCGACATGGCGTTTCGGATGGGTTTCTACAAATATTATTTAATTATAGTACCAGACACGTTACTAGTCTGATTATACCTAATGTTAGACTATCTCTGATACAAAATTTGGTACCTAACGATATCGGTTTCAACTCTATAACACGGGAAAATTAGACATGTTCCGAATTTACTAATCAACTTTATAACACCACTCCCGATATTCCAAAAGTAATTGTACATATAATAAAATTGAAAAAAGCAGTAATTTTTGTATACTGAGAAAATCTTATTGCTTCCACAAGCGAGAGCATTTGGTAAAGCCTGAAATAATTGTTGCTCCAGATGAATATATTTTGGCAATTCATGGGCCTT
Source organism: Psylliodes chrysocephalus (assembly GCA_927349885.1). NCBI lineage: Eukaryota > Metazoa > Arthropoda > Insecta > Coleoptera > Chrysomelidae > Psylliodes > Psylliodes chrysocephalus. The sequence goes on from OV651819.1 coordinate 42,063,320, forward strand.
ACTTCTCTGACTCCAAGAATAATGATGCTGCAATATTGCGTAACGAGGCACAAAATGATATAGGAAATATAAGAATTTGATTCAAGACGGTGATGTCATAATAAGTTGATAGAAGTTACAGAGATTCAATTGAAACGATGGAAAATCCCGTTCTTACCATTTATATGCCAACTATTCCACTAAGGAACCAAAACCAACTAAATACGGTTGATGCATATAAATGTCGCCTGATAACAACTACGAGGAGGGTAGTGGAAGCAAGAAATGGTCACCTTAAATCTGTATTTAGGTTTTTCAAACAGACAATTTCAACGCATCATGCAGCCCATTTGCGTGATTTCTATTTGATTGTTGGAGCGCTCCTAAATAAATACTTTACCCTAATTCATATTGAGGGAACAGCTGAAACTTGAAGACAACTGGTAGATAGATTGGAAGAATTAAATGTAGTTCGTGCTAGAGTAGAAGCTGAAAATCTAAGGCACCGAAATGGTCAGTGGATTCCACTTAACAATGGACATATTCCTGACTTTCCCCGCTTAACTCTTCAATACCTTCAAACAATTTCTGGTACATATCACGTATATTTGTCCTTATCATACATAGAGGATACTATTCAACACAATGAAGCTAATGTTATTAAAGTTGATCGGGTATTCTATGAAGAAGCCTTTTTAAGGTTTAGGGTATTTTCTCGATTTAGGAATAATACCAAGTATATGACATGGATAGTTTATAATAATGAATCACAAAATCCAGGTGATCCGCACATGTTAGTCTGGTGCAAGAACGATTGGATCATGTGCCCATGTTGCATGTATAATATAGTTTTTAGAATACGCGAGGCTACTTAAAAATATCAAATATCCGTCCACACTACTTTTAGGTTGTGTTTGGGATGCAGAAGAACTTGAAACAGCAGTAGGTCCTGACATAATTGAAAAATAATATGCTGATCTGTTTTTATATTTTATGTATTTTTTTTAAAAAAGTTTTTAAAAATATTTGAATAAAATAATGTTTGTGTTATTAGAATGTTTTTAATGCAATATAGCGTAACAAGTTTAAATACGGTAACAGCAACAAACTGCTGTGGTTTTAGATTTATATCTTATTTCTTATTATTTTTATATTTTGGTTTGTTCCGATAAAAATGATAAGATGTCCCGAGCAAATAATTCCGTTTTATTGGAAGATGTTGTGTTGAGATTGGAGTACAGGTAAAACTAGTTAAACAAATTGATTGAATCTTTTACACTCTAAAGTTTATATCTTTTTTACTTTATAGAAATAAAAATATTAATATTTAGCTGACTCATTTTTGTTATACAGTGTGGTACAGAACACTGTGATTTTATACCAATTTTACTTGAAGAAAATAATTATTATGGAAGCATCACCCTGTATAATATAAAATAAAGGGATTCCTTATTGTTTCAAAAGTAGTTTTCAAAACTCCTACTCAAGATAAATACACGTTGATAAGCACATGAAGCAGTAAACAATAAATGTTTTAGTAAGCTGCTTTCTGGACCACACTGTATATTTCACCCTTAGAATAGATAGCCTTGAGTTCTCAAACATTGAATATACTAAGAAATGTGAGATGGTAACTCCTTCGCCGTTGTAATAAAGATTTTAGATTTAAAAAAAATATCTTTCCCAAATCTTCGAATCGCCCTGTAACGAAACGATTTTACAAAAAGTTTTGTTATGTGAATATGTGGTGTAAGAATTAAAAAACCACATCCGGCATAGAAAACCTTAATTGTTGTACCCAGTTTCCGACTGCGGCGTTATGAAAAGTGGCTATTTCAGAACTATCAAAAACTAGCCCTAGTATTGGATTGGGGCCATGGACACTTCTGGTAACTATGTTAACTACTATCACCTAGCGAAGTTTTAGAAAATTTTATCGAACGCCATTTCTTTATAATGAAGGTGCCTGGTCCTTTGATTAGACGTTTTCAAGAAGTAGGCCATCTTGATATTAGAAAATTATTGGTATAAATAAAACAACAATATTTAATAAACTGATTTTGGCAAACCTATTTTTTCAAAATTTTAACAATTTCTGCATCAAAATCGATAAAAATTTGAGAACTTAAACTTTTATCTCTTTGAATTTACAGCCAAATAAACAACTTTTGCTTAATAGATATATTAGTTTGTCCGAAAATGCTTCATTTTCGAAATAAAGCGCCTTTTGCACAAAAATAATAACGCGCAGTAAATATTTATATTTATAGATAAAGCTCCTCTAGGCGGCTCTATGTAGAAAGCTACAAACCCACAATATACCATATATTGGGTTGGGTGCGGAGTTTATAATTTTTTTGAATAAAGCAACTGAAAATACATTCCCAAGTAGCATTTTGGCGACCATGACCACATAAAACACCAAAATTAACGTTGTACTTGGTGTAAAAATTATTATACAAATGATTAACCAAATTGGTGCAAAACAGGGTTGTGACAACCTTGTGGTAAGGTCGGCCACATATTTGGTTGCGCAACTTTTTTAAACATAAAGCTGTATTTTATTTGCTTCATTAAAAAAATAAATAAATAAATTTTAAAAATCTATTTATTTTTATGCAAAATGTAATAGGTCTAAAAGATACCTCAAGAACATATTAATAAACTGTAAAAATTTAATTGAAATAGGTTACAAAATTTTTAAATTATTTAATAAAATTCGACTTTTTTGTTTTTAAATTAAACGCCCTATAATTTGGAAATGAAGCTTTTTTGAACAGACGTTAACTAAACAAAAATGTTTCTTTCTTATGCACCTACCACATTAAAAAGTTTAAAGGTATGGTTACGAGACACCTAGTATTTAATATAAGACGGACAGTCTGAACTGACTTTGATTTTCTCTTTTCTTTAATTGTTTATTTAAAAGGTTTCATTACTTCTTCGGACTTTACATTTGCGACCCTTTATAATTCTAATGCCTGAATAAATATATGAAACATGGAAATTGTTATGGTAAACTGTCCACCGTTTTTATGCAAGAAATGTTCAAATTTATAAAAAAACTTTCAAATCCCTTCAAGCCGTAAGTGTATATAATTTAAATATTCAATAATATGAAGCACGCAATACAAAATTTAAAAAAATACATATTATTTTATGAATGATTTACAAAATGATCAGGTTGCACCGTCGAAAGAAAAGTCAAAATTTGATTATGTCGTCAACAATCTGTTATCAACAATGACTTTATTGTATTTTTATTTAATAAAACTCACTTTAGCATACCACAGATTTATATACTTTAAATATTACTTAATAAATAGCACGTAATTTTTAATAATTGTCCAATATCAGAACAGGGCACCAGTTAAAAATAATCACTCTGTATATTAAATTTTGAGACTATAACAGCTTTTATTTGATTTTTAAATCAGCCTGTATACTTTTCGTTACTTCTGAATATATTCCTGTGATACCCTAAATATTAGATATTTTAAGTGATGCTGTAAACATAAACGTTAAAATTGACATATACGCATGCGTATTCAAATATCTTTACGTTCAGATCTAGAATATTTTTTAAATTAACCAAATTACTTAATTTTTTAATTTGAATAGAAGAAATTCAATTTAATTGTCTGTCATGGAACGTAAATGTCACGACTTTAACTTATATTTTGGATTTTAATGTAAACGTTACTTTTGTGCGTGATCGTCTACGTTAACGTTAACGTACTGCTTAGATTTTAACTACCTACCAATCTATTGCATACAATACTGTTTTTATCCGTTCTAAAAATGTTATTGTCTAGCAAAAAATAATCCCTTACCAACACTTCACTTCTTCTACTTTATCCGCCTAGATGGAATCTAAATTTAAGTGTAAATAAATCAAAAGTATGAAAAATTAAACTTTTCCCTGTGGACAGCGCAGAGCAACGTACTTTCTTGTTTGATTTCCGGTGCTAAACTAATAAAAAAGTGACTAGGGACTCGTAAAAATTTATTGAAAACTCTAAAGAACTGATTTTAAGTGTAATAAAAACCAAGCTGTGTGTATAAGAGAAACCGTGGAAAACGTTATGTTCGGTCTCTGATCAAAAGAAATTATGAAAGTTGGTAAACATATTATTTAGTTGTTAATTTTACAGTCTATTTTGTTACCCAAATAACCATTTATTTCGTTATGGACAATCAATTATATCAAAGTTCAATATAACATGATTATCAACTATGTAATAGAATGTACAGTAAAATATTTTCATTTGGCTGTCTCTTAAGATATATATTGTTATTAATTCTTATTTTAATAATATATTAAAATTGATCTACATTAATGTTTATTTACAATGTAACTCAGAGTAAAAGAACAAATTATCCAAATGGACTATTGTAAAGGAAATGAAGGTACCCAAGATTGTTTTTGAAAAAATGGTTAAAGTATGTTAGCTTCCTACCAACATTAACAGAATTTGTTATTTATAATTATAGGAGTTTTTTAATTTATTTTTAATGAAGTCATTATTTTTTTACAAGTGTTCGAAACTTTTTTGCAAATTGCTCCAGACGAAGAATATTTAATGATAAAGGTAACAAATGATACTCATTGATATTTATTACAATTGTTTTAATTATAGGTATTATTTATTGTTGGAGTAGCATGTGCTTTGTAGATGTAATGAACTTACTAATTTAAAAGTAGATGATGTTCAAGAAGAAGATGATATTTTGCTGATTAATATAGCAGATTCTAAAACTTACAAGCCAAAGACATTCACTATATGTAATCAAGAAAAAGAAAATTACGTTGATATTATTACAATATGCAGGAAATACTTTTCTTTACTTCCAGACAACATGAATTCCGTCGTTTATTTATAAAATATCGCGGTGGAAACTGTTTTGCTCCAAATGTTGGACATCACACAATTGGGTGAATACCATCCGAGATAGGTCAATATTAAAATGTGTCTCACCCAAAAGAATATACAGGACATGCATTTAGACGAACATCAGCAACATTTTTAGCTGACTCAGGAGCAAGAAGAAATAACAATCATTTCATTTTAGTGTAGGGTGAAGTTTTTTCAACATAAAAAATAGTATGTAACCCCGAGAGTAAAGTGGTTTTCCAGACCTCGTAAAGTGTCCGGGCTAGGCTTCGCCTTGCCTTCTTATATCTTTACCCGGCTTGATAAAGAGCCACTTAACTGCCTAGGTATACAATATACTATTTATATGATACAAGCGCTTATTTCCTTCTAGTTGTACAGATCCTGTAGTAATACCAGCACTTAAACCTAACAAAGACCTGACCGATTTAGACTCCTGTAATCTTTCTCGTACATTTGGTATGTAGATTCCTGGAAAGAATCATTTACTTGAACTAGAACAATTTATTTATCAAAGTACAAATTGGTTTTTGGCATAGAAGGTACACGACTAATAATATAATCGATCTATAATCGGAAACTCATAAACTCATGAAGCCAATACTAATGGACAATAATATCAATGTTTCCTTTGATATTACAAAACATTTGATATGAAGTTGAACTATGATTTCACTTATTCTTTAACTAGAACGCCAAAGGAAATATTCTCTATTTTATAAATAACTTCCTTAGTAATTATCAATTCAGTATCCGAGTAAATGGTTTTAAATCTTAAAAGTAAATGGCATTCCTCAAGGTATAAAATTCAACGTTATGGACCAGGAGCAGCATTAACATAAATAGGTACCAGTTCAAATAGATAAAACGGGTGGCTACCAGTATTACCAAGATCCAAGTAGGTTTACTTGAAGGCAAATCTAACTTAGAAAAACAAAATATATATTGTGCTGCAGATGTAAAAGGAAAATTAACGACACCAGGTTCATTAAATTTTCAGGCAAATTAATGATGGGAAGATGAAATATAGAAGTAATCACTTTAAATAATTACAAAAGCAGATAATAATGCACTTTTTGCTATTACTACTATGACTGCATAAAATGTAAACATTCACAAATGCCAGAGATGCATAGTTAGAAGTACATATATTTCACTTTTTAATGCAAAAGATAAAACATATATTAAATTTTTAATAATTATAAGTAACAAGACATGTAAAAAGTTAAAAACCTATGAAATAAGTTTGAAAATAAAATAATCAGAGACAAAAATTAAAATACTGAATGCAAGGGTAAACTAAATTTTAATAGTCATTGACTACATTTTTTCTTTAAGTCTAGCTGGCTGTTAATAACATAAATTAATCTGTTAATAATTGAACCTTACAGTTATGTGTATACGAGAAAGAACCAACTCAAAAGAAACAATACACTTAAGAGTTTTTTAAAACAAACAAGAAACTTCAATAGAAAAATAAAGTATAATAAGTTAAATAAAAAGTTTATAGCAACTATTATAAAAAGCATAAAGTTCGATTTTGTCACAAGTCGACCAATTAATAAAAGTTCTTAATTAAAATTTTACGTAATAGAAGCTGTAAAGCATCAAATTGTGTGAAAATGGGGCTCCCTAATTTTAAAATTCGCTCATTCTGATTCAAAGATATATAAACAGTTGAAAAAGTCGTAGCACTAAATACCGACTAAAATGTAGTTAAATGGCCTATTTAATCCAATATATGCCTCTTTTTTTCTCAGAAGAAACAACAAATCTATTTCTAGATGTATTCTAAAGAGCAAAATCAGATTAAATAACATATTTAATAGGACTCCAAGCTTTTAAAAAGTAGCATCCATTTTCACAAATTTCAACACCACTCTTTGTCTTGTTGCTGATATAGAAAAACAATTCACTGTACGCGGGTGGTAACAAGAAGTCTTTAAATGAAATACGGTTGGACCTATTTCAGAGGGCCTTGTCAATGAACAACTTAAAACTAGAATGTTTGCCTCCTACTGAAGTAGCTGATAACCAGCACTCTTTGAGGATATATTTAGTAGTGCAAGTACGGAGGGGTAATGATCCAGTCTCCCAGCGGGGCGATGGTAGACCACCGACAACGGTTTGATCCCCATTTCAACTGCTACACCCAACCACCGTCGACCCAGGAACTGCTTAACACCATATGCTGCACATGTATGAAAAGGCTACAAATAGCTTGTTTCTGAAGAAAAGTTGAGCTCAAATGCTGAAGAAGAATTTTACATCGATTTAACCGAATTCGATACTAAAATAGAATAGAATAGATAGAAGAGAAGGTCCTGGATCTCTTTCCAGAAGATATCATCGTCTTCCGGCAAATGATCAAGAATTGATCATTTACTTTCAAAGGCCATTCCCTAAACGCGGAAAAAGGTCAAAAAATTAAATACTCCCGAACATTGATTGCCCAAAATTTACTTATATATTTTATATTTTACTTATATTAAAAAGTAAGATTTAGATTTGAAGTAAAAATTGTTCCATAAAACATTTCAGTTGATATGTGTTTCTGATATTTTGATTCGTTTTTTATCATTTTGAACTGGTATGGTTATTAAATTAGGCTCAAAACTAGATCTTAAATTGAATTACATGTTTTTATAATAGCGATAACATTAAACTGTAAACAGTAGTATACCTAAATTGGCAAGTAATACTTAAATGGTGAAAAGTTTTATGTGCTAAAATTCTTAATGATTGGTGAATATCCTGATAAACAGTGTCCAAAAAAGAGATTTTCAAATTCAAGTTGAGTCAATAGGTGCCAATAAAGAAGATATGTGTGACTAAGAAAGTGTTTAATACTACTTGATTTTTAAGAACAAATAAATAATATTAAGATGTATTTTAGTTAGTATCTAACAGGAGGGATATCGCGCATGATGTCATGGCGGCACTGACGTCATGCGTAGAGTTGATGCGAAGTAAATATCATATGATAGATGCACGTTGCAGTACTTTCTAAATCATTTATAGTAATATATAACATTACAGGGCTGATTTGTGTATTATATTATAATGTAAACTTTGTAAATGATATTAGTGAAACACATTAAAAAAATGAGGTACGCAATTTTCGGATCTAACACTACCAATAAAATCAAAGGACATAGAGAAGACCTTGTAGGAAAGTAAGAGGTTAGTCAGACTCCCGTGGGGGTCCCAGGGGAGCACGTCCCTCCTGTTTTAAAATTGTTATATTCTATGAACCTTTTTTTCAAATATGCTAAAAGCGAATTGTTGTACGCAATGCTACCTCTCACCGAACATATGAACTGGAGCCACCCTTTTAGTGACCTGTGGACGTGCAGATAAATTTAAATAAGAATATTGTCATGTGTGTTTCAAGCACGTTTAACCTTTCAATTACAATATGGCTGAAAATATCTCAATATACAGCAATGGTGAAATTGTATACGTTGCAAAGAGAAAGAAAATTTTCACATGTTGTACTGGATTGAAGAATTAAAAACCTGTCAGTGACTATATCCAGGAAAAACACAGTGACATTTTATTTTACTTTTGTATATGCACCCACCATGTAGCAGTTATTTGTACTTGTTATATTATTTTTATGTTCTGCGTTATTTGTGTAAAAAACTATTTTTGGTATTGTACTTATACATGTATCCCATCTTTTCCATAAAATAAGTAGTTAATAAAATGCAGGCAAATGAGTTAACTGTTGCGAATCCTAATCAGTTAAATATTTCCGGCTTCCCCAGATGCAAAATTTTTAACCAGGATCCCAAGTTGACAAGTTCCGAGTTCTGAATATACCTTTCTCATTATACTAAATATAAAAACTGTTCCCTAGAAGTCGAATGTTCTCTTAAATTAAAAACCTGCATTCGAATTTGCATAACAAAAATAAATAAATAAAATGGAAAAGGAAAAAACTGTTATTCCTAATTAATATTTATTTTATGTATGTATGTATGTATTTGCTTTTATTTTCCTTAATAGCTCTTTCCCATAATAATATCCTTAGGTATTTCAAGTAAGTCATAAAATACTAACATTTAATGTTATGAAATTTCTGTTATTTGCCTCACAGTTCGTCAGTATTTTTAAATTCGCGTCTATACAAACTCTACGCGTGACGGCATGCGCGTAGCAATCCTATTTTTAACACAGTTCATATCCTACCTTTTATTTTTTATACCATGAGTATCTAATAAATGGAGATAAATTAAGGTAATTACTTTTATATTACCCAAAAGTGAAAATATTTTCTGACAGTAAATCAAATATCAATCTGATAAACGAAGAGTTATTAAACAAAACAAATTTTCTGTTTATATGTTATCAGAGCAGAAATAACTATTAAAATCAACAAACAGCTGGAAGTTACATAGAAAATCTACATAAATCTTTATTTTAGGTATTTTTTAGAAATCCCGTAAATAATTCTTTACACACTTAATTAAATTAGCAAATTTACAATAATGTTATCATGTACTTCATAAGATCAATTTCCAAATTTTACAATTTTTGCTTTTGTGTTATATAAATATTTCTAGCTCACTTTGCTGGAAGTATGTACATAGTGTGTTCTTAAGCCTACATATTTTTCTAAGCATTGTTCCTGAGCTGAGTGCTGTTGTTAGTGCTGAGTTCTAAGTGGTTTTTCTAAAGTATCTAAAAGAAACAGTAAGCCCATACAATTATAATTTACTGTAGTAAAAAGAGTTGCTTATCTAATTACATCCATTTACTAAAAAAAATTGTATTCTCCTCCAGATTAATAAAATAGGCTATCACCTGGCAGATTTTACCTTTTTCATAATATTTGGCAACCGTGACAGGATTGTAAGATAATTTTCTTTATCATTTCAGTTGAAATATTTTTATGCAGAAGCACTTAAAGTCTCGGATTACATTGAACTGCATTTAAACGAATATATGACGAAGAGGTTAAACTACTATAAGGTGGTTAAGATATTTTTGAACTACAATGCTAATATTAAAGTTGTTAGCTAATAATAAAGTTCATTTGGATAAAATTTTAATACTACTTGTGATATCAGGAAAGTATCTGTTAAATAATAAATATAAAGGATAATTTTGACTCTAATTTGACTGATTTTACTAGCAAACAAATGCTTAGTAGATCTATTTTTACTTACCAACACCCAGCTATTTCTTTTGATTAATGAACCAGAACGTTTTAAAATATGTACATAGTAATTCGTTTTATATTTCTAGAAGCACTTTAGATGCATTTTAGGACAATTCATTGTAATTATTATTACATGTTGACTATATGTAGATATATTGTTATCAATCATAAAAAAAATGTGATTAGTTTAATTTTAATTTTTTGTATTTGGTCTTTAAAAAATTCCTTACAGTATGTATGCCACAGTTAATAAAAAATGTAGACAATCATACAGCTGTTATACAAGTACCTATTTGATATGTTTCCAGTTAAAACATTTATTTTTAAAGAATGTTTTTGCTTACTTTTTGAAGATCTATAACCATTTTTTGTTTTCGTATTAGAAAGATTTATCCTAACTGAGAGCTTCATACAATTAACTAAGTTGACAATTTTTAATTTTTTTTTTATTTCGATACCAATTTTCAACCATTAATAAAAAAATTCTGTACAGTAGCTCTTTGTACAAAATATAATAATTAATCAATAATATACCGAATCTAATTTAATTATTTCATTTCATCAATATTCTGTTGATTGGACGTTTTTAATTAGTTGAAAAAGCATAACAGGTAATTAATATTTTGCGATATTAATTGGCCCATATAATTATTATAGCTTTTACATACTGCATGGAAACAAACAAAGATCAAAGCACGTTTCCAACATTGTACTAAAATTTCCCAACTCTTTTTAGTTTTTAAATAAATTTGTATATTATTGAATATTTTCTATTTTCTTGGTCTTCTACAATTTACAATCAAAACAAAGATGTGTATTTTTAATTAATTAGAATAACATTCTATGTTATTTAGTGCTATGTATCTACTATAATATAATATAATTTATCAATGTTGATAAAATAAGACCAAGAATGATAGAAATCTAACATCAAAAACCGTCTATCTCAAATGCAGCACTTCTTCAAACTTTTATTGGAAAGAAAATTTTTATGTAATAACTTGTTTTAAATCTTACCACCACACCACTTCATTTTTGTGGAATTCACTTCAAATAATCCATTAATTTCTGTTCGTTTGAAGCATTGGATCAAATGCTGACGTAAACTTTCTTAGTGTGTCCAATGTTAAAAGAATTGTGAGGTGCTGCCTTAAAAAATTTGTTAATTAATATTTTTATAAAATGTAGTCTATTCTATTTGATTAACACTTGTAATTATCATTGTACATAATAACATAAGAAAATAAAAATAGTTCATACAATTTTTGGTGTTTCATTTAAATAACACTGTGACACGCATGGAAAACAAAACATACTAACTGTTAAGCCGGCCCCAGACAATGCGTGTAATTGGCGAATATTCGGCATACGCGGTCCTCTACGTAATGTGCGAGAACTCAACTGCGCCCATTCTTCGGCATTCGCCCGCTATTCGTAGCAGTGTTGCCAGTCTATGCTCGGACAAAATTAAAGAAGGTGATTCCTCTCTGTTCACGTACAACAATAATACTATACTAGAGCATAATGAATGGAATCACGCGCTTAAAACTGCAGAAGTTATCGGTATCAAATGCCAACTAGTCATAAATGCATGTTTATTGCCAAAATGAATTACGTCAGTGGCGTATAAAAACTATTGGCCAATTAAATGCGGTAATAGTAAATAATATTATATGAAAGTAGGTTGGTTATCTATTTTTGTAGTAATAATCATTTATGTTTTTAATTTTGTTTTGTTCATTGTTAAATATATAAATATTATGGCAGTGGCGTAGAAACACTATTGGAAAATTAAATGGGGTATTATACTAGAACAAAATATTGAAGAAGGTGCGCCTTAAAACTGCAAAAGGTATCGGTAATACTTCAGTAAACCATTTTTAAAAGTATTCCGCATTTATGTCCTCTTGGTAGTCTCCTGTTTTTTTTGATATAAACACAGCACTATTTTCCAAAAATCCACTGTCACTTCCAAAATGGGTAACAATTAGGCGCTGTCCTTTACCTGATGGTGCTTTTAAACCTGTAGATAATCCCTCTATAAAAGCTTGGCGATAACTAGTTATAGAAGTATTTTGCCATATCTTAGATACCGTGTGTCCAGCATTCACCCACGTTTCATCGAGATAGTATATCTTTTTTTTAGCTGCTATAAACTCTTTAATATTTCGCCGTCGCCAGGACACTATATCGGACCTCTAAATTAAAATTGATTTCCTACACCGTTTGACAAAACGAAATTTTAGGCCCCATAAAATTTTTCGTAAAGTTTCACGGCTCTTTAATGGAATTTCTTCGTTTTCTCTTAATTTCGTAAGAACAACTTTAAGTGTTGGGGCTTTGTTTTCGAAAAAAAAAAAGAAAGAATGTACAGTTTTTCGAATAATTTGTTTTTGGTTATCGTCCAATTTCAACAATTTTCGATCACGGGTATGCATTTTAGGGGCTTCTAAGGAGCCTGTTTTGTCTTTTCGTGTATAATACGTTCAATTGTTGAAACAGATACTCCAGTTAAAAAAGAACTGCGGTTTACAGCTTCATTTGTAGGTAGTGTCTGTTTCAGCCCATCACACACTTTTCATATAGTGTTCTCTTTATCCTTTGATAAAGGCTTTCGCCGACGTAATTGGGTTTCACTTGGACCCGCCTCTGGATCCATTACTATTAAATTGTTTTTATTAAATTTATAAAGACACCAATATATTTTACTATTTAATAAACTTTTAAAGTACCTACCTAATATACCACACAATAAATATAACTCCTCGAATATGCACTACCTCTATCAAATTGTAAGGCACAAACATAAACACCTACTCGTATATCAGAAAAAACACTTATACAGAAAGTGTTTATAAAATATAAAATAATTATCGTAAATAGTTAAAGCGATACAAATCTAACTTCGGCAAAAGTTAGTTTTCAACTGCTGTCTTTGTGCCTGTGCTGACAATATTCAATCTGTAACTCGTCTGTCGTTTATTTACTTGAAACACATTTTAAAACCATTAAACACAGATAACGAAGTCATTAGGGAATAAATATATTCATTTCTTGAAAACTATCAAAAACGTATATTTAACGCATCATCTTTGTTTAAATGAAGATGTTGACAAACAAATTTAATTAAGTTTACTAACAAATACCTAATAAATAATGAATAATTATTTGGTATTTGATACAACGCCTATGCTAACTTTGTCAAAATTTTCATTCATAGACAACAGTGTTGATCATGCATATGACTCACCTTCTCCAATATTTTGTCCGAGTATAGTACAATTGTATTAGATCTAGTACATTTTCTGAGAAACTGGTACTCTAGTGCATTCGAAGGAAAAGCTAGTACTTTTTATTTTTTCAGCGTATGTTTTCATTTGACGTGTGAAATATATTGGGGTCTTTCTTGTTTGTTGTGTTCGTGTTATTATAAACCTTTTCTTTTGTTCTTCAATGATCACACTTCACAAGTAGAAAAATCTGGTACATTTTATAGAACCTGGTAGATTTGCAAATACAGTATAATTCTTTATAGTACATGTGCAAGGAAGTAAAAATATATGTCTATATAACTGATCTACATTATCTATATATAAACGATACAACTGATATACATTTATTATATTAAACAATTTTTGTAAGGTTGAAGAAGAAATTATTGAGGAAATGGTCATCAATACCAACCAAGATGCAGATCAGTCATCAGAACCTCCAACATCAAAATTAACTAAAGAAAAAAAATGAAGGAAATGAACGTAAACCAAATCGAAAGTCACCTATCTGAGGCCGCTACCGTACTCGCTCAAATTTCAAAAACGCCAGAGAAAGACCAATGTTCACTTTATGGAGAACTTCTGGCTTCAAAATTAAGACAACTAGATCATTAAACAAGGGAAATTCTTATGACTAAAATTGATAATTTTAATATGTTTTAATATGTTTTAATATGTTTTAATATGTTTTAATATGTTTTAATATGTTTTAATATGTTTTAATATGTTTTAATATGTTTTAATATGTTTTAATATGTTTTTATATGTTTTAATATGTTTTTATATGTTTTAATATGTTTTAATATGTTTTAATATGTTTTAATATGTTTTAATATGTTTTAATATGTTTTATTATGTTTTAATATGTTTTAATATGTTTTAATATGTTTTAATATGTTTTATTATGTTTTAATATGTTTTAATATGTTTTAATATGTTTTAATATGTTTTAATATGTTTTAATATGTTTTAATATGTTTTAATATGTTTTAATATGTTTTAATATGTTTTAATATGTTTTAATATGTTTTAATATGTTTTAATATGTTTTAATATGTTTTAATATGTTTTAATATGTTTTAATATGTTTTAATATGTTTTAATATGTTTTAATATGTTTTAATATGTTTTAATATGTTTTAATATGTTTTAATATGTTTTAATATGTTTTAATATGTTTTAATATGTTTTAATATGTTTTAATATGTTTTAATATGTTTTAATATGTTTTAATATGTTTTAATATGTTTTAATATGTTTTAATATGTTTTAATATGTTTTAATATGTTTTAATATGTTCTAATATGTTTTAATATGTTTTAATATGTTTTAATATGTTTTAATATGTTTTAATATGTTTTAATATGTTTTAATATGTTTTAATATGTTTTAATATGTTTTAATATGTTTTAATAAGTTTTAATATGTTTTAATATGTTTTAATATGTTTTAATATGTTTTAATATGTTTTAATATGTTTTAATATGTTTTATTATGTTTTAATATGTTTTAATATGTTTTAATATGTTTTAATATGTTTTATTATGTTTTAATATGTTTTAATATGTTTTAATATGTTTTAATATGTTTTAATATGTTTTAATATGTTTTAATATGTTTTAATATGTTTTAATATGTTTTAATATGTTTTAATATGTTTTAATATGTTTTAATATGTTTTAATATGTTTTAATATGTTTTAATATGTTTTAATATGTTTCAATATGTTTTAATATGTTTTAATATGTTTTAATATGTTTTAATATGTTTTAATATGTTTTAATATGTTTTAATATGTTTTAATATGTTTCAATATGTTTTAATATGTTTTAATATGTTTTAATATGTTTTAATATGTTTTAATATGTTTTAATATGTTTTAATATGTTTTAATATGTTTTAATATGTTTTAATATGTTTTAATATGTTTTAATATGTTTTAATATGTTTTAATATGTTTTAATATGTTTTAATATGTTTTAATATGTTTTATTATGTTTTAATATGTTTTAATATGTTTTAATATGTTTTAATATGTTTTATTATGTTTTAATATGTTTTAATATGTTTTAATATGTTTTGATATGTTTTAATATGTTTTAATATGTTTTAATATGTTTTAATATGTTTTAATATGTTTTAATATGTTTTAATATGTTTTAATATGTTTTAATATGTTTTAATATGTTTTAATATGTTTTAATATGTTTTAATATGTTTTAATATGTTTTAATATGTTTTAATATGTTTTAATATGTTTTAATATGTTTTAATATGTTTTAATATGTTTTAATATGTTTTAATATGTTTTAATATGTTTTAATATGTTTTAATATGTTTTAATATGTTTTAATATGTTTTAATATGTTTTAATATGTTTTAATATGTTTTAATATGTTTTAATATGTTTTAATATGTTTTAATATGTTTTAATATGTTTTAATATATTTTAATATGTTTTAATATGTTTTAATATGTTTTAATATGTTTTAATATATTTTAATATGTTTTAATATGTTTTAATATGTTTTAATATATTTTAATATGTTTTAATATGTTTTAATATTTTTAATATGTTTTAATATGTTTTAATATGTTTTAATATGTTTTAATATGTTTTAATATGTTTTAATATGTTTTAATATGTTTTAATATGTTTTAATATGTTTTAATATGTTTTAATATGTTTTAATATGTTTTAATATGTTTTAATATGTTTTAATATGTTTTAATATGTTTTAATATGTTTTAATATGTTTTAATATGTTTTAATATGTTTTAATATGTTTTAATATGTTTTAATATGTTTTAATATGTTTTAATATGTTTTAATATGTTTTAATATGTTTTAATATGTTTTAATATGTTTTAATATGTTTTAATATGTTTTAATATGTTTTAATATGTTTTAATATGTTTTAATATGTTTTAATATGTTTTAATATGTTTTAATATGTTTTAATATGTTTTAATATGTTTTAATATGTTTTAATATGTTTTAATATGTTTTAATATGTTTTAATATGTTTTAATATGTTTTAATATGTTTTAATATGTTTTAATATGTTTTAATATGTTTTAATATGTTTTAATATGTTTTAATATGTTTTAATATGTTTTAATATGTTTTAATATGTTTTAATATGTTTTAATATGTTTTAATATGTTTTAATGTTTTAATATGTTTTAATATGTTTTAATATGTTTTAATATGTTTTAATATGTTTTAATATGTTTTAATATGTTTTAATATGTTTTAATATGTTTAATATGTTTTAATATGTTTTAATATGTTTTAATATGTTTTAATATGTTTTAATATGTTTTAATATGTTTTAATATGTTTTAATATGTTTTAATATGTTTTAATATACGTTTTAATACGTTTTAATACGTTTTAATACGTTTTAATACGTTTTAATACGTTTTAATACGTTTTAATATGTTTTAATATGTTTTAATATGTTTTAATATGTTTTAATATGTTTTAATATGTTTTAATATGTTTTAATATGTTTTAATATGTTTTAATATGTTTTAATATGTTTTAATATGTTTTAATATGTTTTAATATGTTTTAATATGTTTTAATATGTTTTAATATGTTTTAATATGTTTTAATATGTTTTAATATGTTTTAATATGTTTTAATATGTTTTAATATGTTTTAATATGTTTTAATATGTTTTAATATGTTTTAATATGTTTTAATATGTTTTAATATGTTTTAATATGTTTTAATATGTTTTAATATGTTTTAATATGTTTTAATATGTTTTAATATGTTTTAATATGTTTTAATATGTTTTAATATGTTTTAATATGTTTTAATATGTTTTAATATGTTTTAATATGTTTTAATATGTTTTAATATGTTTTAATATGTTTTAATATGTTTTAATATGTTTTAATATGTTTTAATATGTTTTAATATGTTTTAATATGTTTTAATATGTTTTAATATGTTTTAATATGTTTTAATATGTTTTAATATGTTTTAATATGTTTTAATATGTTTTAATATGTTTTAATATGTTTTAATATGTTTTAATATGTTTTAATATGTTTTAATATGTTTTAATATGTTTTAATATGTTTTAATATGTTTTAATATGTTTTAATATGTTTTAATATGTTTTAATATGTTTTAATATGTTTTAATATGTTTTAATATGTTTTAATATGTTTTAATATGTTTTAATATGTTTTAATATGTTTTAATATGTTTTAATATGTTTTAATATGTTTTAATATGTTTTAATATGTTTTAATATGTTTTAATATGTTTTAATATGTTTTAATATGTTTTAATATGTTTTAATATGTTTTAATATGTTTTAATATGTTTTAATATGTTTTAATATGTTTTAATATGTTTTAATATGTTTTAATATGTTTTAATATGTTTTAATATGTTTTAATATGTTTTAATATGTTTTAATATGTTTTAATATGTTTTAATATGTTTTAATATGTTTTAATATGTTTTAATATGTTTTAATATGTTTTAATAT
Source organism: Psylliodes chrysocephalus (assembly GCA_927349885.1). Classification (NCBI taxonomy): domain Eukaryota; kingdom Metazoa; phylum Arthropoda; class Insecta; order Coleoptera; family Chrysomelidae; genus Psylliodes; species Psylliodes chrysocephalus. The sequence goes on from OV651819.1 coordinate 42,081,147, forward strand.
GTTTTAATATGTTTTAATATGTTTTAATATGTTTTAATATGTTTTAATATGTTTTAATATGTTTGTTTTAATATATTTGTTTTATTGTTTTGTTTAAAAACTGGTATTCTCTTTATTTTCTAAAAGTTAAAGCATCTTAGGATAATTTTAAATAACTCTTTTTAAATAATATTTACTTCGATAAATATCGTTTGTATTGTATTTTAATTAGATTATGTTTGACATATTTTACATTCATTATTTTACAGTTTCGATATTTTTTTTTTGATCAGTCTAAATTAAGTTATTAAAATTTCGAAACCCAGAATATACTTATGACAAAAAATACGATTGGTAATCATAGCATCATATTAATTTCCTACGAAGAAGTTGCCTGTTAACAAACGAAGAATTTTCTATTACTTGAAAAGTATAATTTTTGGGCAACCACTAGCTGAAATAATATTTCTGTTCTTTCCTAAAGTTTACGTTGTATTATTTAAAGCAGATTTTGTCATACATTTAGCGGTTCTATTCAGACACAAACTGGATTTTTAAAATAGGATGCAATAACTTTCATACTAAATATTTCCGTGAAATAATTTTTTTATGAAATAAATAATAGAGTACTTATCGAAAACACTTTTATTCAGCTCGAAAATTTATGAATAAATATCATAAAGCAACTTAAATTTGTGATTTGCATGCGCGATAAGAAAAATGGAAATGGCGTTGGTCACGAAATTTATAAAATTCGCATTTTATAACACGGACTAATAAATAAGTGTCGATTTTTTTGGGAAAGCCTAATTATGTATGAATGCGTAAAATTATTTCGAATTCTTGGTGAATATTATAGCGTGTGTTATTTAATAACCGACATAACTACACCTACATTAACCGTGAATATATTTTACAAAGTTAATTCTAAAAATAAAATAATTATTTTTGGGGCACCATATAAATATTAAATACAAGGGGGGGTACAAGTGAGTTGATATAAAGATAAATGAGTTATAAATTAATTATTAAAACTTTAAAAATTAATGTCAGATTTCAGGTAACACATTGTTTTCTCAGCTGATTGAGATTCGTACAAATAAATCTTGATTTTCCTTAACACTCTCTTTACAATACCAAATTATGATCAACTGCTTAAAGCACCCGCACTGCAAATTTAATAATAATTAAAACCTTCTTCTAATATCCTGAATTATATAGGAAATCTCCTCAAGGACTATAATAGCATGGTCAATAGCCGAGCTATAAAGTGTGGTTTGTTTCGTCGGCCAGAGTTAATTGTTATTGTATGAAGACAGTTATATTAATTGAGAGTTAGTTGCGTTAGATATTGATGCTGTTTTCCCACAGAGGCCATTGTAAAGCAAGCTAAGACATACGAGGCATGTCTAAAAAGTATCCGACCTTTGGCCAGAAAAAATATTTCGAATACCTGACGGAGTTGGGACCCTAATCCCCTTGTGCTTGCACACACTTTGCCCACCGATCCTTCCACTGCTGGAATCACTTCTAGAAGTCTTCTTTTGGAATGGTGTTCAGCGCCGTCATCGTGTTTCGCATTATCTTGTCTCTACTCTCAAAACGGGATCCTTTCAATGGCCTCTTCAATTTTGGAAACAACCAGAAATTGCAAGGAGCCAGGTCTGGAGAGTAGGGAGGTTGGCGAACGGTTGTAATTTCATGTTTGGCTAAGAAAGTGTTGATTAATTGGGCGTTGTCATGATGCAATTGCCAGTTCTTCGCCGTCCACATGTCTGGTCTTTTGCGCCGAACCGCGTCACGGAGTCGCCGGAGAACATCTTAATAGTACTCCTTTGTCACTGTTTGTCCTTTCGGTGCGTATTCATGATGCACAATGTCACGGACATCAAACAAAACAGTCAGCCTCACTTTGATTTTGCTTCGCACCTGACGCGCTTTCTTCGGCCTTGAAGAGTTATCACGGTGTTCAGAAATCCAGCATTAGTGTTGGCGGTGTCCAGAAGGTCCTGTGCAATGTCAAAACGAAGATCTTTTTATTTCGGCGACAACAACTTGGGTACGAATTTCGCAGCCACCCGGTAAATGTTCAAATCTTTACGCGAAATTGCAAGTGCAGAATCTTAACTCACTCCAACCTCTTCTGCAATCTCCCGCACTGTCAAACGACGATCTGCCATTATCAAATTTCGCACCCTCTCAATATTAGCTACACTCCAAGCAGTTTGGGGCCTGCCACAACGCTGCTCACTCTGCGCTGATGTGCGGCCATCTTTGAAGCGGTTTATCCACTCCTTAATTTATGTTAAACCCCTTGCATCTTCTCCAAACACGTGCTGAATCTTACGAATTGTTTGGCTTTGAGAAACACCAAGCTTTTGACAGAATTTAATGCAGTATCTTTGCTTAATTCGTTCAGACATCTTGCGAGAAAACCAAATCCAACGAACACTTAGAACAGCACCTTACTTGGCGACCACCAGCCAGCGACTTGCACAAGCGAACGCAGTAAAAAAATTCAAGCATTCGCATTAAGGTTCCTCCTTCCACCGTGCACAGTGGCGCCGCCTTAGAATCACTACTTTGCGCGGGAAAAATTAAGGTCGGATACTTTTTAGACAGGCCTCGTATTATTTGTTATAATGATTACCTAGATTTATTTTGTTAAATATGTGGCTGGTTCTATGTTGGATTATATTTTTTATTCTTAGATAATACTTATTTTTAACAATAAAAATAAATTTTAAATAACGGTATAAAAATTATGACAAAAAAAAATTTAGTGTCTAGCTCTAAAAATGCGTTAAATAATTATCTAGTATTTAGTTATATTTAATACTATAATACATCAGCCAATAATAATTCTTTCAAAACCAACACAACCAAACTATATATATATATAGTACAGGATCCGTAAATAAGGTCGACCTTCAGCCATCTGTTTATTTATTTATTTATTTAATACACTGCTCTACAGGCTAAATGCCTAGTTATAGAGCAGGAAAAAAAATTGTTATTGCAAAAGTAAATATAATATATTGCACAATAAGACATAATTTGGATATAACGTAAATTACACAACATAACAAAAATTACACAATATAACAAAAATTACACAATATGACCAAAATTAAATAAATTAGTGACTATACACAGGCAAATAGTAACGAAACAGCTTTACAATTTTTTGAGCTGCGAAAGCTTACAAGAAAATAAAACAATTGTACCTTGCAGGTTGTTGCAATTTTCACACATAAAATACAGCGGTGAGTTTTTTTAATAAATTTGTCCCAGATAGCGAGAAATAAAACACTAAGTTGTTTTGAGATTCAATTGTTGGCACTTTAAATACAAGTTGTTCTAATAAGTCGGAACAATCAATTTGGTAGTTAATAAGTTTATACAGAAATGTTAATGACTGATTTTTTTCATCTACATTTTAAGCTTTGCATTTGGAATCTATTTAAAAGCAATGTGTGATTTATCCTGATTGGAGGATAAGTTCCGTCTATCTTAAATGCCAAGAATTTTAGATATTGTTATGTGAGTCATTTCATTATTCAGTCATGCTCTAATACTCCAAGTCCTTCTTTGTCTTATTTGGCCTTTGAGGCTCAACTTGTCCGATTATCATACATAATTAAACCCCTTAAGACTAAACATATATGACGACTATGTCGGAGGAGCTTTCGATGACTATTCGAAAAAGAACGGGATAATGTTTATAATGTATTGGTGAGAATAGGTGAACTTTTTAGCACATTCGTCAATTTTTAAAATTTGTATATAAATATTGGTGAAGGACCAAGCGAGAGTTAGTTATTATATGGACAGTGAAGATAAATAGTAAACAGTTTAAAGACATTCGAAATATAATATATAAATTAGAATAATAGTATTATAAAATAAATAGGTGTTTAAATAAATTAATTATAAATAAATAAACGCATTGTACAATATATTCATGGTTTCGATAAAATTGAGGTCAACTGCATGCCTAATAATAAATTACAAATTTCGAATGATTCTTTTACCACGTCATTCAGATGTTCATTAAAAGTAAGTTTTTTATCGAACTTTACCTCAAGATCTATAACAAAATCAGGCCTATTTATTATAACACCATCCAAACAGTAGTAGTTATAGAGAATTAGAACATCTTTTTTCGTATATGATACTATATTACATTTTTTTTAATTTAGTGGAAGATTATTTATTAAACACCAATTATTTATTTTATTAATATTACTTTGTAATTTACTACAATCATTTAAGATATATACCTACCTGATTAAAAATTTTGACATCGTCTGCATAAATTTAATATTATAAATGAAAGCGGTCCTAGAATCCAGCCTTAAAGTACGCCAGAGGTTACTAAGACATCGACATACTCAAATCCACGCACTTCAACAAATTGGGTTCTTTTTGTCAAGTAAGATTGAAAAAAATGTATGACAGGCTTGGACAATCCAAATTTGCTAAGCTTTTGAAGTAATATTTTATGATCGAGTTTGTCGAAAGCCTTAAAAAAATCTGTATATATTACATCTAGTTGACCGCCGCCATCAGTTATTGTAAAACTGTATTGTGTTAAAAAATTTGTAATTGTTGACCTGTTCCTACAAAAACCATGTTGTTCTTCCACTATCTGATTGACGTGCTGTGTTATATTATCGTATAGTAAAATTTCAAACACTTTGGCAAAATTACATATAATAGTGATGGGTCGATATAATTTTTTTTTACCTTTTTTAAAAACAGGAGAGATACTTGACCTGTTCTATGCATTAGGAAATGTACAAATGTACAAATTAAATATTTTATTTAAAAGAATAGCTAACGCATGAGAACAATCGCGAACCATGAAGAATGGTCCCTCTGTAAATTTAGATTTTAACTTAAATATTGCCTTTGATACATCAGATTCTTTAAATTCCGCTATACTCGTACGTACATGTAAATTATTTGATCAATCACTCTCAAAATCAATATCAAAATTTGATGAATTACTATAGGAATAGTCATAAATTCAGGTATTCCACCATCTTTTGAAACTGTTTGGAATATTATAAAAGAAGATTTATTGTATTCATATTATGTTCAACGTGTACGAGAGTTGCTACCTACTGACTATCCGCTACTTATGCCAATATATAATCGGAACAATAACAAACAATTCTATTTTTGCTGCCACTGTATTGTTTAAAGATAAAGCCTTTACGAATTATCATAATAACCACATATAAGCTGCTGTAAATTCACATGCTATATCCAGCTGTAGCACGGTTCCAACATACCATTTCGGTCAATGTTTAGATAGTTGTTATCGACGAATATTTATAAGGACCATTTTTTCTTTTACAACAATTTACTGGTGATATAGTTATTTTGGAAGATGGACCTCTCACAATTAGATGGCGTATGATAGTGCTCCTCTACATTTTGCAGCAATCGTAAGGGAGTATTTATATAAAGTTTTTCCACACCGTTGGCTGGGACAAGGATCTATACGCCCATGGCATACAATGTCACCTGACCACAATCCTGTGGATTTTTGTGTGTGACGATATTTAAAATCACTCGTTTCACAAACGCAATCTTAAATTTAGAAGATCTTTCAAATTGTATTAAATAAGGCTGTTATGTTATTCGCAACAATCCTGACCTCTTCGAACCTATTTGGCATTCCTTTAGACGTCAAGTGGATGCTTGTATTTTAGCTGGAGGTGCACATTTTAAGCATCTGCTATAAAATGTAATATTACTTTTATGTTCATATCTACCACAATTTATTGGGTCTTTTAAAATAATAAGAAAGTGAACTCATAAATGACAAAAATTGAAAAATTAAAATTGAAAGACAAATCGACCACAACAATATTTAAAAATATTTTAGAAACACCCTGTATAAAGTAGAACAGCATGTTATTCCACTGATGTTAGATTCAAAAGCGTTTCCTACATCGGTTGTCAAGTAGATAAGCAAATATCTGTCTGGATAACCCTACACGGGAATAATAATATGGACAAGCCGATGAAATACTTAAGGTACGTTTAAACGTGTAAACACACAAACATTTCTCTCGGAGATATGTTTAAGTGTTTTGACTAAACTAAACAACTGTCAGACATAAATCTCATGCAATAAATCTCAGATGTAAACGTACCTATAAAGGTTACAACAAAATAATCATTTAAAGGCCAAAATTATAAAAATAATAATACATTATATACGCGCATGAGAGCACAAATTTAAAAAAGAGACAGAATGATAGCTTTAAAAAGGAACGGAAAACAATGTAATGTTAGTTTGAATTGGCAAAATAAGAATGAATAAATAAAAAATTGGAATAGGAGTAATAATAATCAACAACAGCGTTGTAAGAATTTTAAAAACAACAATAATTGTATCGGATATAGAAATGGTCCTAGAGATTAAAAGAAATTAAAGTAGCATGTCTAACTAACGAATTTAAGATGATAAAAGAGATAACCAGCTTGTAAATAATGGTAACAAGGATGATTTTAAAAACAATAATATCAGTAATATAAGGATGTATAATATTAGGATTGAAGACATAGAAGATGAGGGGGAAGAATTAAACTCCTACTCAGGATTTTCGGTCAGGCACAAGCTAAATGTAAATCATACAAGTAATTATAAACAGCTTAGAGAATTTATAAAAATTGACAAAGAAAATATGAAAGAAGGAGAAGTTTCAGGTTTAGTCTTTAGAGATAGAAACATTTTAAATGTGACTGGTAAAATATTAGTAGATACGGGAGCGGAAACTACAATTTTAAGTGACTATAAATAGAGCAATAAAATAATTCAAATAGTGTTATTAAAATGTCGAAATTTGTTGGGTGCAAAAGGGAAAACATTACAGGAAATCAACGGATTAGTGAATAGTGTTATATTAGTAAAAAATGCGGAATTGGAAGTAAATTACCTCATTATAGGATAACTAGGCAGCAATTATTGATTATGAATAAAGTTTAAAATAAAATGAGAGAGTGGATTTTATGTGGAAGAAAGACAAAGAAGTGAATAATATTATGAAGTTAAAAAAAGAGAAATGTATAAAAATGATAAGGAATAATAATTTTTAATCGTTAGAAGGATAGACAGTACAAATAGGAAAAATGATTTTTTGTAAGAGTTAGTGTGTCATGAGAGGTATAAAAGAGTTATAAAGGATTATTATATTAAAAAAAAAATGAGTGCAGTAAAGTTCGAAGTAGAAGGCATAAATAAAATTAAAAATAAAACATCAATTTTCACAAAAATACCAAAAATAGGTAAATAAGGAAATAAAAAATATGCTAAGACAGGATTTAACAGTAAAATGTAACACAAAATACGTTAATGCAATCGTTGTTGTGAAAAAAAAATAACTGAGAACGTCGATTGTGTTTGGATGCATGTATACTGTCACACTATGTAAAGTACCGATAAATATTGTTACAATTTTCGGAAGAATAACTAATGTAGAAATGTTTATTAAGATAGGATACAAACATAGTTTTTGGTTTTTTATCTGTATCTTTATCGGCTATAAGCAGATAAGGTTAGATTTAGCCCACAACACTGCGGTTATATTCCCCTTATTTCCCTGAATTCTGGTACAAACCTAACCTGCGCGGCCTAGAGAATTTTTTTTTAGGGCATAATGAAACTTAACAGAAGAATAAAATGTTTGACCAAACAAATAAATTATGTATGCTAAACACACCTGATTTCAAAATAAGAAAGTGACTAGCTTGTATCTAGACACTATATTTAATAAAATTTAGAAAATTTCAAAATATTTTGTAACAACCACCGCCACTTAAAAAGTAACTGCTGTCACTAAATAACAAAAGTTTGCTGTTGCGATTAAAATTTTTTGCCAGTGCTGTAGATTTGAAGGCGAAAAAAAATTAAGGCGAAAGTTGGGGATTGGGTACTTTTTTTTTGTTTTTTTTTACACCCTTCAGACCTCCCGTGCTACACCCTAATTCGTCTGTAGCCAGGCAGCACTGCAGCCTGCGGCTTATTGTACCCCCATTTGAAGGTCCTACTACTTTCCCATTCACACCCTCATTCATTCATTCATTCCACCTCGTCGATGGTTAAACGCTAGTCGGATGAATCCCATGGTGACACGGCCAATGGTGAAACCTCCCAGCGGTCACACATCCACGACGTGACCGATGAGATCACTGCTTAACTGTTGCGAGTAAGTGGATGCACACTAAGCTCGCGGCTAGCCTCTCCGGCATTGGGTACCTTCTACCCCCCGTATTTTTTTGACAAAAAAAAATTGCTTTATCGATCCTAAAATCAAAAAGAACTATGAATTTTTAAATTTTTTTTATAGCGAAATGAACTTTGTATCTTTCTTAGTTAACGAGCTATTCACAATTTTTTAACTGAATTTCTAGAGCAATTCGTCCGTCCTGGACTTAACATATCAACAAAACTAAGATTAGGTCAGGAGTTATTGTACAAAAAACGCATTTAAAAATTAGTGATGTGCCTAGGGCTATGCTTGCGCCGCCCCTGCAAAAACTACCTCATGAGATTTTTATGTAAAATCTTTAGATTAATCAAAATAATGGCCAAATTATTACAATTTCATACACCTTCCCAGCACAAAGTAAGTATATTTTAAGTGAATCTAAATAGAAAATGTTTTTTTTTAATTGTGATAATTAATTGCAAATTCTGATATAACTTTAATTTTTAGGTGTGGAGCATGGACTTCAAACTGATCTAATAAAAGTGTCGTCAGCCCTATCCATATTTTCAGTTTGTTGGGATTTAGCAAGCATATACAAAGTATTGATAGACTTGTACTTACATGGTTAGGAGTTGTGTCCCAGTTACTTTGGAGAGGAGGTTCTATAACTGCCAGGGCCCTTGCTCTCTCAGCCTATGCAGCAACATACAATTCGTGGATTTTTTTTTGTGCTAGCACTTCATTGGGCTTGTATGTTTCTTTGGTTACTCTCGCCCATAAGCCCTTTTCAGGGGCAAAGAGGTAAGAGGTAGCGAATTAAGAGTTTGTGCCCTTATGGCTGCTATTTATGTTTTGGCCTACATAAATTTACAAGATAAATCACATAGAAGGACTATGGGTATATTTTATGTTATTGGAAAATTGTTTATTGATTAAGAACATGAATAGCAGCAATATAGACTGTTATATCAACATTGGGAATTTGTTCCAATTATTATGGTAAGTTTAGTTTTCAATATAATGTATTTGTTTTACTTTCTAATATTCCAATTTTTTATTAGATAAGTTTGTTGGCTGCTGACATTACATTTATGCTTATTTATTTCAAATTCTTTCACGTATAACGCTTAATGGAAAAGCTATCTCAACCACCATGTGTACTTAATTTTCGGTTAAGTAGCCCATCAGTATCTGCTCTTTATCACAAAAAGAAGAAACCAACAACTTTTGTACCTCCCCCTGGCCTTGGACTAGTTTCTGTCCCGTTCTGGAGAAAACCCTTACCATTATCTAGTGAAAATGAAGGTATAATAAATGAAATAATAAATAAAAAATACAAAATACAGCTATAAAATTAAAAGATAGATCATATTAAGCATTATTTTTTTTTTAGGGAGCCGTGTTGGTTCAAGTGTAAACATTCATCAAAAACTGCAAGAAATGGTCCTGAGTCTTGGGTTAGTTAAGATAGTTTTTGGTTGATTCCATTAAAAGAATTAGATAAAGCAAGTTTGACAATTAATCTAAACAAAATAATAATTCTACGAGGAAGAAATAACCTATTTTGGTTTTATGTTAAACACGACAGGTTCGAAATGGGTACAAAGAGGATTGTATTAAAAGTAAATTATTAAAACTTTCCATGAATAAGAAGGTCTATGACATGAATAGTTTCTATCTAAAATCAAATCAAAGAATATACTTAAATTCCTCCAGTTTCGTTTTTTCGAACTAGATTAATCGGCGCCGCAGAGTGTGCGAAAATGGCTCTAATTTTCCTTTATTGAAAACTATTAAAGCCGTGAAATTTAATTATGGTGATTTATAAGACCATCTAGTTGACTGAACACTCGCCGAAGCACTTGTCGATTTAATATGTTCTCGAATGGGAATGCTGAAATAAATTTTTCGGAGACGCCAAACTAGCCTTGCTAAATCCTGAAGACGGGTAGTTTATAAATAAAAAGTTTCCGTATATATTAACAATTACGATGGTTACGATGGTACGAGCATATGGGTGATTCTCTGATAACTGTGTTTTTTTATGTCCAGTATTTTATTTACCGTTTAGCATAAGTTTTCCTTATCAAAAAGTGATTAATATTATAAATTTAGAGGTATTTTACAACCGACATTATGAATTAGGTCATAAACATGCGCAATTTTTTTTAAGCTGCATATAAATATACTCGAAATATCGGTACCGTGGCATGTCGGATTCTCATTTTTGAAATTAAATATATAAATTTCAATCAAATTTCATTTTTTAATATAAAATGTACCTCTTATAACTACAATCTAATACATATAGCATTTAATTTTATTCATCAAGAGTAATATACCAAGACCTTGATAATATTCAGCTATTTTTGTTGAATCTAAATTTCGAGAATATTTCAATATCAATTTGATGAGAAATATTTTAGGCATTAATAATCTGATTAGAGCCTGAGAGCTTCAGCTCGATTATTAATGCCATAATTATGTAGAATAAAATTGTAAAAATAGCAGAATATTAATCAAGGTTGTGTTTTATTTGGAACAGTGGCGGCTCGTGGGCACTAGCGGCAGTGGGACACATACTAGAAAGGAATCCCGAGATTTGTTTTTCATTTAGGAAAACAAGTTCCCCGCTTAATGAAAATTAAATATATTTCAAAACAATCAGTTGAGGCAACAACGATTTCTGAATGTTACTACAGGGAGCTAAATGTGACCACTCAAAATGCATTTAACTATGTATGTGGCTATTTAATCAAAAAATCATTACATATCCACTCTTGCGAAATTTGCGTACATTTCTCAGAAGAATGCAATTTACTTAACAATTTTAACTTGTTAACGCATTTTAAAACATACGACTCTGAAGAAAAGGTGTTTGGCAATTTAAAATCTCCAGCGAAAAATTTATCTTTTAAATTGTCAAATTAGAAAAAATATTTATATCTCTATTTGATAGTTTGTCAACTAATCCTGGAATTGCCAACAATTTGCGAAAATGTACACCATTAAATTATTTATAAGACTCTTAAATATGCAAATCCTCAAGAAGTCAGACAAAACCAAAAGAAAAATTAAAATTCTGTCCTATTTATAAATATTATTGATTTTTTTTTATCCTATTTTCGACTGCTTTATAAAAAAGTTATTTTTCTTTGTAGTTTTATTTCTTAACTATTACAATGGTCCAACTAACGTTTTTGCGTAATCACAATAGATAAATCATTATCATGGTCCAACAAACGCATCGCCTTTGTGAGGGAGCCGGTAAAGATGCCGCTGCGTACATTCGGATCTGGTCTAGGTAATCTGTGCCATGGGTACAGCACGTCACGATAAGGACAGCGCTACGCTTGTGACGTATAATCCATCGCATGTGTTCATCTCTTGCTAAGCGATATTGTCGTTGTCCTTATTTTTCGCATCATAATAAGAGAGAAAACAATAGAGGCACACATTAACTGTACCCTGTTCCACTTAATTTCGGAATTCTCGGAACGTCGCTCAACGCCCGGTCGTCCAGTGTCATGCCAACGCGGTTTGCGCTGAATATTAGATAAAATAATAATAATAGGCATTGAGGAAAATATAAGATATGTAAGTTATTTTTTTTTGGTTTATTATACTAGGGCACGTGCCCAAGTGCCCTTACGGGCAAACCGTCACTGATTTGGAACAACTATTTCACTAGACCAAATATCGACTATTTCTCTAGAGAAATAAATGCTGATATTTGGTCTAGGGAGATAGTCATATATATGTCAGTACCGTGGAAATAATGTCAGTATCGTGGCATTAAAATTTTGAAATTTTATCACAGTTTTCGTTGTGTTGTAGCTGTAGTAGAACCACTTTACAGGCTTATTTATGTGCATAAATAGAAAACAAAAACACGTAAAACATACGCTTTAAAACATTTTTAATTTGAGAAAAATTAAAAATGTAAAAATCGCAGTTACACGAGAATCGCCCATATATTCCGTAATTATGGAATGAATTTTAAAAGTTATTTAAACAAACACCACTGTGATATAGGAGAATCAAAAAAAGAAGTACCGCTAAAAACAAAAATAGATAAAAAAAATTATTTAATATTGCTGTGCTGTTACTATTGCAAGTTATATCTCTAGAAATTTCCTATTTGATTTGAATTCGGTCACAAGGGACCGCGTAGCATTTGATACAAGTTTTCTTGATTTTGTAGCTGTTAACTTTAGCGATTTGATCATGTGTGTTAATTTTTTGTAACAGTAAATATCATTGTAGGTTCTTTTTTTAGAATAGAAAAAATATAAATAAAGCATCTCGAAACTTTTTTGATTTCGGGCAGTTCTCCTCTACTAGAAAAGTTAAAATTTCTCCTTTTAACTCATAAACACGTTGTAAAAATTTTCTACGCGATAGCCATTTCTTTGAATTATGCAATGGGTCAAGATACATTTGTGGAGCGTGGAGTGCTTGTACACTTTGGAATCATCCAAACATTATACGAGCACCATCGGTGCATATTTCAATGCATTTCTTTCACTCTATGTTTGCCTCATTAATAAAATCATTTAGAATATTAAACAAAGCGAGTCCTGTTGCTTTGAGTTCTATAGTTTTGCAGAAAAGTAGTTATTATACTGCCGATATACCATCACAAAATCGGACATAGGCAATTAAAAAAGCGTGTCTATTGATATCTGTCGCAATTTTTCAAAAAGCTGAAAGAGGTATGGATTGCAATTGTTTGGCAAAATTATCTCCAAACATAGTTTCTACAATCTCCATCGCAGCTGGCAGAATAATGATGTGAGAGTTTTTGCATCGGGCTATTTTATATAATACATTGTAAGAGGCAAGTAAAGCCTTTTCATTTATAGACAAACCATTTTTTTTTTGAAGAATGATGATGTTGCTATTCATATTATTTTCATTTAATTTCAAAGTATTTTTGGGACTTGTTAACGTACTCACTATGAAGTGTTATCAACTGGCGTCTTAGTTTAATAGGTTTCTTGCTGTCTGCTGTCAAAATTTTTAAACAAATGACGCACATAGGTCTTTCTACTTTATTTATTTTAGTAGTGGTGAATCCAAAATTTAGGTATTCTTGCGAATACTTTCTTGATTTTATCTTCGAAACTATGCCCGACTGTACACTTGTTGATGCTTTAATTTTGTATAATACTCGCTTAAGTCCAGTTAAAAATCTATACATTGTTTTGTATAAATTAACTGCCGTAATATATACGTAAATATCTTATACGGAAATACGGTACAGTTACACAAAACTTACAAAATTTAGCACCGAGACTCAACTAAAACGGACCGAAACTTCTAACAGCAGCATTTATACACGCTTGCTCCGCTGTCGAGTAAATCTTCCATACTATTCCAAACAAATCAATACCTTGGTTGAAAGTTCTCGTAGCGATGGTAAGCCGCGAAAATGTTCGATATCCGCGGTAAGTAACAAAAAGGCAAATTAGAAACATCGATTCTGGCTTTACGCTTTACTTATATGGGATTTTGCGGAGCGACATTGCGAAGTTTCAATAAATTTACCTATTTTCGGTAATTTTTAGGGTCGGTAATGAAGTTCTATATTGGGGCTCTAGACCTAGCGTCCAGTACACTAAAAACACGATAAACTAAGTGTTAGTCTTTTCATCTTTAGATAAAGTTCCAGTTGACTAACTGACAGATAATTAAGTTTCTGCCTTTTCAAGAGAAACCTCCTGGGGGCCTATTCTCCAGTTGAGAGAATGATCATTTCATGCGAACTGGACAGCCGTTCTCTTAAAAAGTGTGTGTGTGATATTCTTGAATTAAAGTGAATGATCACTTCGCATGAAAATCGAGAGAACGTACTTCTCTTAGTCAAAACCAGTAGAAGCGCATCATTTCGGGAAAACATTGGGAGAACGTGTCATTGTCGTGCGCTATCAAAACGTCACTTTTTTTAATTAAAATGGATTTGGACGAAGCTCTTATTTATATTCATATTTTGAATGATCTAGCTGAAGCGGAAGAAGATGCCAATCGACCAAATAGATTTTTTTTAAGAAAAGAGGATCCTTTTGACTTTAGTGACCGAATATTCATAAAAAATGTTCGGTTAAATAAACCTTTGGCACGGGATTTAATAGAAAATAATGTAAAATATAATCTGTTATTACAATTGTCAAAAAATAATAAAACATTGAAGTAAAGTGCCTTCTAAAATAGTTCTGACGTACAATTTAAATTTGGCAGCGGTGCTCCATGAACCTATAAGATGTGAATGATTCAAGAATACCGAATACGATGACCGAGAGAGCAAATTGATGATAGGACACTTTACATCCCACAGTGGAATGTTCACATCGTTCAACTTGGAGAATAGGGCCCCTGGAGAGTAGTTATCTGGTACTTTTTAACGTTTTGTGGTCTGTAACTATCTTCATATAAATGTATTTATACGTGCGATATGTCACTCTTACTGTCACTTGTCATTATCTCCTTATATCATTTATTTGAAAGCAGTGTTCGTATTTTTCTGAAATTGTTTAATATTTAAAATTCCATAAAGAAAAGATCGACCAACTTTCAGTAAACAAGAAGTGAGATTATTATTAATTTTATGTTTGAAACAAAAAGCAGTATTAAAAAATATCAAAAACTGATTCTGGGGTCTGTTGTTTTGTAATTAACATAGATGGTTCATTTGAATAAATATATTTTTCAATGATGTACTTTCTTTATTATATCGTTAATTTTCAAAAATAAATACACAATTATACGAAACAAGTATACCACCATAAAAACATAACATCTTTAACAACGTCTATAAAAGCAAATAAAATAATATGTTGGCTCGTGTCACTATGAAAACTTGTCTTTATATATTTATCCATCAGTTAAGAACTTTATCAGGAAGTTCAAACGTAGGATAAGTTATCTTTCAGATAAAACTAATTTTATTTAAAAGTAAAAAGATGGCTTTTAGTTACCTGCAAGATAAAAATTATCTGACGCTTTATCTGAAGGTGAAAAGACTGACCCTAAAGGGATTAGAGTAAAAATTTTCAACACATAATACACGTCATATTTTATTATTATATGAAAAACAAAGGTAGGGGGCACCATAAAAGTTGTTATTGAAAATTGGGCTCCGAATACTAAAATGTTCAGAAATGCTGCCGTAAGTCCATACTGGCTTCAGTACTTGTTTATGTAGTAAAGGTTATTTTTGATTGAAAGTTATGAGTTTCTATTAATCAACCAATATAATTTTCTATATTCAATGCTCAATTTTTCCCGCTTTTCCTTTGTGGTCTTTCCATTTCAATTGGATACCTAAGTTCATGCCTAAGTATTTCGTCAAAATAGAATATGGTATATTTAATACCATGAGCGTATTAGTCCATCTTTTTGTCCACTTGGAGATTTTATTAGCTGCCTGTAGAAGTTTTCTAGTCGATTCTTCTATGGCTGTATCGTCGGAAAATTTGGCTACTTTCACATTTTGCGTTTATGGTTTGTCGGAGGTGAACAATAGGTAAAGAACTGGTCCCAGAACACTTACTTCTATTAGTCAAGTTTATTTGTTTAATATTAAAGGCCCTCTATATCGAAAGCCTGAGCTACGTCTAGAAAGATTGAGGTATAGATCTTTTTGTCTTCCTGTATTTTCTCTATTTTATTCGTTATTCTCTGGACTTGATCAATAGTGAAATGCTTGTTCCTAAAATCCCAATTGGAGATCAGGTATTAGGTATTTACTATCTATCATGGGTTTCCATCCTCTAGTAAAAGTGTTTTGAAAAGTTTAGATAGTACTTGTGACAGGTTTGGGTATTAATAAAATTTTAATGACTTTCCAGATGCCCTAGTCAAAATACAGCGTATTTTACATTGCTAAATTTAACCGAAGCCTTTCTAAGCAATTGTTTTAGTATTTTACCTGTAATCAGATCATACACGGGGGCTTTCTTAGAATTGATATTATCTTTGGTTTCCTTAGCTACCTCTTTAGTCGTTACCATAGGAATTTTTATTATGTTTATTTTCTATTCTTCTCATAAATCGAGTCCTCGTTCTTCATTCGGTTGATCGTTTTTTTTCTAAATGATTTTTGTTTATTTGATCTTGCCCAGTCTTGTTGTCTTCTTTTATTGGTCGTTTAAGTTTTCTAGTTGCTTTGTACAGAAAGTAATCTGTATTTTTATGGTTTTGTCTAGAATTCAATTAAGCATGATTATTATTTGGTTCGTTGAAAATTCGTTTTTAGTTTGACTAGGTCTGTTATTACTAGCCACGTTTGAGTATGTCCAATTTGCAATTCTTTGTGCATTAATAATGATAGATCATCTAGTTTGGGTATTATTTCTATTGTGGTTAGTTTTGGCTATTGATAATTATATCAGAAAGGAAGTCCTGGAGAGGGTGCCACTCCACCACAGCCAACACGCGTACCGAGCGGGAATATATGGTACAGTTGACTGACGTTGCACTGACAAATAAATAAACGGTCGTGTGTACCTTCCTAGATATAGAAGGAGCTTCTGACAATACGACACATAAATCTGTAGAAATAGCACTTGCATACAGAGGAGTAGATAACATCACATCCAGATGGATGGCTCAGTTGTTATCTACGAGAACTGCAGAGACACACATTTGGCAGGACATCATCTCTATCTGCACAACCAGAGGATGTCCACAAGGAGGAGTTCTATCCCCACTAATGTTGAGCCTAACCGTAGACGAACTTATATGCAGATTAACTGATCTCGGCATGCCCTGTCAAGGTTATGCCGACGACATAGTCATATTTGCTAGTGGCAAGTTTAGTAATATCCTGTGTGATATAGTCCAACGAGGACAAGAACATACCAAAAGATTGTGCCGCGAAGTGGGACTGAGTATAAACCCTACAAAAACAACACTAGTAGCCTTTTCAAGGAAAAGAAAACTAATAATTTTAAAACCGTTAAATTTGACCGGTTAGATGTAGAATGGAAAAATGAAGTAAAATATCTAGGCCTAACCCTAGACAACAAACTTCTCTAGAACACACATGAGAAGGAAGTAGTAAATAAGGCCACAAAAGCCCTAATTGTATGCAGAAACATTGCAGGTTAACGATGGGGATGTAACCCAAACATACTGTGATGGATGTATACTGCAATAGTGAGACCAATCATTACTTACGGGGCTATAGCCTGGAGTAACAGAAATAATTTAGCTACTACGGGAGCTAATATCTCAAAACTACAAAGACTACCTGTGTTTGCATTACTGGTGCAATGAGAACCTGTACTACGGCCGTAATGGAGGTGATTTTAAACCTCACCCCTCTACATTTGATGATAGAGAATGTGGCAAAAAGGACACATAGAAAGATCAGGAATGGAGTAATCAGACGAAAGTCTACTTGCTGCAGGACTAAAGATACCTGGGACATGCCCCAGGATAAAATGCTAAAGAAGTACAGTTTTGTAAAAAACCACAGAGCTGGGCTGCAAGAAAGAATAGAGCCAAGAATCCCTCGCGCTTGCAACCGAAAGACGTGCTATTCAGTGGTACACGGACGGTTCCAAAACCATAGAAAGAACTGGAATAAGAGTATATGAGCTGAGAACCAAGCACTCCGAAAGCTTGGGGAAGTACCCAAGCATCTGCCAGGTGGAAATTGATGCCATCGAGAAGTGTATTTAGTTTAACATTGAGAGAAATTATCATAGACAAGAGATTATCATCATTTTCGATAGTCAAGCAGCCATCAAAGTGCTGAGCTCTTACGTAATTAGCTCAAAAATGGTCTGGAGATGCCTAGAACAATTGAATGAGCTAGGCGATAAAAATAGAGTTACTCCCACTTGAGTCCCGGAAAATAACAGGGTACAGGGTAACGAGATTGCAGATAGCCTTGCAAGGAAAGGGGCTCAAACACCCTTTGTAGAACCTGAGCCGTTCTGCGGTATTAGCAATAACATAATATTAGGAAAGATTTAAAAAGAATTGGGCAGTAGAAGAATCGATAATTGAAACAATTTCTTGGGGCTGAGACGGGCCAGGATACTTCTGGGTGAATATAACCAGAAAAGATCAAAAGCCTGCATCTGCCTGAGCAAGAACAGGCTACGTATTGTAACAGGGATCCTTACCGGGCATTGCTGACTAAAAGGACACCTAAGTAATCTGAGAGTAGTAGAGGATAGTGAGTGCAGATTCTGTGAGGAGTAGGACGAAACCTCCTCCAACCTGAATGTGTAGCACTCCAGAATCCAAGGGCACTATATCTAGGAGGATATCAAAAAGAAGTTTTACAACATTTACAGGATTTGTCATACGAAATGTATTACAAATGTTTGGTTAGAATAGTAGTTTGTGCAACAGAAATGGATGGCCATATAGACAACCTACTTGAGTTTTACAGTTTATTTTTTTACGATTTATCAAATTAAACTTTACAAAAATTTTAAAAACACATTTAAAAAAGTTCAAGAAGAAATTACTATTTTAAAAATAATTCATATAAAAATTTGAATTTATATTTTTTACGAATTTATAAAATAAAGTTTAACAAAAAACATTACCTCACCAGGATAAACTGGATACTCAAACTGTTATGCTAACATCTTATACATTTTTTGGCTTGTTATTAAAAATTAAATTTGTTTTAGATAGTTTTATTATAATTTACTAAAATTAAGAGCTTATTAGTAAATACAAACGAACATACAGATATAGAAACCTCTACATGAGGTATTTATGATTACCAATCAATATAAATCTCAAAATGGCGATCGAGGTGAGAAAACAAAAATTTTATAACTTAAGTTTTCTCGGTGTAAGTGATTAGAAGAAACACTGACTTAAAAGACAAAAATTCCTAAATGATGAAATATCAAAATATTAAATTTGCTTTTCACCCGATTATAATACTTACTATTTGTACACAATATAATGCAAGATAAACTAAATGGCAAAACAAAATTTCCATTTAAGTTTTAGCACTGCGCTGCCGCTTCCGCATCATCCGAATATCCCCGATGTCAGCTTTAAACCCCTTACATCATTCTCTCCTTTGGATGTCCTGATTAATGACGCTAGCAGGATTAACTTTCAACATCGGCAAATCCTCTTTCTGCTTTGATATTTTTAAATATTATTTTTCAGGCGAGCTATCTCGGTTGTGCTGTGGCTTCGTTCCGAATTATCAGCTGAACAAATAAGGGTTGTCAATGAAACGGAGCGCTGCAATTGCGGTATTTGTTTTCTGGATTTAGTATAATTTTCCCGATTTTTAATTTGTTTGAAATCGGATTTGTGTCGAATTTTAATATTTTTTTAAGCACTAATTCGACCGCTGAAGTTTGTTCGAAAAATTGAATAATGATAGACTGAAACAGAATTTCAGCGAGTGTAAAACATTTTTTGAAGGACAGTAGTAATAGTATATAGTCTAGATATTTTTTAACAGAAAACGAATTAAGTACTTATAATGATTTAGAACATAAAAGAGATCATTAATACAACCATTCCAGCTTAAACTGACATTTAATATTAGATCTATCCAGACGTGTCTTTGTTCTCAAGATATATTTCCAATTGCCGAATATTTCTACTATAAATATTCATCGGTAATATCGGGCTACCCATGATTTCGCTGAAAAACTTAAGTCATAAAAAACGTGTTTTTTTATTACCTTGTCATCATCAACATCACCGATTACAATAGAAGGAATGGCTACTTGCCTAGCTTATTTAATGTGTTTAGGCTTTCCTAATGTATTAGCTATAATTGCTATGATCTTTTACTGAACTTTATGATTCTCTTGTTTATAATAGTTTTTAAAGATGTTAAACTGGACACTTTTTTATAGCAATCCCTTGACGGGGTGATGTAGCCTGATTACAAGTTTGTAACCTAGCTTGCTATTTTCTTATTGCACTGGCGCTTAGGACTTGTGTGGCCGGTTTTGTTTCCAATAAAAATTGCAAATTTTGCTATTTCCAACTTTGTTTTGGAGCAAGTTCAAGATAAGGGGAAAACATGATTTAGAAAAACCACGAAAACCTTAATCACGAATCTAGGCAAGTTGGTTCCTATGTTTGTGCTAATTGTTGAGTTGTTGGGTTATCTGGGTATTTTAGTTTTATTTGAAGGATAGGAATACTGCGTCTAGTAGGTTCTGGCTATTTTCGGGGAGTGGGATGTTAGATTTAATAGGTTTAGTTGTGGTATCTTCTTTTCATTAGAAAAAAGGGTTAGCGGTGTGGTCGCCAAGGAGTTTGTAGGGTGTATTGGAAGAAAGTGTTAGAGGTTGAGAGACGTACTGATTCCTAAACCGAGATTTTGTTGAGGTTCTTGTCTATGGTTGATATGTCACTTATTCTGTTGCTTAGCACTTGATTATCCTCTACGGTGAACAGTTGCTACGAAACAACAGAGGTTAGTTTAGCTGATTTCTTGCTGGGTAAATTAAACAAGTTTATTTTTGGAGTTTGATAAAAGTTTTACCCCATACTGAACCCTTTGGTATAGGCGTTTTTACAGAAACTGTAGTTCGATGCCTTGAAGTGTTACCTCACTTGTCTCTAGGTTGATCCCAAGGTATTTTTGCGGGTCTATAATTTAAGACTAGTCTCTAGGTTGATCCCAAGGTATTTTTGCGGGTCTATAATTTAAGACTACCATCGTGATATGTGTTCCAGACTACATCTAATCCCTTGGGGTTGGGCGTCATTTTGCATTCTATAAATGATATTATCAAAATATGTGTTTACTTTTCTTTTTCATTGGTAATTATTAGTCAATTGAATGAAATATTAAATTAGCATATATTATATTAGCAAATATTTATTTAATATATTATTAATTGCTGTATTGATATATCTTATTTTCCTAATGACTGGAAGATTGCAATTAGGAAACTATGGCCTAAATGTAAAGACCCTGAAATAGAATAATCAGTATATTACCATCTAAGTTTCTTGAACTCATTATTAACAACCAAATGTATCCCCATTTTACCTCCAACAAATTAATTCCCGAAAAAGAAAGTGCCTTTAGGTATGATTTCTCTACTGGGACAGCATTATCAGTTGTTACTGATGATATATTAACGTTTCTAAATAAACGTCTTGCAAAAGATGCAAAAAGAGTCTTCCTTAGAATTTATTATTGATAATGATCTTCGATTTTGCGATCATTATAAAAATGTATTAAAAACATTTAACATTTCAATATGATTATTTTACAGCAGGTTAAAAACTCTACTCTGCGAGATACTTCTACTCCGTAACTTTAATTAGTGCAACTATATTTTTTATCCTTGTTTATTTCAGCGAGAACAAAGAAGGATCCAGGCAGGGAAATGCTAACTCGTGTTATAGAAGTATTCGATTGATATAGATGGCGTTACTTTACAAAAAGTTTGCTCATTGCGTTCGTCAAGCAGGTTTATAGTGAGTTTAGAGCATGTGCAGAGCACGTTTAGAGTAACGCAAAAGTTCTCAAGTTGGCATTCAAATCATAAATTAGTGGGCTCAGAATTTAAAAATAGGCTATGTTTTGATGGAATTCTCATTTAAACAAACATCCAACTGTTGCAATAGATCTTGTTTCTCATTTAAAAAGAATGGACATTTTTAAAGCAAAAAGATGTCTTGAAGGAAGTGGAGTTTTTATCAATAAACAGTTACCTACTACTAATCGCTATAGTTTGTTGCAGCAGTGTAAAGCTAAATATGGGAAGAAAAACGCATGGACTTGGAATGGAACTGTTCTTATTAAATATAATGAAAAAGTTCATAAAATTATGCATGAATCGGATATATCTAAAGTAAATTAATTTAGGTGTATGGACAGCTATAAGTATTTAAAAGAAAATAATCATATATTTGGCGATACCGTTTTTAAACTATTATTAATACTTTTTGTAGGTATACCTATTGATTTATTTTGTAGTAAAATAATATCATTCTTATCTTTAGTAGAATTAATACCTGTTTATTTGTATCTTAGCTATATAAATATAGAGTTGGGATTTGGTTTCATGTTAACAGTTGTAAATATTATTTTTTCTACACCCGTATTATAATAATGCACTTATATGCCCATAATCCGTTTCATAATGATACCCATTATGATACAGATTTTTCATTACGATACAGATTTTTAATCAATAGAAACCTACAATTTTTCAATCAAGCATGCTGTTTGACGTTTGTCCTAGGTTCCTATGTAATTATTTTAGTTGTCAAAACGTATTAAATTTTCGTAGGTAGCTAAACTTCGATAATTATAATATTAAAATGTCTGATATTAGCGATATAGAAGACTCCTCCACACATATCGGAGAAAGCAGAAAATATAGTACAAAATATTTTACCGCAAAAATCTAGGGAAATACCAATACCTGAAGTAATACCATTAATTACAATTTTGTAGAATTTTTTATAGAAATACGAGTAATTACTGTTATTGTGTTCAATACCAATATAAATATAATATTTATAGGTCTTGATTATTTATCGGGTGTAGAAAAAATAGCGTATGCAACTCTCATGTAATGGTTATTACATGATCGTTGCATAATATACTATTGTTTCATATTTTTCTTTTATTAAGGAAGTAAGCTTTCAATTATGTATTTTAATAATTTTCTTTGTTCCAATTCTAGGAGCTGGCTCTTACTTAAAAGTGTCAAACTTTCTGATCAATTTACAGAATTGCCGAGGCATAAATACGAAAACTACAGAATTTGACAGTAGCTCATCAGAAAGTAATTAGGATGTAATAGTAGCTATTGAAACCTGGTTAAAAGAGGGAGTTGCAGATGGTGAATTAGTGGATTTAAATGTATATAGAGTGTTTATATCAGATAGAAATTGTCAAATTGCCGGTAAACCAAGGGGAGGGGGAGTTTTAATGGCAATAAAAAATGAAAATAAAGTGCTTAGTGTAGTCAAACATAGTTCTATATTCGATATTTTATTATTAGAAGTAAGGATAAAACATTACTTGAAATGTTTATTTATAGCTGTATATTGAAATGGAATAACCAAATTTGAATTCTTAAGTTAGGACACACTGTATACTAGGACAGGTAGTATGAGGATTTTGTAAACAATGTGAAACATAACTGTCAAAATCAATAACAAATAAGTTATAAATTAACACTATAAAAATAATTAATTTCACAGGAGTTATTCTAAAATATAATATTGAAAACAACCCATAACAGAATTAAAAATAAACTAGCCACAAGATAATTAAAATAACTATGCGAATAAAAAAAATCGTTTCTTGACTAACAGAAAAGTAAACATGCGAACTTATCTTTATTTGTTTATTTTGTTCTCTGATTGGGAATCTTAGCAACGGGGTAACCAAGGGGTTGTTGAGAGGAGATGAGAAAATGGAGGACTTTCGGCTGGTTTTCTTTGTAAAACTTTGAATAAGATTATAACAATAATATTACATAATGTCTGGAGCAGTGGAATCCTACAAGTATAAAAATGTACGAATTGTGATGGGTAAGCGCATCTCTATTTTATTTGGAAACACTATATTTCACCTAGACGAGAAGCTGATACACTAGTCTTACGCCATTGCGTATCTTGAACCCAATGGAACAAACTTTTCTTTGCTTTATCTGAAACCAAACAAATATCTTATAAATCTGTGATTCAAGTTAGTGAATCTAGTATTGAATAACTCTAATAAGGTTTCTGTTGCGACTACTTACTTGAAAGTATTTTTGATGAACGTTTGATCCAACAAACATAATTGTTATTAAAAAAAGAATATTTCTTGTTTTTCACAAACATTTGTATATTTCTCTTTAGGTTACGTAGAATTAGAAAGCCGATGCAGGAGGCCTCTATGCAAATCACTAGGAAGCGATTACAGTAATGGCCATAATTTTAAATAAAATTAAATAAGATAAAAAAACTGTAATCACTGACTAGAGGATGGAACTTTTGCCATTTTTTATCCATTATTTTATTTTTAAACGATGATTGCTTAAAGTTATTTAATTCTATTTTCTCTTGGTCTGTATCGATTAATGTATGTTAACAACAATTTTAAAATAAACATAGTTTATTTGTGAAAGGGGAATATTTTAATCAACCAACAGGATTGCAAATAGAATAAAATATAATAACTTAACAAAATTTAAAAATTAACCAAAATCAATAAAATAGTACGTACCTTGAACCAGGGGCTGGTAACTCAAATGGAAAAACATGAGGAAGGTAATTTAGTACCACTCCAATTAACGGGATGGCGCCCGTATCGAAATGTCATGTCAGTTTTCTGCTCGTCAAAACTTTAAACTTCAGAGAAATTAAAATGGCTATTGCATTATTAGAAAGTGTATTGAATTTTTATTCATCTAGAATCTAGATTTATTTTTCAACACCTTCCTATTTCAAGCATCTTTTCAAAAGATGGGAAGATGGATTTCAGCAACAAACAATAAAGCACTCCCAGATATTGGTAGTGATGCAATTTATACCATATTAAATATGCAGTCGTCATATTAACGATAACCAAATAATTTGTAATAAGTGTCTTAAGAAAAATACTTCATCACTGTTTGGCACCAACGGTAAGTAATATTTAGAAACTCTTTTTTGATTCAGTGTTAAAATAATTGGTTTGTTATTTAAATTTTTTTTTGTTTTTAGTTTTTAAATGATCATTGTATAGAAAATGTTGGCCCTCCAAAATACCCTGTCGATTGATGCAATATTTGAGCCTCATCCATTAAAATCAAAAACTTTTCAATGCCATTGACATCAAACAAGAAAACGCCCTAAAATCTTCAAGGGTTCAAACGTGTGTAAGTTTAACTTATGCTCAAAAGATAAATTCATTTATTACAGTGCCCACATGATAAATAAAAATTTGATAACTACTAGTGCTGTATAAATGAATCAAGAAAACAATTATCGGATGAAGAAATGCTCCTCAACCTAACTAGTCGACTTGATAACCGTACGGCAAATTTTATCAACACTCAAATTTGCCTCGATAGTAAAAAAGGATGATGCTTCAACTTCAGTTTTTTCAAACTTATTTGCTACTCCAAGTCGCAAAACTTTTATAAAGGTCTTGAGCATTTATATATGATGATTTTGTTATAGAAAACATTTTTGATAGGTTTGTTTTATAAATATTTAATTATTTAAATGGTGTAAATGCATATTTGTTTAGAGTATTTCCATGTTTAAATTGACAAATTATATATGATGCGGCGTTAATTTACTGTAATAAAAAAAATAAAATAAATTGCATTTTATTTCAAGTTTGAAATTAATGCAAAAATATAATGAAGTAAAATCAAATAAAGATATAAATTGGCAAAATATTTGACTAGTTTCAACTCACAAAACAGTTAATATGGTTGTTTTATGATTTTAAACTAGTCAAATATTTTTCCAATTTTTTTGCTTTATTTGATTTTTTTCATTACATTTTTGTGCTACTACAAAGTTAAATTTCAAAAAGCCCGCTCGTGGTGGCCATATTGAATTTTAGTACCACTTCAATTTGATAGATGGCAGCACATCGACTCAGAATTTTACCATTGAGTTTCCCATCTGGGGGTCAATTCTCGACTTGTAGGAACCTTTTCCTATAGGAATTTGTGACACTTTCCTATATGTAGGAAAATGTCATAAATTTTCGATGTATATAAAAATGTCAAAAATTCCTATAGGAAAATATTCCTACGAGTCGAGAATCGACCTCCTATTAGTAATCTATGCCTTGAACCCAAGACGCCTGAGATAACGCAAGTCATAGCCGGAGCACAACAATAACAAATAAAGGTAAATATTCAATAAATGAGATGGATGTTTGTATCATTAACTTTATTCTTTAAAATACATTAAATAATCAAAAACCCAGATACAAATAGACCATATTAATATATTCCACCTGACGCATTACTAAATGATTACAAGTCTTGTTATAATATAGGTACTGGTTTGTACTGAAGCCACTTTTGAAAAACCCGCACTCATTAACACTTAACGCCATCTATATAGAAATCATAAAAAGAAATACTAATTATTGTTATTCTTTTTTTTGTTTTCGACTTAACTATGGCCAATAACTACAGATGGTATTGAAAGATGGATATAATTCCTTCACTGTTGAGAGACCCGTTTTTTAAAGATATGGTCTATGGATTAAGTTTTACATGATTTCTGTTTGTAGATTCATATTTTCTATTAGGATAAAAGAACACATTTGTTCAGGGTAGTCTGATTGCGTAAAACTATTTTTAACATTGTAATCGGTAGTGTCCTATTTTTCTGTAACAAGTTATTTAAAAACCTGACTTCAAAATCTTACAGATGCCATCACCACATCCTGACCAAATTTATATGGGTCCACCCCTGAGGTATCCCCTTACTAACAAAAAAAAAATCATAAATCGGCGGACAAGGTGGTAAAGAATTATCGTTAAACATACATAAAAACTGCAATTATTAGATTTTTCCCAAATTTATATGGGACCACCCCTAGAGTACCCCCTTTGTAACGAAAAAGAATAAAATATTATGGACGTCTCATTACCATTCATTTGGTATTTCTAAAATGCAAGTATATCTATAATGCATTTTAGATAAGATTCTGTATTTTACTATAAACGGGTTGTTCTATAGCCAAAATCTATTTTATTCTAACCCATTTACTTTAAGTGCACATAAAAAAAGGAAAAGAATAATGACTATCGAAATGGTCGTTAGGTTGATTAAAGTTTGGCGTCAATTTTGGATTCAACGTTCGATAAAGGTCCTCTTTTGTTTGATTATCATTCTTTTATTTCTACAAATGCCTTTGTTCATAGTTTATCTTTTTTTTTATAAATGAATTGATTTTTAATTGTGATTACTTTGTATTGATCTGTATATTAATAACAATAACTGATTGTGAAATATTTTGTTAATATTCTTTGATATTATTTGATAAATACCAAAAACAACTTTTAATATACAGGGTTTTCCAAATAAGAGTGATTGATTTGGAATGTAAACCACAGCTCATATGTTATATTTTAAATCGACTCTGTATATGTTGATGGCATTCAAAAGAATGATTCATGTTCTATCCAACAGTGTACAGTTTATTATGTTTTATATTATTAACAATAAAGATATTTGAGTTTTCATGTATCACTGTAGTTTGCATTATGTAAAAACTAACATTAAATAATATATACCTAAGACTAAATAGTGCGATATGTGTCACTTTCCTAAATGGTCTTTGAAAAAATTATTACAATGCTAGGCATACTATATTCTACCGTACACAGTTTAACAGATCCCTTTAACCTCCATTTTCAGTCATATTTGTTTAAGAATCAAAAGGCTTCATCCACTTAAAATATTGATTTTTAATAAAGATTTTTATTTGATATAGTTTTTTTTTTATTTCTGAATCAGCATTTTTTATTATTTCAATACCCCTTATCCTCATTTTACTCATTCAGATTTCTTTCAATAACAATAGGCTTCATTCCCATTTTCCCATATAGGTCTTGTTTTTACTAAAAATGTATGTTGATATAGCGTCATTTTTATTTTCTTTTTATTACAACCTCCCTTAAATCCCTTACTCTTACTTAGATTTTTTCAAAATCAATGGGCTTTCTTCTCTAGCAAAGCTTAATAAATGCTAAGAATATAAAGTTTTTCTAAGTTTTTCTAAGTTTTTCCAAGTTTTTCCAAGTTTTTCCAAGTTTTTCCAAGTTTTTCTAAGTTTTTCTAAGTTTTTCTAAGTTTTTTCTAAGTTTTTCTAAGTTTTTCTAAGTTTTTCTAAGTTTTTCTAAGTTTTTCTAAGTTTTTCTAAGTTTTTCTAAGTTTTTCTAAGTTTTTCTAAGTTTTTCTAAGTTTTTCTAAGTTTTTCTAAGTTTTTCTAAGTTTTTCTAAGTTTTTCTAAGTTTTTCTAAGTTTTTCTAAGTTTTTCTAAGTTTTTCTAAGTTTTTCTAAGTTTTTCTAAGTTTTTCTAAGTTTTTCTAAGTTTTTCTAAGTTTTTCTAAGTTTTTCTAAGTTTTTCTAAGTTTTTCTAAGTTTTTCTAAGTTTTTCTAAGTTTTTCTAAGTTTTTCTAAGTTTTTCTAAGTTTTTCTAAGTTTTTCTAAGTTTTTCTAAGTTTTTCTAAGTTTTTCTAAGTTTTTCTAAGTTTTTCTAAGTTTTTCTAAGTTTTTCTAAGTTTTTATAAGTTTTTCTAAGTTTTTCTAAGTTTTCTAAGTTTTTCTAAGTTTTTCTAAGTTTTTCTAAGTTTTTCTAAGTTTTTCTAAGTTTTTCTAAGTTTTTCTAAGTTTTTCTAAGTTTTTCTAAGTTTTTCTAAGTTTTTCTAAGTTTTTCTAAGTTTTTCTAAGTTTTTCTAAGTTTTTCTAAGTTTTTCTAAGTTTTTCTAAGTTTTTCTAAGTTTTTCTAAGTTTTTCTAAGTTTTTCTAAGTTTTTCTAAGTTTTTCTAAGTTTTTCTAAGTTTTTCTAAGTTTTTCTAAGTTTTTCTAAGTTTTTCTAAGTTTTTCTAAGTTTTTCTAAGTTTTTCTAAGTTTTCTAAGTTTTTTCTAAGTTTTTCTAAGTTTTTCTAAGTTTTTCTAAGTTTTTCTAAGTTTTTCTAAGTTTTTCTAAGTTTTTCTAAGTTTTTCTAAGTTTTTCTAAGTTTTTCTAAGTTTTTCTAAGTTTTTCTAAGTTTTTCTAAGTTTTTCTAAGTTTTTCTAAGTTTTTCTAAGTTTTTCTAAGTTTTTCTAAGTTTTTCTAAGTTTTTTTAAGTTTTTCTAAGTTTTTCTAAGTTTTTCTAAGTTTTTCTAAGTTTTTCTAAGTTTTTCTAAGTTTTTCTAAGTTTTTCTAAGTTTTTCTAAGTTTTTCTAAGTTTTTCTAAGTTTTTCTAAGTTTTTCTAAGTTTTTCTAAGTTTTTCTAAGTTTTTCTAAGTTTTTCTAAGTTTTTCTAAGTTTTTCTAAGTTTTTCTAAGTTTTTCTAAGTTTTTCTAAGTTTTTCTAAGTTTTTCTAAGTTTTTCTAAGTTTTTCTAAGTTTTTCTAAGTTTTTCTAAGTTTTTCTAAGTTTTTCTAAGTTTTTCTAAGTTTTTCTAAGTTTTTCTAAGTTTTTCTAAGTTTTTCTAAGTAACAATGATTGGCATGAGACAACAAAAGGGCATCACAAAGTTGACTTTTCAATTTGAAACTCAAAGCATGTCGATTATGGTAGAGATATTTGAGATTTGCATATGATTTTTGTAATATAAAACTGACATGTTCTGAGAACCTCAAAATAAGAATCAATTATCATACTTAGGTTTTTTGTTTCATGTCTAATTTGTTACAAAACAACAGTAGGTCGGAAAACATGGGTACGGCTAAAGGGGATGTTATACCTGTTTCTAATCCTGAGGACAGGAAACAGAATTCTGAGTTTTGGCTGAAGAAAGTTGACAGGTTTCGTCAAATAAAGTTGTAGCACTAGATAACGATTCTCCCAACAATAAATATTTTATGCATGTTTTAACAACAATCATTCTTCTAAAGCATATATAGATTTTGGAAGTACTTGCATAACCATTAATTAAAGGATATAGTAGTGGAAAATGTTTAACTTTAGGAGAAGCAAGTTTCTTATTATGTATAGATAAAAGTTAGGCCCACAGTAAAGGCTAACGTAGTTCAAGACAATGTACAGAATGTACATATTTTAGTTGGACACCCATTTACTGAATTACCAGGAATACTACTGATTTAGCATAATACACAATTATTAATTACCGAAAATTCGATAAATGATATTGGAGAAGTATTTCCGAAAGGATTGACAGGTTACTTCCGACAATTTGTCAAGGATTATGAGATATTAGCGCGGCCTCTAACTGCTTTGTTGAAGAAGAGCGTGGTTTGGCATTGGGGCGATAAAGAACAGCATGCATTTGACAAACTCCGAGCAGCATTATCACAAATACCAATCCTAGCGATATTTAATCCTGATTCACATACAGAAGTCCATACAGATGCAAGTGCACAATGTTTGGCAGGAATCTTGTTTCAAAAACAACTCGATGAACGACTGCACCCAATCGTTTATTACAGTGGGCAAACCACTCCTATGAGCTAAAAACTTTGGCCGTTGTGGAAGGCCTAAAAAAACTTTAGAGTTTACCTCGTAGAGATACATTTCATCGTAGTGACAGATTGTAAAGCGTTGAAAGCGACAAGTACCAAAAAAGACTTCCTTACCAGACTTGCAATGTGGTGGTTGCAATTACAAGATTTTAACTTTGACGTTAATTATCGTCCGGGCAATCGATTAAAACATGTATATGCTTTTAGCATTAACCCATCAAGAAGTGAAGAACCACCAGCTGAGGTCTTACGAATAGAGCAAACCGACTGGGTCTTGTCAGGACAACTGACTGATAAAAAGCTGAAAGAAATTAAAGATGTTCTATCCAAGCCACATAGTACTGATTATGAAAAGGGAATTTACAAAAACTATGCTCTGCGAGATGGAAGGATTTATCGCATAACTGTGAAAGGACTACTTTGATTTATACCACGTGGTATGCGGCAACAAATAGTTTGAATGGCACATGATGAAAGTAAATATTTTGCTATAAAAAAGACGTTTCAACGGTTATGTGAGCATTACTGGTTTCCGCAAATGCGAGCATATGTTGAGAAAAATTTTAAATGTTGTATTCCATGTTTATTTAATAAGCGTTCAAGTAAAAAACGAGAGGAGTTTCTACACCCTATAGAAAAGATGCCTGTACCATTACACATTATCCACATTGATCACGTGGTAGCTGTAAATGCTTTTACCAAGTTTGTTTTTCTCAAACTAGTCAAGTCAATAAAAACAAAATTAGTTATCGACTATTTACAAGAAATTTACAGTTACTATGATCACCCCCACTTCTTAGTATCTGATCGAGGAAGTGCGTTTACTTCTTCAAAATTTAAACAATACTGCAAAGACAACTTCATTAAACATGTTCAGAACGCAGTACCTACACACAGAGCTAATGGACAGGTTGAGAAATTAAACCGTACAATTAAAGGAGTCATTTTAGCAACAACAATTGACGAAGACAGATGGGACGAGAACATAAAGAATATTCAGTTAATAATTATAAATACCACTAGCTCACAAACAACGGGGAAGACACCGACATAACTGTTTTATGGTTATAAACCTAGACGAGGAGCAAGTATAGCTTTACTGGACAAAATCATAAAAATTCCAAAATTAATTCAAGATCTTCCTACACTACGCTTAGAGGTTGCTCAGAAAATTTCCTCCAGTCAAATCAAACAAAAAGTACAATATGACAAAAAAAGGAAAACTCCTACGAAACATAAGAAAGGCGACTTGGTACTCATAGAGAAACAACACACAACTGGAGGCACTAGCCGAAAGTTGATTCCCCCTTATGATGGACCCATGATAGTAAAAGCAGTATTGCCAAATGATAGATATTTAATTGCTGATATGCCAAACTCCCACAGAACCATTAAATTCACTAAATACGAGAGGGTCATTGCTGTCGACAGAATGAAGCCTTGGATCAACCAAGGAGGAGTATCAGACGAGACAAGCAGTGATAGCGGCGAAGATGGTGTGGAGTTGAGTTCTGACGATGTAGACTCAAACTAGAGGGATCACCTCGGGGCGAGGCGACTGCAAAATGGCCGAATGTAAGTCCATGTACTATTTGATTTTCTTAAAATTCGTTTCTCGATATGTTTTGGTATTAGGAAGAAGTAATATGAGAAGATGCTTCAGCGCACAGATGGTTGTTGATATTATTTTGTCAGCGTGTTCGAGCCGCACTTGAAATGATCACAATAAAGGCGCTGATTTATGATTATTAGCCATTGTATGGATTTCGAGGGTTTTAGGTTACTTAAAATTAAATAGAGGCATTCTGTTACTTTAGCGTTTCTGAAAGGTGCTGTTCAGTGGTTGTAGGTGCTGTTTGTGAAAAGCTTGATTTATTGTGAATTGTGGGTGATAGGATTTGCAGGTGAGATTTATCACTGAGTGTCCTTTTTCTTTAGTATTTGAGTTTTAAGATAAATGCTAATAATATTTATTAATATTTAATTGTTGATTAGATTATAAAGATAACTGTTTTGAATACTGATTTAATAATTAATCGTGCGCACATAGAAGTAATATCAGGAGCGAACAATTGCGCGTCTTAATCCCTTTTGTTCATTGCACTGCTCTGATTTCGACTTTCGGGGTCAAGCTCTAGTAGGTGGAGCGAGAATGTCGCGCGTTTAAATCCTTTCATACTCATTGCACGATCAGTACTAGTAGAAATGTGGGGCGTATCGCGTGTCTTAATCCCTTTACGCTAAAAGGGTAGTAACTAGGTAGGGGTACGATCGCGCGTTATTCCATTCGTGACCACATTTCATACTCCTAGGTACTATGCCTTGAAAATGAAATAAACAAAAGAGTAATAAGTACATTGCGTATCATAATCCCTTTGTACTTGGTGATTGTTCAAATAATTATTGAGATAATAAATAAATGATAAGATAATTAATAATTATTGAGATAATAATAAAGATAATAAATAATTACTAAAGTAATGTTCACGGATACTGACGAGTATTTTCTTCTTTATAGGAAAACCTGACTATGTGCATTAAATGGACAGCGCCTCGACCATCAATCAAAACATCCTGATACTTGTTATTTTTTAAATTGTTTGGTAATTATATAAACATTTATTAATTTATCTTTTGTCCTTTGTTTACTAGATTAAAGTTTATCTTTATCTAAACATATCTGCCTCTCTATATCTATTTTTTTCTTCCTCTTTTTTACCCTCTTACACAATAGATAACTTTGTTCTTGAAAGACCTTATTTTATTAAGGATCTAGGCATATATTTTGATCCAAAATTATTATTTGTGTTTTATACAGAAAAAACAGTCACCTCTGCGTTTTGTTCATTAGGTTTTATAATTTGAAACAGTAAACAATTTCATAGGATCGAAACAATTAACCTTCTGTTTTCAGCGTTTGTTAGATCTCAGATGGAATTTGCGTGTTATCTTGAGCCCGCATTATAGTGTACATATCTCCAGTCTCGAGCGATTTCAATGAAGTTTTTTTAAATCGGCAAGTTACATACTTTACAGTAATTATCAACCAAGAGACTTCCCACAGGAACAGTTTTTTATCCGTTTCAAAACTTGGAGCTTAGTACGTTGCAGATATATGCACTCAGTAATATTTTTATACAAAATAGTAAATTTTATTTTTAACTGTAAAGCTATAATAAGTTTTCCCAACTTCAGAACTCCCAGGATCAATGTTAGAACTCATAGCCTATTTTACAGCGTAACATGCAGAATAACTGCTTCCAAATTCTCTTCACTTAACGAACTCATCAATAATTATTTGTCATTTGAATCACAGTTTGATATTTTTTTCACTAGTGTTAGACAACTTAAAAACTTTTTTCTAGTTAAGTAATGTGTCCATAATTAATATTGATAGTATTTTACCAATTGTGTTTTTTATTTTTATTTTAATTTTTTAGTGATTAGTTATGTATGTATTTATCTTTAACTTGCTAATCTTATCCTGTTAGTGGGCTTGGCTCGTGTATATCGTACCATAAATTAATAAATAACTGGCATGGTCAACTTTACAAATTTAATTTTAGTCATTTAAGTGCATTTCTGTTTTTAAATTTCAATATTTCGAAGTAAAATTTTCTTGCCGAATACCACACGTGTCAAAAGTAGTATTGACTGGAAATTTTTGCTCACTCACGAATATTCATGAGTTAGAAAAAATTTTCGGGAATAATTTAGGCACTAGTGGTATTATAAGAGAATAATTTAGCCCTCGGCGTGTAATATTTAATGCTCCATTAAGTATAATAATCTTTTTGGGAAAGTAAAACAGCCTATTCAACTTTACGTCATTCTCTGGAGACACCTCGCATTAGATCGTTATACTGTTTCGTAGTCGATTTTGGTAAAACTCATTCTGCGCCGATATATTCACATCCCCCAAGAAACTAATTCATCTGTAACAATCAAGTTGATACCCCCAGGGATCCAGAAACAAAACACACACAACCCAGTTAAGGTAATAGATGTTTCAGAATGATATAATTTGATGATATTTCATGTGAATGTGTTCTGTCTTACTTGCAAACTGAAATCGAATTATTATGACATATGTCTATTTCAATTATCTCTCTGTTTATACCTTAAGAGGGATTTGTCATCTTATTGAGAGATGAAATGGTTAAGGCTTGTCTCGTAAATAAATTTAATATGGTGAATAAATAATAAGAGGATTACATATAAATTTGTGCTTGGTAATTTTCACTAAATATCTTCGTTTACGTAAAAAGACATTTTTAAAACAAAAGTCTTATAATAACTTAGCGTACTTTGATATCCACAAATATAATACTAGAAACTGTGAAGATATATCTGTACCTTGAAGCATAAAGTGCCAATGTGAGCGAGAGAGCGACGTTTAAAGTTGTGCTGTTAGTATTATTTCTATAATTAAAAGTTAAAATATAAATATTATGTATTACCTGAGAAATAGCAAATTTGGTTTTGTATAAAATGGGTTAATACATTTTAGACTTTGGCTCTTGGTTGTTTTTGAACAAATGTAGATTAACAAAATTTATAATGCCTACCTCAAAAACTAAAAATAAATAACATCTAAAACTATTTAGAAGGGTAGTGCACAAGTATTAACTGTAATACTATTTTTATTTAGCCGATGATTATCTACTTGCTACATGTCATTGTAAATAATTATAATTTGAGTACATTTTTGTGTATGAATAACCAATTTTTGTAAATTTACATAAACTCTTTCTGTTACAACCATTATACACACACATGTCTTGTATTTACAAAAATAAATCCACGATATTGGTAAATTGAAATAATAAAAACATAAATATATTTGTATTTTATGAAATAATTTGCAACATGGACAAATAGTAAAAATGGACAGAAAAATAGGAAACCATAAAAATGAACTCTTGAAAATACTAAAAATGTGAGTTTCCATAAATAACTTGATCGAAGGAGATATTTGCAGAGCAAATAGAATAATTACACCTGAGCATAAAGTATTTTGGATTGCTTTTCCCGAATTAGAAGTAAATATTGAGGTAGAAATAACAGAAGTGGCATTTGCTAATAACCCTTCAGGGGACATTTTAGTTTGTTCAACTGCATTCTGGAAGG
This sequence comes from Psylliodes chrysocephalus, assembly GCA_927349885.1. NCBI lineage: Eukaryota > Metazoa > Arthropoda > Insecta > Coleoptera > Chrysomelidae > Psylliodes > Psylliodes chrysocephalus. The sequence goes on from OV651819.1 coordinate 42,116,599, forward strand.
AGGCTATTTTAAAATGTTTAATTTCAAGTTATTTTTAGAGATTGTATATATTTTTTATTATTTGTAAATAAAGTGCGTAATTTTCTAATAGCTACTCTTATTTTTTCCGCCCCTGAAGTGGTTTTGTAACCCATTAAAATGGCCCAAACGGAACTTACCTAGAAAATATTTTTATAGTTATTGAAATTAGTTACAGATCAGCAGACCGTCACAGAGAACAAAAACAAAATCACACATGTTAAGTATGATTTAAAACACAACAATTTTAAAAATGAAAGTTGATATCGAAGAAACTTTTATTCTAGATTTTTTAAGTTTCATTTAAAACTACTTATGGTACATCTGGGAGCTAAAATTGTACCATTTAATATCTTTGTAACAATGCTAAACTGCACACAGCCCACAGCCTCACTAAGAAAATAGCCTCCTCTGCTAAATATTTTATCTGGAACGGTTAGAAAATGCCCTGTAATATTAAATTTTTTTATTTTATACGGTAAACTGTGTAACAATTTCAGATAAATGGAAATTTTTGAGAAGCAAAAGTACCACTGATCCAGGTACATTGATTTTGTATGTTAGACATACACAGGAATCATTAAAGTAACAAAAATGTCTTTTAGAGCCACCATACGACATACTTTTTACAATATTAGTCGACGGGCTAAGAAAACCATAGCTAGATCATCGATTGCTATAGAAGCAGAAAGTAAGAAGATATGCAAGAGTTTTAAAAATGTACACTGGCAACCTAATGTTAATACAATTAACAAACTTGTGTAATCTTTGAAAACGAGAATATTGGTGGAGGTGGTGGCAGTAATACCCAGAGGGGTATTTTCTTGAATATAAAATATTTAGCAATTTCTTACTGTGTAACAACTAAAAGAAGTCTTATTTGTAGATGAACAATATAACTGTTTTAGTTAAAAATTTAACAACTACATAAATATACCTAATTAAAAAAAAATAACTGTTATACAAATTCAACGTGTCTGTCTCAGATAAATTATAAGATAAAAACAGCAGCTTGCCTGCAAGTGTTATTTCTCTGGTAATATCTTTTAGTTAGAGCTTCTTTAATCTCATATTTCTTTGTTTTTATTTTATAGTTTCGTATATTTACAGCTAAAAAATGCAAAATATATTAGATTGTTTAGCCTCAAAGATTTTTATTACATTACAAAAATAAAATGTTTGTTCATGGGCATGGAACTTGCGAAAGATATCATAATATTAAGGTAAAATCTTATACACAGCTTTATAAATAATTTAAAACCACTCACCTCTATTTCAAGATGCACTCGCAATTACAACTTTACTTCAAAGAAGTTTTTTGTATATTATTTAAAATAAATGAACGTTTCTTCTACATTTGTTGCCTTCATTTAAAATGTCAAAATACCAAAATATAGGCTACCAGTTTAACATTTTGGAAAAATGTGTTGCCTAACTTAGTAGTAATTGCATCGAAATGGCCGCGGCCTATATTGGGCGTGTCAGACGTCTTGCACCGTATAGTAATCAAAGTATGTGCCTGGTTTACTATAATTACCAATGTTTGCTACAAATTAGTATTATAGTATTAGTATCATATGATGGAAAATAAAATTGCAAAATTTGACGTCATTCAGAGACATTGCCCATAGTATTTGAGTAATTACCACATCTGAAATATTTTTATGTTTTAACATGGTTTTGTGTATATAACTTTTTAGTTACATGAAGGTAGCAAGTAAATTACGTTATATTAAACCGAGGAAAACATATTGTTAAAATAGGTTTTACAAAACTTGTAGTATTTTGTATTCCTTAAATTTATATATTTTAATTTATAATCAAATAATATCTAAATGAATTTTTACTCACTGTAAATCAACTTCTAATATACCGACACATCAGAAATCGATACGAAAATTGTATGGATATATAAGTATGTATGAATATTTCAGGAAGTATGAAGTTTGCACGATTCCGAGGATGTATAAAAGATTTTCGAGAATGTTTAATAGATTTCTGAAAATCTAATGTCACGCGAAGCCGACTCTGTTCGTTGTTTACTACCTTACCCGCGATATGAAGTCTAACGCTATCCATATAGAGACAAACGCACTATTACCAGAGAAATCGTTGCGCGGCGACTGAATCATAGATGAAGACATTCCAGAGTTTCAAGACGGTCGAGAATCTGCTAGTGCAGAGCTGTCATCATATAAATAGTGCGAGTTTGTTGATAGACGTTAGGTTTTAATTTAAGTGCTGTATAGAAAAGATAAATTGTAAATAAATTAAAATTGTGAGGTATTATAATGGTGCTTAAGTATTAAATAAATAAATTAGTACGTTATAAGTAAATTATAAATGAACTGTTTTTAATAAATAAACTATTTGCAAATTAAACAATCGTTACAGTATAAAGGATTTATAAGGATTTCTATGGATGTAGGAAGGATTTATAAGGATTTGTGAGAATTTACGATTATTTCTAAGGATTTATAAGTATTTATTTGTATCAAAACCATATAGGTGTCCAAAATTTAGGTCAGTGAATTTATTTAAAATTAAGTTGAAATAACTATTAAATAGGATTTACAACACTAAAATAAGTTTTTCCAATTTTGACATATAAAGTGACAATTTTTGTAATCGTAGCAAATTTTAAAATGATCTACTTTACGCAACCAGTTGTATACCTAATGTAGTACATTATGAAACTCATTTCAAAAAATTCATTATATCACTAGTTATGAAAAGAAAACAAATAAAAATATACCTTTTTTGGTTTTAAAATCAATAATATACATTACTATTAAAAGTTTTTACTAAAGAATGGCAGGTTGAATTATAAAAACAGAATTTGGTCAAACTTCCAATCTAGTAATAATGTTGTTATTAGCATAAAATCAATAAAACGCAATAGCGTAAAATAATCCACTTTCTTAAAACTTAAATAACTTTAACAAGCCATATAAACGTACTGCAATAAGTCGTTAAGAATAAATGAATATTATGTCAATAAAAGAATAAAGTTAAGCATACGCAACTATAAGAATACAAGAAAGTAGTAATACCGGTTGCCTAGATGTCAATTATATTTTACCAAAACACACTTTTATAAACAATTTATTCAAAATAAAAAAAAAAATGTAACACCTTACGAAATACCGTTTTATGTAGCGCGTCCATATTGCGAGCCCTCGCTCTGGTCGTTCCGAAAATATTCACTTGTTACATAAAATAAGGCATTTCATAACTGGTTTCATAAATAGCTATTTACTAACGGCAGAGGATGATTTTTCGCTTTTAAAATATTTATTTACATTAAAATTAGAAGTATATCATTTAAGCCATAAATCCAACACAATTTTTTGTTACCTTTTAATAATTTTTTTGTAGTACTATCCAATTGTTCTCACAGTGGGTTAAAGCGATAATCATCTACCTTGAATTTTAGCAGCAATAATTTAAATTTTCAGATTCCGCTTCTACCATTTGATATAATCATTAAATACTTGATAATCTGATAAATACTCATTAGACAAAAACCTCATGCGATCTAAGAATATACCGCTAGTCTCATTCCCGTTCTAACTATTTCAAGATCGCGATCGGGAGAAGTTTGAGTATCCTCATAGAAATTATGTTTCTCCGTACGATCCTTATTGTTTGGTATTAACATAACAGGTATATTATATTCATACAATGCATTGTTAATTTCTCGCGTATGTGAGACAGGCATATTGTGAAGTTAATTAGTTGAATGTTCAAATGTTCTAGACTAAATCGAATTATCGTTTTATAGCGTTTGTAGTTAATGAAACGCTGTATGTGACACAAGGCTTACAATGAAGGTGATGATCTTTGTTTAGATTAAGGAACCGTAATTGCAGACAGCGTGTGTTGTCTCTAAAACGAGACCCAATTCTGTAATGTTATAATTTAAATTCGTTTTACCAATATTATTTTCTTATAGTCCTATAGTAATGTTGCTGAGAAAAGTCAAGCGAAAACGTACCTGAAAAAAAAAAATATAAATCGTAAAAAAAAGAAGAAAACTTTAAAAAATGGTCTCTGGTATTCTGAACATTTACTTTATTTTAAAACAAAAAAAATAATGTTTAGGATTTATTTTTCCTGGATACTGCCACTATTAAATGGCTACAACTTAGTTCAAAAATAAACACAAATACATACAAATTACCCAAATGCAAGTTACATCTGAAAAGTGCCAAGAATCCACTTCTACTATTATGGTTCGCTCCTTACTATGTGGGAAAAAACTTGGGTGTGCATTACGAAATAAAAATTGGGTTATATTAAAATAGTACCTGCTAAAGAAACCATCCACATAAGGCGTATTCTTTAAATTTTCTTTAAAACATCTTTCCAATAAGGTGTCACAATTAGTATCATCTTATTAAAAAAAAAACAAATTAAATAGAGTTAGGTTTCGCCTCTTAATTTTTAATTATTTTTTTTTTCAATACGACTGGAAAGACCACAAAAAAATTGTGTGTCTGTTTTCGCGTTTTATTCAAATATTTTATACTGAGGATTTAGCGAATTAGTTCCAGTTAAGTCCGCACCATTTACCATTTAGAAACTGTGTTTATAAAGAATAAAAAGCTCCATTATCTTACGAGTCAATTATTTTCAGAATTCGATTTTTATTTTTTTTTAATAACCTTTACCCCTACTACTTTACAACATCAGCGATACTTTTTTGAATTAAAAATGTATATTTTTAAATAAAAAATTCAAACGGCAAAGTACAACTTACTTTATAATATGTAACACTTTAAGTCTAGCTTATATTTTTTAACATTTAGTATATTGCTAAAACTCAAGTAGGCCATGAGAAGATATGTAATCCATAAACAACCGAAAATATTTAACTCGTAAGATAGTTAATGGAGCGTTTCTATACTTTATGAACCCAGTGTATAAACCAATAATGGGTGTGTTTGATTTGATCATCAGAGATCTCCAAGCGCTACAAATGTGTTTGAATTGACACTCAGAGCGATCCCAAAATTGTTTGATTCACTTTGTATCGAGAACATAGAGCGAGCTCGATGTTCTCAGATCAGAAGGATCAAGAAGAGGGAGAAATTTGTCTTTGTCTCTAACTATCTCTTCTTAATTAACCAACGAATAAATTTGAATCTCAAAATTCGAGACCAGATAAGAAGTCAACAAATTACTTAGCCACTTTTTTCTAATAGCTAAAATTATTCAGCATAAAAAAATGAAAAGGGTGTTTGGAAAATACATTTTCTCTGCCCTACTCTAATCACCAGTAGTCGCAGTCGTGCAGGTTGAAAGCGAAGAGAGCATTTGTGGTATATTATGCTGCATTTCATTTCCATTACCCCTTATTAAAAGTATTTCCATTTTCTTCACTTTTGCTCATTGTTTTGACTATGAAGACTAGTCTTCATAGTTTTGACACAAACCAGAAACAAGAATCACAAAAAAGTAAGGTTATGTTTGTTTATTCTGTTTCATTTATTTTGATTTGATTTGATTCAATGATATATTGTGAAAACCCTCTTCTACAGGAAAACGACATCCATGTTCTTTAGGACAACCCTCTTGTTCTGCTACAAGATTTCCCAAAGAGACTCAGCAAACAGAGAGGGTTCAAAATAGTCGGTTTAAAATAATAAAAAAAAGAATTAGACCAAGAAGAACAGTTCTAACCACAGTAGAGAATGTAACAAGAGAAGAACGAACATTAAGACAGCAACAATTTGCCGAATTTTTGGAAGCTTTTAAATCGCAAAATGAGCAAAGGCACCAACAAACAATGGGAATGATAGAGATATTAAAACAAAGAAAAGATAATGAAAATAAATAGATAACTTAATGTTACGTGTTTTTTAGTACTTTAATTTTAATATTTTTGTTTAAATTATTTTTTTCTTTTTTTTTTTTTCGTTTTAATCAGAATTTAGAAAATATTTTTCAGTTTAAAATAGTGTTATTTTTATTTTTTTATATTATCCAGAGTTTAGAAAATGTTTTTAGGTGTTATTTAGTGTTTAACATTATTGATACTTACCCAAGTTTAAAATATTGTATTTTAAATAAAAGCATTATATAAGTAAAAATTTATTTTAATATAAAATCAAACAGAAACATAAGAGTAAAAACAAAAACAATATAATTAAAATTGTCAAATTTGGATTATTGGATCATTACAATTAGGTAAATTATTAATTAAAAATATGAATTCAATCCCTTAACATATCGGTAATGTCAATTCGTTTCTGGATTGCTTAATTTTCCTCATCTACATTAAAACCATAATCTTCTTCCAAAGATACATATTTATTTCATGGATCATGATTGATTAAACAGAAATTGTAAAGGATACAGCAAACTGTAATAATTTTTACAGCTGTTTCTACACTGTTTACATTGATGTAATTTAAAATTCTGTATCTAAATTTTAGAAGGCCAAAGACATGTTCAACTACAATTCTAGTTTGGCTGAGACTTTTATTAAATCTCCGCTTTCTTGCATCTATTTACATAGCTCTTTTGTATGGTTTTATTAACCAATTCCTTAAAGGATAAGCTGAATCTCCTACAATGTGATAATGGTGAAATGTGAAATATTTTCTTAAGTTACCATTTTCTTCAACGTCTAGAAATATTCCGGAGTTTCTCAACACTCTACTATCATGAGATGATCCTGGGAAACCCACCACTATATTGGTAAAAATTTTGTCAGCAATACTATTCCTTATAATTTCATTGAATGCTGCTGCTTTCTATCAATTTAATCAGTTTGTTTGTCTACTGGAGCTCTCAGGCACACATTAAACCTATCTGCAACTAACAGAAGTACTTTACCTTTTCCTAGCCACCAAAGTGTAATCAGGAGCATTTTATCTACAGGAATTGGCCAGAGTCCCCCTACAAAAAGTTTTTGAAGTTCTTTGGCGACTGAAATCAGTATATTATTAAAAGTTTCCTGCTTCATTCAAAATAACTGAAAAAAGTCAATATACTCTTCAATCCAATTTTCTGCAAATTGTTGAATTCTCATGTGTTACTCGCGATAAGTTGATACTACATTTATATCTATGATACTATTTAAAAACATTTCGTTTAAAAAAATAATATTACGGTAAAATTCTTGTTCTTGATTGTTCATTAATTGTAAAACAACTGCCTCCATGATTACTATTTTTTAAATATTTTTTTCAATTTAAAAATTAAAAAAAAAAACATTCACAAGCAGAGTATAACATAACCTGTATTTTTTATTATTATTTATATTTATCAATATTGACATTTGACAAGATTTGACATTTATCATTGCTTTCTGGCGATACCTAACATTCATGACGTAACGACGTAATCGTTGGAAAATACATATTTTAACGCCATAAAATACTCTATATCTAATTGAAAATTACGTGACAAGTAAAATTGAAAAGTCTACCCCCTGCAAAGACACCGGTCCAAAGTTTCTCATTCTTATTCTCATTCAATATTTATATTACATCAAGTGCCGAATCGTCGACAAAGATGATGGTTACAAACAAGCGCCATCGGAAGTGGCTGCGTCTCTTCGATCTCGAAATGAAAAGCTATCTGTTTCCGCGGTGACAACTCCAATCTCCGTAACATCAGATGCAAAACAATGAAGCGCTGATTGGGAACCTCCCGCCAACTGGGCCGAAATAGTCTACCAAAGAATATTAAAAAAAAAGACGCGGAGTCGCTATACCGCTGTGTTTTACACTGATGAAAAGTATTTTTTAGTTTGATTTTTATTTAATTTTAGCAACCGTATTAGCTTAGTTTCATATAAAGCGAAATTGATTATTTTTAATTGGAAAAATTATGTAAGTTCGGTTCTGTCTAAAAATTTTTAACTAAAAATGAATCTGTTAGTAAAGACATACATCTTCATCTTTTTTTTAATCAAATTAGTAAAACAATAGCTTCTTTTTATGTTCTGGTGCCAGACTTTGTCGACTTCCTTTTTAAATGTCCCTCTGTGGTTTGGGTATCGTACCGTTTCTTTATATCCTGTCGCTAGAATTTTGAAGATACCTGCGAAGCAACTCATGCCTATTGTCCAGTTTTCTTCGTAATTGGATAAAACAATCATCACCACGGCAATGTTTTCTCCAGGTCGGCAGTCAAACACGAGGTCGCACGGTAGTATATTCCTTCTTCTGCGCAGAACTTTTGCTGGTGTTAGGCCTATCGGTTCATTGACACCTTATCTATAGGTCATTGTAAAGAGGAAAAGATACTGATCCCAGTATCGCTGATGATTGGAAACTACTTTTAAAAGGTATCTGCTAATGCTGTAGTTCAGGTTTTCTTTATACCTAGTTTGTCACAGATTACTCAAAAGAGCTGGCTTTTAAAATGTCTGCCTTCGTCACTAATAAATTCTTCTATCAACACGTTTGCAACAGTTGCAGATTTTTGATTTGGAATGGCGTAGACGTTTACCCACTTCGTGAAATGATATATTACCACTATCATATATTTATTACCATTCTCGATCATAGCGAATGGTCCAATAATATCAATGGTAATCCTCCCAAATAGTCTACCGTCATTTTATTGTTTTATTAAAGCCTTCCTTTTCCATTGAGGTTCATTACTTATAGAACAGGTGGTACATTATACCAGTCCACATCATCGGAAATGTTTACCAAACAAAACCTATCACGAACTCTCTGAAGGGTTTTATTAACACTCATGGACTATCATGTAACTGACAAAGTTCTTCGGCTAATCTAGTCTGAAACGACCAACTGTTTTCTGTTTTTAGAATCATCATATCTTTTGAGTTCTCGCTTTAATAAGCCTTCTGCCAGTATAAAATATGTCCACTGAGTTCAATATGACTTTAACCACTGAAAAGAGTTTTAATACTTCTTGCTTATAAGGTCGACAATTTTCCCTTTAGCATCTGCTTTAAAACAGGATAGTTCTCTTGTTTTTCTCTAAGTTTAGTAAGGGCCTTTCATCGTTGACTACCATTATTGTTCATATTGCAAATTCTTTAGCAGATGTGGCCCACCCCTTTCTAATCAGAATTCTTTGACCAAAACTTTCGTTGTGCTTAGAAGGTTCCATTATGACAGGCGTTCCTTCTTCTACAGTTCCTTGCAGCTGCGTTATTCTTATCATTTTATTTCTATCAGATATCATTATTTCTTCCTGTACAGCTAACGTTATGGTTTCTGGATTCGTAGTAATCCTAGGGCGTTAACGTGAACTGCGTACGTTTCCCATTTCACCGCAATTCCAGCACCTGATAGCCTAATTGTCCTTAAGGCTTTTTATCATGTTAAAGAATTGGTCAAATTTATTTTTCTATTTGTCCTCTTTTATAGTCCTTACAATACTCTATTCACCAGAAGACAGCATATCCGCTTCAAATGCAAGAGCAGCGGACAATGTTTAGTAATAGGTTAGATGGAGTGTTCTTTGTATTTCATGGTCACGAAGTCGATCAACAAATGCTTGAACGGCCAAAAATTCTGGATATTTTGGATCTGATGGGTAGGTTAATCGCACCAACTTCGCAATATTTAATTTGTATTCTTGAAGGCTCTCGTCTTGTTTCTGTTTGTAATTCGTTAACTATAATTGGTACACCTGTTCCAGTTCTTTGTGGCCATATCGCCTATTGTCTGTCATTTCAAGTTGTTTAAAGTCATTCTTTTCTCTCAAAGGTATAGTCTGTAGAACATCTAAAGCGCCTCCTGAAGGGCGATGGTCAAAACAAATACCTTTTCTCTTTCAAACTATTCGTACACTCTTGCAACTGTTTAGAATTGTTAAAGGTAGTTCGTCCATGATATCTTCTTGTCAAAATTTGCTTTAACATGGCAGGATTTACAATTCCTTCCAGTTGCAGCTTTGACCCCACTTTATAGCACTTTATTTCACCATTCTTGGCCAGTTCTGTTTTTTCTATTTCTTCTATCTTCTTTTCCATTTCCTTTATTTTTCTCAACGGAAGACATCTTGTTTTCCGAATCAGCAGAAATTTTATTTTTTTAAGAAGACATTTTAACCTACATGTTGGAAGAAATTTTAACTTTTAAAGAAAGGATTTGGTTTTTCAAATTGAAAGAAATTTTTCATAGAAAACATTTTGAAAGACACCTTTTCTTTTAGAAAGAAATATAGGACTAAACTATATTATGCAAAGTAGTGATATAATTTTTTATAATAAAAACGTCAGAAGAAACTTTATTTTCCATGGAAGAGATCTTACTTTCGCAGACTTTTAGATGGTTCTTCACCATGAATACACACTTACGCTAGAGGTTTCTGGTATTTCTAGTAGCGTCTGTTTGTGTTGGTTGAACGGCATAAACTGAATACAGGTGCGCGGTTAAATCATGGTAATGTAAACAAAGATCAGTGCCGAAATGGTTAAAAATGGCTCGTACGACAGTATTACTATACAGAGTCTGACTTGCATAGCCTTGCTAGATCTAAAAGAAAAATGATAATCATATTTCTTGTTTGTGTTTTAATGGTCCAAAATCTAGCTTAAAATTAAATTAGTATTACTTTTTTCAAAATTCTAAAAACTTCACAATCAGATTTGATAGATAAGTTTTATCAGTGTATTTTTTTATTTCAAATTGTTCCGTCTTTGTAATAACAAATGAACCTACAGGTATATTCAGTAGGGGATATCAAGCTTTGTCGAATGATAATAATAAATATCGTTATTAATTTTGAATAAAAAGATATATTGGATGAATTGACAGATATAATGGAGCTAATCTTTTATTAAAAAACAATGTTACAAAGTATTTTTTTGTGTGGAATAAAGAGGAATTTATGTGAATGAATAGAAGCGGAGTTTCATTATTTCAAAAAAGCCACCACAGTGGTTATTTTCAAAACATTTAATAATCAAGCCTGTTCAAAACATTTAATAATCAAGCCTGTTAAAAACATGGAAAATAATGTTTTTGTTATTTGATTGACATAAATAGAAAAGATATTTAAGAAAATATAAAATTACTGATTTCAAAAAAAAAATAGTATATGGTTCATGGAATTGGTACTTTTTGCCCTACATCAAAGTAGGTAGTGCTGATTTTTTTATTTGAGGGAATTTGAGGGACATTTATGGATAAAAATTTGACATTGAAAATTTTCTGTCAGCTGTCAAAATGACCGTCACATCGGATAATTTTTTTAATGTTATTTCATTTATGGAAAAAAATATGGAAATGTATAAAATCTTTGTAAGCCTTAAAACTCCCATTGACACCCATTTACAGTATACCAGTAGCGTATCTTAAATTTCTGTTCTTAGCAAACCATCTAATAATTCCACCCGCTCTAATCTTCTTTATTAACTGAGATATCGTATGAATTCAGTTCAAGTAAATCTCCAGAAGCCAAGACATTTGTATTCTAATATTTAAAACATTGTTAACTGTTCGTAAGGGTTCAGTTTGGTTGCAAACAAATAAAGACTTCATAAAACACTTAATAACAATTTATTTACCTAAATTTAATCACAAAAAATAGCAATGAGGAAACATTACAAGGTAGATTTATAAGAATTGCTCGTCGGCAACTTCTCGAGTTAATTCTTCCTTAGTTTTGTATAATTTATTTTTTAAGTTCCCCACAAAAAATATTCTAAAACCGTTAGGTCTAAAATTCTTGTATGCCAACTATTGGTTCTTAAACAATTATATTTCCACATAATATAAATGTTCTATGAATATACTAAGAACTTATTGTTTATGTTCTTTTTGGAATTTTCATCCTAGATTTTTCCTAGAATATACCTAACAATACTTTGAAAGAATATTCTAGAAAGTATATACTGAATACGTGCCTTAAAAGTTTACTCTAAAAAGTATATACTGAGCACGTGCTATAACAGGACATTCTTAGAAGATACTAAAAGTCATGTACCCAGCATGTACCTCATGTTCTGAGAACGTTCTAAATGCCTACAGGTAATAAGTTACACGCTTATATATAATATTAATAATAATATTTATTAATCTGAAAGTTTATATCAACATACAATAATTATTAATACATATAATAATTAATAAATAATATGTGAAACCAACAAAAGATCAAGTCTGTATATGGGTATAAACAAATTTTATTAAAATGACAATATAAAAAAATATAATACTATATGTATAATACTTAGAATTATATTATTTATAAAATGCATAATATCAGACACAAACTATGGTGAATTTCCAACAAGAGTATCAATTAAAATGAAATAAAATGAAGAATACCAAAAATACTAAAGCAATTGCATAAATAAAGAAATGTAACTACAAATATGTTTTAAGTTCCTACATAAGTGTAAATTTGATGTCTTGGAATGGTTTTAATCCATGTTTTTAATTTTTTTTAATAAGTTTTTAGAATTTATATTTTTGAGTTCGTTTGGGATTAAGTTATAGAATTTTGGGCCACGATAATAATTTCGTTGTAATGTATTTTTGTGAGGTAAAGGTATATAATTTAATTGATTTTTGTTATAAATATGATCAATACTTGTTAACTCCTTTTTTTAATATGTTTAATATGTCTAATTAATGTTTTTTGAGAAAAAATTTGCCTAACATCTTACAGATTTACTTGTTCATATAGGAGTTCAGTGGGAAATAATCGAAGTCTTTTGAACAAGATTTTGATAATATATCTTTGTGTCGTCTCTAGGATGGTTAAATGTGATTCTGTGCAGCTCCCCAAGCAACGCGGCTACTAATTTTGAAGAAGCTGTTCGCACCTTAAACAGTGAGCCAAGTATTCTGTATGATTGGTTGTATATCAACAAATTAAAACTAAATGCAAATAAAACCAAGTTTATGGCAATGGGATCTAAATCGACCTGTAACAATTTTGCGGAGCGAAATTTTATCATCTGTATAAACAATATTGCCATCGAACAAGTATATACGATTAAATACCTAGGAGTTATTTTAGATCCACAATTGACTTTCAATAGTCATGCAGACTACTTATGTAGGAAATTAGGGAAGAAAATAGGGTTCTTTAGAAGAATAGCTTCAAATTTGTCTCAATGGAGTAGAAATCTTGTTTATAACACAATTGTATATCCACATTTTAACTTTTGTATGTCACTTTTACTCTTATGTAATAATGTAATAAAGAACAAGTAAGCAGACTTCAGGTACTCCAAAACAAATGTATGAGAGTTGTTCTAAAATGTAATATTTACACTCCAATCAAAAATATGCTACAAACCCTAAATTGGCTTTCTATTGAACAGAATATTAAAAAGGCAATCCTCATTGTAATCTATAAAATGATGCATCAATTAACACCGAAATATCTAAGTGAGTTACTAGTTACGCGGCAACACTTACATTCTCGACATTTAAGATCCGATGAAAATTTCAACATAAATTTTTCAAATAAAACTTTCTTAATGGGATCGTTGCTAATTAATGGAATACATCTTTTTAATAATCTGCCGAAAGAAATAAAAGACTCTAGCAATTTGAATTTGTTTAACAAAAAATTATGTAAATATCTTAGACAATCAAATTAAACAATTGTGTATATTATGTAAGATAAAAAAAAAATATGTAAATTAAAAAAAATAATTGTATATAATAGCAATGGCTAAATAAACGGATTCATTCATTCATTCATTCAACAATGGATTATGACTAGGGCATGATAGAGGATTCGCATGTACTTTTTGTCATATAGCATGGTAATATGTTTTAACTTATATGCCACAAATCGAAGTTTTTTCGCTAAAAAATGTATATGGGTATTCCATTCCAAGATGAGCATCAATATAAATGCCGAGGTATTTTATATTTAGTGTCCGAGTTACAGAGATCTTCTTCAACAATTACTTTTAATTCATTCCAGCTATCTGATGAGTAGACATATTTTCCAAGATTCCGTTCTGACAATCCGCTTGTAAATGCACTAATGTTGAGTGTTTAGACCAAAAAAAGTTACAACCTTAAAAGAAGAGAAGAATAACATAACCTACAAATTTTTTGATCACGCTTCAGCATCCTTCCTCCATGCGCTTCAGCTTGTAATGGGTAAGGTAAATAAATTAATAAAAAATCAATTGCATCGTGTGTTCTATATAAAATTTAACAAATTTTACTTTATTTGTCGTTTTTAGAATCTACAAGTGATGTTAGAACACAGGATATCCCAAGTATTAATTGCCAGGGTGCATTTATTAATATGGTTAATACTAATGGCGAATTTAAACTAAAATAAAGTGTTACCAGAATTACATACACAGTTTCTCTGAAAAGAATCCTGGAAGGCCAGAAATTGACCTGGAAGATCTAGAAAATTAGCTAAAGGAGGACGAAAACTACAAAATGTTGGTAAGAAATTAACAAAAATATATTTAAAATTTCACTTAACATAATTATCATTTACGCAATTCTTGTTTTTGTTATTAGAATGCCATGTTTAATATTTTAGTTTCGACAAAAATATTTAATTTATTCCATTAGTTATGTATACTTAATTTGTTGTTGTTGATTTATTATTTTTTAAGTTTAATGAAGATCCAATGGAGGCAAAAAAATAAAACTAAATCAGACGATAAAATAAACTATTGGTTGATTAAGGCTAAAGAAAGATTTTTTAATAAAAATATGAATAAGTATGAATTTTTGGAACTAAAGATTTAAAAAATGATTACGACTTTCATTATATAAACTCATGGTATAAAAAATAAAAGGTAGGATATCAACAGTATCAAAAATAGGACGGCCACGCGCATAACGTCACGCGTAGAGTTTGTATAGGCGCGAATTTAAAAATACTGACGAAGTGTGAGGAAAATATATGTTACTTACAGAAATTTGATGTATATTAAGGATAATATTTTAGAAATTACATGAAATATAGTTAAGGAAAGAACTATGAAGGAACATAAATGAAAATACATACATAAAAGTTATATTTTTTTGAACAGTTTTTTCCTTTTTTATTTAATGATTTATTTTGGTTATACAAATTTGACTTCTAAAGGATAGTTTTTATTACCAGGATAATGAAATAAAGGGTATCTTCACAACTCGAAACTGGGGATCCTGGTAACAATTTCGAATATGGGTATGCCGGAAATTTTTACCCGATTAGGATTTGCAACTGGTTACTCATTTACCTGCATTATATTACCCAATTGAATAAAATATTTTGTTTATATATATTATAATGCAGACAGTCATATAATATAATACAAAACATAAAAAAATGCACCAAATACAAATAACTGCTACATAAAATATGGTAGGTACATATACAAAATTAAAATAAAATGTCCCTGCAATTTTCCTGGATCTAGTCACTGGCAGTTTTTTAATTCATTCATCAAGTACAAGTCGAAATTTTCTTTTTTTTTGTGATTTTATAATTTCACTTTTGCTTATATTGCGAAATTTTTATCCTTCAAAGGGTAGAGTCTCCAGTTTAGAAATCACACTGGTTTATTTACAATTACACATTATGTGAAGTTCTGATTTGAGGTCCCTAATTGGAAGGTTGAAAATGCTTGGTGTACATATGAAAATTTATCTGCAGAATCACAAGCCACTGCAAAGGCTGCGTCATGTGGAATTTTCTTGGGAAGGAGGGTAGAATTGCCTATTTAGCATATTTGTTTTAATAAAAGGCTCATAGATTTTAAGAATTTTAGTCAAGGGAACGGCATGCTCCCCTGGAACGGCATGCTCCCCTGGGCCTCCACTAGAGCCGCCCTTGGACTACTCCTTACTTCTAACTAAGCTCTTACTGTGGAGGATAACGAAAAACCATAATATCTTTCTTGAATCCTTTCCTTTAATTGTTACTGTTACATCTGTACCGCAATTTTTTTCAATGTTCTTTACTAAAACCACTCACAGAGAACAAAGTTTACAACATAATATAATACAAATATTTACTAAATATCTTATAAATCACTATAAACGACTCACAAATTACTGCAACATGCGTCTGTTATGTAATATTTATTTCGAGCCAACTCTACTAACTCTACGCATGACGTCAGCGCCGCCATGACACCATGCGCGATATCCCCCCCTGATATAAACTTATTCTTTAATGTTCAATAATAATGAAATATCCTGTATTAGGGTGGCTAGTATATGCCTAGTATGTACCAAATTTAAATACTTAGCACAGTGTACTTAGCACAGTGTACCATCAAATGAAAGTAGATACTTACTATAACATACTTGAAATACATTTTCAGTTTCTTTATTGCACTTATAAACAACGTCACGTATATTCTGAGAACAGACTTAATGCAAATAAAGTTATATTCTCAGCATATGCATATTCTTAAAAAATCTGTACCTACTAAGAATGTATAATTATTATCTGGGTTTTTGCAGTTTCACTGTAAAAGAGCCTTCTCTGGATACCATTCATCAAATATCACAGAAAATAATTATGTGAACTTGTGAGGAAAAAAACATTGTTCCGTATTTTTTAAACATTTCTATTTTTATTCATTTTCTTCTAATTCACATGACAGTAACAACAAAATCGTGACAGCACATAATTTTTGTATATGTATAATTAAACCACAAGAATTTTGCGAATCTTTAAGATAGTAACCTGAATCTACTTGCTGAATTTTATTTATTAGTATTTGTTATCTTTCTCTAATTCTCTTAAAACAAAAAAAAATCTGTTCTAAATAAAACTGTCCAAATGCTCAGCATATAATTTTTAACAATTTTCTTGCAACTCCTAAATACGTATTACCAAGATACCATTTTCTTTTATTGGTAAACTATTTGCAAGGTAAAATGTGCACGTGACAACACCCCAATTTTTGACTTCTCATTATTTCTCAAGAGTTAGGATATACGAGCATTCTAAATTCATCATAAACATAAAAGAAACACTATTACTGCATTTATACATATAATTTAACTGCATTATCATATCTGGAACCACAAAGCATCACTTCATTTCAGTTTGCTTTAATAACAAGAAAATCCTAATCGAGTTTTTTTTAATTGCGACCAGTGAAAAATCGCAAGATCGTCATAGAAATTGGCGTAATTAAAGTTAAGCCTTTTCTATGGATGGAACTCCTAAAGTAATCCGAAAGACAATTCAGCCATATCTTTCAATGATTTAATTGGAATTTTAATTTAGAGATATGATTTATTAGTTCTTGAGTTTTTTGCGCATTCATTGAAATCGTTGTAAAGAAAATCGATGCTTGTGGATTTGAGATAATCAAATAAATTTGAACATGCTGGGCTATTCATATTTTTAGAAATATACTGAAATGGAATAAAAGCACACAATATCATATATTTAAAAAATAATTTATTTACTATGTACATAGAGAACTAAATTTATAATATAATTATAAGTAAACACAATGATAATAAAATCGTTACAAATGACGCAATAGATATACGGTTTTGTCCAGAAGACTCCATCGTTATTGGGTAGTCTCGTTGCATAGCTTCGGAATGTTCTGCTGAAAAAAAAAAAGAAAGGAAAACAAAATAAATAATAAATAATTTGTCATGTTTTAGTAAAAAAAATCATAATTGGATATTATTTCAATAACGCTTTTATGTAGGATTAAACTACGTTTTTATCTTCAGTACGTTTTTATTTACTGGGTCTTTTTATTAAAATTCAAAAGTAAAAAGTAAAAATATGAAAGTGTAGGAATATGTGGAAAATTTTGATTTTATTTGCCACGGTGTCTTAAAAATTAAAGCTGCGAAAACCAGGTTTTTGTAGCAATTATTTATTAAAACACAAACAACTAAATTTTAGCCATAACAAGAAAACTACAGAAGCTATAAAAAAAACAAAAAATACTAAAATTTCAACACACTCTAGATCGGTAAAGAAGCATTTGCGGACCTATTGTTTATATTACTTTTTAGTCACGAAAGTCAAACAATTTTCTCCTTCAATAAGTACTGAAACGTAAATAACGTTTACATTCAATGGTTCTACCAAAGTATTATTATAGTTTTATTATTTTAAAATAAATTATCCATATTGACTCACACTGTATTCAACAATTTTAAGTACCCCGTACCATACGACAGTATCGGTAAAAAGCCAGCGGTGATTATTTGTTTAGCTCGCTAAATTAAATTCTCGTGGGTTTAACGCAAATAAATCGATGGGATTTTGATTTCAAAGCTCTGGTTAATAACAGTGATATATATTTTGAGGAAATTTTCCAATAATCGCTGTGGGCAGATTTAATTTATTAAATACTAAATTAGTACAAGTTTTTCTGATTGAAATTATTTATTTTGTGCATTTGTACTATTTACGTCGATTGACGAATTTTTTTTGATAGCTGTTTTGAACAATTTGATGAAAACGTGTCTACAATAAGGAATTATTTTTAGAATAACTGTGTAGTGGGTTAGTACTCAATTGTTACAAAGTAAAATTTGCGTAACCCATTAATTTAAAATTATTTAAAATTTACTAATAATAAATAGAAAGTTTCTTTAATGCTAAATAAAAGTTTTCCTATTTTTTTAGACGTTTATTTGGGTACCGGTTCTGATTTCAAGAACGATAAATTATTGTTTCCAATTGCTGGTAGAACAATTGAACTGTAAAACAGAATTTTGTGATTAAAACAAAATTATAAGAGGCTTTTTATTGTGGATTTGGCTGAGAGGGAATTCAAACCTTTTAAAATAAGTACCCCGCTGTTAAAATCATTTTATTATTATTTATTTTCTATAAATAGTATTAAAGTTTAGTTATTCCACATTATTAATTGTGTAACTGGTTTTGGGATAGAGTTATTTTTGGGGTTTAGGTTTGTCTTTTTTCCCAAAATCAGCTACTCTTGCAAGAGTTTAGGGCAATCTTAATATATTTAAAAATCTTGAAGGAAAGTTAATATATATTTTTTTCGGCTTTATTGAAATTCTACCTCTTATTATTTATTTTTACCCTTACACAAGAAGTCTCACTAAAGAGAGTAAGTTAAGTAATTTAGTATTGTCTTTAAATTTTCCATCGCAGCTCTAATTACTTGGCGCCGGGTTAAATAATCATTTTCTTCAAATTTGTATATGAACCACCCCATATACTGAGCACTTATAAGTGTTATTATTTGATGCAGCAAAAGAAACGTAACAGTACCGACATATTTAAAAAAAATACGTGTTGTACTCGGGGAAGCCGCGGTAAAGCTATTGCATAGAATTTTCTTATCAACTTATGCAATTATAATTATATATTTATTTTATTTATGCAGTATTTTTTTTCTTTGATATTAATTCAAATTTTATTTTATAATAATTCAAGTTACACTTTTTGAGCGTGGTGACCGATAAGAAAACACATTTTTTTCTTTTATTTAATAAATAAGAAGTTATTATTGTTTAAAATATTTTTATTATCTTACAATACATGTAGGTCATTCAGGAATTTTTATCATTGAATTTATAGTTTTATGTTAACTGAAATAAGAAACATAAGTTTCTAAATATCTAGAAAATACCGCGTCAATGATGGTCCCATATTTTGTTGTGGATTTTTGTGTATCATTATTCATTTTCAAATTTAATTTTTCCGAAACTGTGTCTAAAAGAGATAGAATCAGTTATGAGCAGTAAGCAGCTAGTCTACACGCATGCGTCTAGTCGCACGCACACAAACACCGTGCCGAAGTCTGCCGAACTGAAACGACGTTAGACGATGCACAGTTTCCAACGGCGCACCGCTGTGCCGGTCGGAGTGGGGGGTGTTAGGGTTATTTTCGTTACTAAATTTTTTGATTCGGTCGCCGCGCTCAAAGCCCGCGATAAAAGCTATGCAATGGCTTAACACCCTGTATAGTACTGGGCCCAGAGGTACCCCAATATCAGTAGATTTCATACAAGCGATTAAAATATACAAATAAGTGTCTTAATAAATATATAATTCATGAAAACTAATCAGATTAACTTGATAAAGTATTGTTTTTTCATTAATAAGACGATAATCTTCTATTTAATGAGCCAAACACACATACGTTCCGCGTACATTATCAACATAATAATC
This sequence comes from Psylliodes chrysocephalus, assembly GCA_927349885.1. NCBI lineage: Eukaryota > Metazoa > Arthropoda > Insecta > Coleoptera > Chrysomelidae > Psylliodes > Psylliodes chrysocephalus. The sequence goes on from OV651819.1 coordinate 42,136,675, forward strand.
AGGAGTAAAATTAATTAATCCCTCTTTGATATCGTTTGATAAATATCAGTTGCACTGAAAGCTTTCCAACTTTTCACTAACCTAATCATAATAAACCTATAAAACTAATTTATTTAGCAAAACTTTATCGAAAGTAATATTAGACTTGAAATTGAAGCATTTTAATAAATGGATACTATCGCATATACCAAAATAGTATTAAACTATTTTAACGAATCTCTTATTTAATTTTGATAAATAATTAAAGCAACATAGAAAGGTAAGAGAAAAATACTAGAAAATATATATTAGTAAATATAACTATTATAATTTTAAATTTAGCGACGTGAAACTGCGTAATAATAGATTTTAGAGAAAAATTTGTTGCGATAACGTATAGAAATTTAAAACGGAAAGAATCCCAACTAGCACAATGGGAATCCATACAATATTATCCTTTGGTATTGGCTTTAATATTTTTAAAATACATATTATTAATTGTAAACTATATTATATAAACTATAATCCTCTTCAAATCACAAAACGTAGGAATATTAAATATTGTGTTGTAATTTCAAATTTGTTATCTGTTATCGGCAACACAGCAAATATGTCCGTTGGGTGCATTACGGTCCTTCAAATGTCCTGTATTAAGTTTAAAATTTAAATGGAATACCACAAAAAATAATTAAGAGTAACGGTGGAAAATATATTTCAAAGAAAATAGTTTATTAGAGTAAAATCAAATAAAAAAATATATAAATCTTTAGATTAGAAGCAACGACAAAAACTACTAAACTAATGTTGTTTACAAAAACCCAATTGTAAAAATTTACGGTGTTATCCACATTGTTGTCAAATTATTATGATAGAGGACGGAGGAGTCTTGTTACAAGGATTGCCACTGCCCAACACTAATTTTATTGCCAACAATACCTGAGCGATTTCTAGATAATTTTTCGGTGCTCATTACGAATATGGAATACGAATTAAGTTGGATTGGCTCTATTTTTGGAGATATATTATAAAATAAAGAAATAAATCATTGTAAGAGACCAGTAGTCCCCATAAAGTTGCTTATGGTAGTAAAAATGACAGTGTTGTCGAAAAAGCGAAACAAAAAACAATAAAATCCATAATGATTTATTAGGTATTATAACAAAGAAATAAAATTTAATTCGTAGGAAAGAAGCTCTTTTTATACGATTTTCTTTAATAAAGATTAATAAGAACATCACGTTGGAGGCTCCAGCAATAGTCTGCCATCATATGCTTATCCCATCTGCCCTGATATTTTTCCTACATCGCCTTTATATCCTGGTAGAACTTTCCCCTTGTTCGTCATTTAGTCGCCAAGATTGTCGGGAAATTTATCCAAGTGACTATGAAAAAAGAGTACTTTAATACTCAATGTTAGTACCTAAGTTATTAAAGTTCAATAACATCTGTTGACCAGTTTTTCGAAATTGTCCGAATTGTGGTTACCTAAGAAGTTCTTAACCACCGAAGCAAAGCTACACCAAGCAACAGCTTCAAGTATCGTCATGTGATTTATAAAATTAGAGTCCTTAATAAGTTTTCGAATTAAGGGCCATCAAAAATACCCGCTTTTAGCTTTTCCATACTTAGCCTAGGAACCGATCTATATATGTATTTGAAGCACCCGCCATCTTTATTCAAAGCTTTAACAAATTGTTTTATTAATCCCAACTTGATGTAAAACGGTGGGGGAATGATTTTATCACGGTCAACCAATGGTTCGTTCATGACATTTGTAGTTCCTACAATTATATTTTATCTTATTGGTTAATTAATCCTCTTCCAATGATCTTGCTTCGCCCTACTATCCCACAAGCAGATAAAAAAAGGGTGTTTCGTTACCCACCTTGCTGCCTAAGCAAGAAGTTCACCATTTTTAGATCCACATAAATGGAAAACTGATGCTCTTCATAGGAGAGTTTCTGCAATACTAACTGAATGTTTTTATATTTTTTTTAAGTTCTGTTGAGTGGGCGATAGGAATGAAAGGATATCGGAGGCCATTGTGTAGCAAAACACACTTTAAGCTTCTACTGAAACTGTCTATGAACAGTTGTCAGTCACTTAAAACAATTCCCATTTGACGAAAAAATGTTGCAATAAACAAGATCTTCATCTTAACTGAAGTAAGAAACAAGTTTAACCTCTCGTGTTCTATAAATTGTTATTTTTATATCTGGCTCTAGCCAGTTTTTTCTTTTAACCTGGATGCTATTAGTTCAGATGCTTGCTTTGATAGAGCGAGGTCCCGTATCAGGTCCTTCAATTCTTCTTGGGAGAACTTCTGGGGTGTTGATTGTATTCCCTTTTATTCACTTTCACTGCTGTTGCTGCACTGATCCTCAATTTCTTCTACTTCTGACATGAAAACTGCTGGCAATGTGATACATACTGGTTCGTTATGTGGCACAGGTCTTCGTGCTGTTGCTAAATCAGGATATTTCCATTTGCCTTTCTTGTATCTGTTAAAACCTTAGTTTGTCCATTGTCGTAAAGATTGAACACTATATGGGGAACCCAGGACTTGTCTTGATCTCCAAGCACTACGTGAAAATAACCTTGATAAGCTTGCTTAACTAAATCTGTGGTATTTTTATTTGCTTATCTACAGTATATTTGCCACAAATGTAGCAGAAGACATTGAGGTTATTCAAGCAGCTTCTTCGTGAAGAACTAATTCCTCTGGAAAACAGGCATAACTTTCTTTTTATTAAAATATATACAAATATGCGTCACAAGTACCTATCTTATACGTGACGTCTTTTACATTTAAATAACTTCACTAGGTAGGTAATACGAAATAAATTCACAAAATAGGTAAGAAAAGCACAAGAACTGCGACACTTAGCCCTTAGTATAACTGCTTACGCTAAACTGACAAAATTAAAGTAAAAATCAAGAGACAAGAGACACGCATTGATCACGTGGTCAACAGTCAGATTAGACAGGGTCGAACTCTCGTTTCTGCGCAAAATGTGTTATTTGTCACTTCTTAAAAAACAAAAAGCATCTGTTATGGCTAAACTTCTTAAAAATTGATGGTATCAGCTATCTCAAAAACAAGAACCAATTTGGAAAAACTGCATTTAGTTTTTAATTGAGCATACCTGAATTACCCTAAATTCGTTCAAAAATACTTAGCAACAATTTTTTTTGAAATTTTGTAGAGCGGTGATTGTTTATGGTTACAATTCGGTATTGACTTAACATAAATACTCTAAAGCGCACAAAAGGCTTTTAAAATTACATTGGGGAAATATATATTCTTCATGGCAGGTATTATCAATAACAGTATTTTTCTTGTTCCAGCTATCGTAGTTAAAGATAATTTCTAGATTTTTGAAGTGTGACAGCAGTGTAAAGCAAGCGTCACACAGTGTAGCCGTGTGTTAATCTAGCAGGATTTAATTAAAAAAACTTTTTGTTAGAAATTTAAAGAGATAATACTGTAACTTATTAGATAAATACCTGAAAAATATTAATTTGTCATAAAAACATTTAGAAACAACATTGGACATATGAAAAAATAAGCTAACTCCCATACAAATATTTATAGCCTTGTTTATATTTATATAGACGTACAATTACTGTTTTGCATTTCATATTGTTACATCTAAAAAGTGTGTGGTGTAGTTGAGAATACTTATAATTAAGGTATGTATGTATAATAACTTCTTTCTTACAGAACGTCATTGTGTGGTTTACAGTGCAATTTAAAAAGATAGTACAGAAAGTGTACTATTTCATTTTTCAAATTGACGAATGTTTTTTATATGATTGTATATAGTTGTCAAAAAATGCTGAAAAGAATGTTCATACTATATAATAAAGCCTTTGGTTTTCCGAAGCCTAGTTCTATTAATTAATCATATAGTGAAAACGGCTTGCGTGGAAATATGGACAACAAATAACCTTTCATTTTTGTTGGGGAAAATCGAATTTTCCATGTGTTATCCCCAGGAGCTACTCATAAATTTACTTTCATTCTATTTAAACTCGATGTACTTTTCAACCCTCTTCGAGGCTTGTATGCGAAAATGGCGCATCTAAACCTGTCACTATCTGACGGTCTATAAAGATTAGGCAGATACGTATTATAGTAGACAGGTAAAATGCTTTGATCTCCATTTTCTCACATTTAGTAAATTGTTTATTAGGCAACTCTAGCGCCGAACCACTTAATTATGCATTAATGAATTAGTTGTCGTTAATTTAAAGTGTTACTGTAGGATGTCAACTGATTTCTGATATGTTGTTAGTTCTTTTCGAAAGAAAATTCACTAGATGTATTTTAATCATCCACTTCTGGTTCGAAATTATCTGTTTTATCATTTTAATCTGACAAGTTAAAATCGTCTACTCAAAACACCTTTGATATATTTCCTAAGTAAAATAATTATTGGTATTCGTTTAGAGCCTTTTGGAAAACCATTAATGATAAACTACTGGACAAAATTAACATCATAAATTTGCCACATTATTGCTGCTTTTTTTTTAATTTATGATCCGATTTGAGTGACTTTTTTTGCATTATGGGTTAGTTCTTTGACAATGTCATAATTTTCGCTGTTTATGATAAAAAATTACTTTTCGATTTATACCGGGTGTAATAAAAATATAATGTTTTCTATACTAGCAACTGAAACATATAGTAGTTGACATATCATGGTAGGTACATCTTTCACCAACATTTTCTTTTTTTGTTTACTTCATTAACTCTGTTATTAAAGGAGATACGCCGTTTTATAGCGTAACATGTTTTAATAGACTTTATTATTTAAAACATTCATTGATAAATGTTTTCAAGTAGGCTATGGACAATTTCTAACATTTCGCAAGTGATATGTCAACAGATGTTTTAAAGTTACGAAGGTCAAATAAAATTTGACATACTGATAAAAACTGTTTAGAAACTGCTTATTAAACATTCGTTTCGTATGCCCAGTTACCCGACGAGTATTTTAATCTAGATAAAATGAATCGTCTAAAAAATGTATCGGCGGAAGAAGCTGTAGGAGCCTTAACTTTGGTGGATGAGGTCTATTCGATGTATCATGTTGCTAATGTGATAGGAAGACATCGTTAGACTATAAATCGTATGGTTGAACGATTTAACGAGACAGTATCTTACTCTCGAAGGTCAAAACAAGGACTAAAACGCTGTATCGATCCAAGGGATAAGCGGTTTATTAGGCAAACTGCTCCAATAAACACGAAGATCACTAGTACTAGGTTAAAAAGTAAACTTAGAACTGCTCGCCATCATACAATATCGTCTCAAACAATCAAGAGACGTTTAAATGAGGCTGGTTTAAGCAACAGAAGACCGGCAAAGAAACAATTATTCACCAGAGAGCACAGAGTTGTAAGATTACGTTTTGCTAGAAATTATCAAAATTGGACTGTTAATGATTGGAAGAAGGTTTCATTTTCTAATGAAACGAGAGCTAGTCTCAATTCTCCTCTTGGGCGTGAACGTGTTTGGCGATTGGTAGGAGAGAGATTTGCCAGTTGCAATATTTCTTCAAAAATCCCGTTTGGTGGAGGCTCTGTAATGTTTTGGGGAGGAATATGCTTCAGCGGATGCACAGAGTTAGTCCATATACATGTAAGATCAATGGACGCCAATTCTTATCTAAAAAACAATGTGATTGAATATGTAATGCGAATTGTTCCTTTTTTTGGGAATAGTTTATTTATGCAAGATAATGACCAAGTAACATTTTTAAGAGAATAAAGTTTTATTTATATTTTATTAAGGATTTTGTAAAAGCATAAAAATTAATAATTATTTTATTAAAGTTATTTTTTTTTTGCTAATACGACTGCAGGATATATTGATAATATTACTTGGTTTTATAGATTCCTTTAAATCTGTTTAAGAAAACTTGTTTATCCTAAAATAAACTATGCTTTATTGCTGTCCTATAAGGGTTAGTTAATAAGTAATTTTAGAACTATTTAGTTTGAAGATACTCCTAAGGTGTGTTTAGTATAAAAGAGGCATACTTTTTAGCAGTTATCTTAAGTAGGTTCTAAAACTTAGTTTTAAAAAGTGTTTTAGGATTACACTTTAAATTAAATTGATTCCAGAACCTTTTAGGTACATGTTCTACAATTTTACAACATAACTCTTATAATTTATTTAATCTAGTTAACGATAGGGCTCTTTTAAAACTACATAGTCTTAATAAGAACTAAAGTTTGGTTTAGAGCATAACCTAACTGTTCAATCCAATCACATTATGTTGACGTTGACAGATAAATTGTTCAAAATAAAGAAGAGTGGTTATTTCCATAGAGAATGCGTTTAATAAGTTCATTGTCTTCCATTGCTTAATAAATATCAAAACATTCCTAGGCTCCTAATATTCTGGAAATGATCAGTGAAAGAAAAAAAATTGTTATATTGTTACTAACTTTTATATTTTGAATGACTTGTTCGTAGAGTAAATAAGAAGCTCAAAAGTGAGGTTAGGTTATGCCCGTCAGATTTAACTTATGAATGTTTTATTGATGTATTTGTTTGTACTATTGTTTTATGAAATGCTTTAAAAAGTGTAACAGGAGCCTTTTAAAACTGGAAAGTCCTAAAAAGTATTTTTTTGTTTATTAGTTTTATAAGCTAATATCCGTTTTTAGGTTCAGGTAGAACACAATAAGGAAATCCTCCATTTAAATATGGCAGTTGCTGTTTAACCACATATCATGTAAAATAGTACCTGTCTGCCAGACCTGTACCTAAAGGTTATTCAAATAAATTATGGTCAAAGTTCAAATAATTCTAAAATCTTTCGACAGCAGTGTGCCAATGACAACATTGTGCCAAAGACAGTAGTATTTATGATTACGTTTACTGCGTTTAACCATATAATGTCAAATTTGTCAAATATATTTACAGCTAACTCCTTTTAGGGTATATAAATGTAATTTATATTGGAATATACTATAATATAATGTTATACAACTATTGCCTCGCCTAAAGTAATTTATAATTAAACACTAAGTTTTTTCTGATAGTCCAGTAAGTAGTATGCGCAATTGAAAATAGTTTTCTGACGATGACAAGAATCCATGCAAAGACAAATCTAAAATAGGATTTATATTGGCGGTTAAATAGTCACTTCCAGGTATTAATTTAAAAAATACAAAATATGATATTTTATATGAAAAACATATCGAAGACAAATGTAATCATTTTATAGTGCTATATATACGATATTAACAATAAAATCCGTATAATAATCCTTTTTTTACGTATATTTCATATATTGTAAGGCCCATCATCAGTACACCTGTTTACAGCGATCGGTATACACGTGTTCTTGGTCTCCTCTCGTATCGAGAAATATTTAACCATAAACTCTTTGTTTTCGAGTGATATTTTATATTGTGATAAAATAAGTGAATTACAGTGATTTGGTGAACATGAAAACCAACCTTCCCCCCGACAGAGGGGGGACAGGCACTTCGTTTGATTCAACGAATCCCTCGCAAAATCTCCAACAAGCAAACGATGGCCTGTTAATAAAATTAATGTAGATACCAATACACCTGATAACGTGGAGCAAAAAAGTAAAGTCTTTAATCTACAAAAACCCAATGCTTATTCGGACTTCGTGTATGTATTTATCGAACAGGTCAATGACCAAAACATCGGCAAACTGAATAGTATAAAAGATGCTAATAAATTGGTTTTAAATGATGATTTAAAAAAAGGAAATTTAAAGGCATATATTCCAAATAATTTCCTTTTCAGAAAAGGTGTAATCAAACATGTTGATACCATTTTTGATGAAAAATATCTTTTTACTAATTTCTTATCTCCAGTCACTATAAACGATATATACAGAGTCAAACGAAAATTCAACTAAAATTAACTGTCCGATCTTGTATTAAATTACTAGACTTTACGTCAAATTTTAAAGAAAGCTACTACAATGTATATTAATATTCTATCAACGAGTGTAAAAAATTCTTTTCAAATCTGTTAACTAATCTTAGTTTCTTCTGTGATATTTTTTCAATGAGATTATATTTACGTTCTTAATAATTATTGGTATATTTTAATATGTCACTTCTGTCAAATGCGCTAATGATATTATTTTATGATTCGATTAGTAGAAGTAGTAAAAAAAGACTATTCAATTAAAATTTCCTATTATATCCCCACAATTTGGAAACATTTTGAAAATTGGGGGATACGGAAACGTTTCTTTGCATATTTCCTCAGAAAACTAGGTGCCGAATGGCAGCACCTATCATTGACAACGAGCATTGGTCGAGCCGTCGATGGCCGTCACAAAGGTCAATGCTACAGTGTCGATATTCGATACCTAGTTTTATAAAAAAATATGAAGAATTTTTACCGGTTACTCTAATGCAAATCAATGTTGCCATCTCTACAAGTCTTCATCATTATTCCCCAGATCTTATAAAATAATTGGAAATGTAAATATGGGTATTGTTGAAGGCTGTATATATACAGAAAGTAGCAACAATATGAATAAGGATATGTGTGTAGAATTGTTGAAAGAAAAACTGTTGCCCAAAAAATATATTATATAGATTAAATTAGAAAGCAACAAACAAATTTCAACCATAAAAATCCTCAGGAGTAGATTCATCCCATGCTACTACAAAAGGGACAGGAAACTTTAATTCCACATATGTGTCGCATATTTAAAGCATGTATAGCCTGGCGACATATACCAAAGGCGTGGCAAAAGGTGAAAGTCATATACCTTCCTAAAGTGGGAAGGTTTAATGATATGACAATAAAGTCGTACCGCCTTATCAGTATATCGTCATTCATTCTGAAAACACTAGAATGACTAATAGATAGATATATACGAGACAAAATACTGAGCGACCGCCAATATGCATATCAGCCAGGCAAGTCAACCGATTTAGCCCTGAATGATCTCAACAGGCTACTATTAAAATCCCTGGAGGATAAAGAAATGGCAGTAGCAACTATCGTAGATATTGAGGTAGCTTTTAGCAATGCCCTAACAAGATCTATAATTAACGCCCTAACAATTAAAGGGGCACTAGTAGTCCTATGTCAGTGGATAAAAGCCAGCCTAGAAGAAAGGATAATAACATCATCTCTAGGCGAAGCTACACTGACAGCCAAAGCAGGCAGGGGCTGTCCCCAGGGTGGAGTACTACCACCCCTCCTCTGGTCAGTCCTAGTGGACAAACTCATTAAAAGGCTAATATCTGCAGATTTCTACTGCCTAGGGTACGCCGACGACCTGGCGATCGTTGTAAGAGGTAAGTTCGCAGGTACAATATCGGAGCGCAGACAAACCGCTCTAAAATTGTTGAAGAGTGATGCCGAGAGGAGGAATTAACAGCAAACCCTCACAAAACTACAAAAGTCAACTTTACAAAACGAAAAGTACCAACAGGACTAAAGTCACCAGTACTGAAAGGAGTGAAGATTCCATTTGCTCAAAAGGCCAAATACTTGGGAGTCATCTTTGACCACAGCTTAACATTGAATCAACACTTGCAAAAAGTCACCCAAAAGAGCACAACAACCTTCAACTTATGTCAAAGGTTGGGGACTACAACCAAAAATGTCCCTATGGTTATATACCAGAGTCATAAGCCCGATGATAACCTACGAGTCGGTGGTATGGTGGCCAAAGACTCGGCAAGCTAGAGCCATTCGACAGCTCAATGATATTTAAAGACAAACATGCTTGAGTACCACTGAAGCTATGAGAACAACTCCAACAGCAGCTATAGAAGTCATGCTAAACCTAACACCATTACATATATTCATTCAAGGCGAAGCCAGGTCTGTCACATACAGACTGCACAAAGTTTCATCAGCCATAAACAGTTTGCATGGACGTGACTACAGCGAACTATATAAAGATTTGGAGAACGACCAAATAATGGGAATGCCTTCAGATGAAATGCTCCCAAAATATAGCTTTTAAAAGCAATATAAAGTAAGTATACCAGACAGGGAAGCGTGGACGGGAGGACCTCCTATTCATGCAGAATTTACCTGGTATACAGATGGCTCCAAACCCCATGAAGGTTCAGGAGTAGGTGTATATATATAGTACCAAGCCAAAGACAAGAATCTCACTGAGCTTAGGTAATGCGATAGTATTCCAGGCAGAAATAGCAGCAATACGTCACTGCGCAAAAGAGGTATTAAGACAAGGTAAATGGAAAAATCATTGTCATATACTCAGACAGCCAAGCGACGTTAAAGGCACTCAGTTCCAAGCAAGTACACTCAAAGCTTGTGCGGGACTGTTTAGAAGCCCTAACAGACCTGAGTAGTCAAAACAGGGCAATGAAGAGGCTGATTTACTAGTCCGAGAACGAGCCTCAAATGCTCTTATTGGTCCAGAATCCTTCTGTGGTGTAACAGAAACAACTATCAGAACATGCACAAAGTAGTGGATGTTAAAAAAATCTCAGGAGTGGTGAAAAACTCTCCAGGACAGAGACAGGCCAAACAGGACCATCGCCTAAACTCACCGAGCATTTACTAAGTCTTAATAGGAAAAATACTAAAGTACTAGTAGGTCTATTATCAGGGCATTGTAGGCTTAACAAACATATGTATAATATCGGTCTGACAGAAGAGACCTTGTGCCGATTCTGTTAGGAAGAGGAGGAAACAACAGTACACGTATTGTTCTACTGCAAAGGTCTAGCAAGACTGAGATTACTTACACTTGGAGAAGAAAAACCAAGGGCAACTAGCTATACCGGAGGACTATTTCCCAGTCTATGGAGTATACTACAAAAGACCGAATTAGACAAGGTACTCTAAATAATGATTTAAGGATATCCACAATAGATTTGAAAAGGTCGAGGTGGGGGAGGCAACATGGCCCACATTCCTAATTAAATCTAATCTAATCTAGGGACTTCTGTTTTATCACAATCAATATTATCCAATTTAATTTAATCTATTATGAAAGCTACATTCTTTATAATGATTATGCTGTTAAGGCAGTATTGGAAACATGGCAACGAACGTTAAATACTATTGGTCGTGAAACTTTGGAAAAAAATATCGTAGGAAGATGCGTAAAGTTAATAGAGAAAATGGTGACTCATAGCATATTTAAAAAAAAAAAACACATAAAAAGCCAGAAAACTGATTTCTATTCCCTTAAAAGCGGTTAATAAAAATGGAACGTATCAAAAAAGATATGAAAATTTCCTACATCTGTAAAACAAAACAATTTTTAACAGGGAATTGTAAAATCAACCTGTATAATAAAGTTGCCCCGCAATCATCATAACATATTAGAAAAACAAAATAGCTCCTGACATAAATGTCAATTTTACTCACTCCGAAAATAATATGTCGCTCTAAATTCAACGCTACAAATAATTGTGTTATTATTAAATTGCTTAATACCATTTTATTAGCACTACATATTAAAGTTAAAAAAACCTTTAAAAATTTCGTTTTATTGTAATTAATGGTTCTTTGAGCCGGACCTGATAATTCTGATATTTCTGATAATATCTCCAAGTGGACATATTTTGTGAAAAGAGAAACAAAGAGCGCTTAATCAAGGCCTTTTCGAACAGAAGTTGTTTTACTGAGAAATGGGCCATCCAACTGAAAGGGTCTTCAATTGTTTCCTCTTTCCTAAAAACTATGTTTTTTAAAATGAATGTAAATTAAACAATTAAAGAGGTTCCTAGACAATAAGGAGTCCACCTTCGTTATTTTCATAGACATAGTAGGTGGTTTTAATAAAACTACCTTCCCCAAATAATACACTCACTAACCATCAGGAATGTTCTACATATGGTTAGTGGGTAGATACATAACGTGCTCTCAAAACGAGTAGTAAACATAAGTGCAGAAGATGAGAATATAAGAGGCTTGGTTGCGAGGGGACGTCTACAGGGAGAGGTGCTCACTTTAACTGGTCTTCGACACTGACCTCAATATTGACAGTCATCGCATAATAGCGTATTCAGATGACCTAGTCTTTCAGCAAACAGTAAATTTTAAGAACACACTCTGCGAAAGAATACAAGTACCTCTTAAAATTATAGAAGAGTGGCGCAAGGAACATTCAGTACCGTCAATCCCAAAATGGCAGAAATTTTCCTTTTCATAAGAAAAATGATAAAAATTGGATTTAAAGCCCCCAGTCTCCTAAACACAAAACTACACTTTGCAACAAAGATGAAGTACGTAGGTCTCACCTTTGACAGCAAGTTAACCTGGACCTTACATTTAGAAAATAGGGTTAAAAATTCATATTATTATATTGCTTATAAACAATGCCGCCGAACCATGGGACGCTTCTAGGGATTCTCTCCCAGAGCCATCACATGGACTTATATGGCCATAATAAAACTTATGCTAACATACGGTGCAGTTGTCTAGGTACCAAAAACAATCTACAAACTGGAATAAATTCAAAGAAGAACATGTCTCAATATAATAGAAGCCATGAAAACTACACCTCCAAGAGCCATGTAAATAATTTTTAATCTTACTTCCCTTGATATTTACATCAAGGAGGTTGATGATAATTACACGCCTCCGCAAGGTTGGAATAAAACCTAATAAAGTATATGGTGAGGCGAGACGTCGGTTTTGACAGAAAAAGCTCTCATTGCTTCTTACGAAGCCGAGGTGAATCTTTCATAAGCCATATAAAGTTATACTCGGGTTATACCATAACAAATAAAAGAGCCGGAAGAGGCAGGTATGATTCATATAAACACCGAAGGTTCTAAAACAAAACAAGGCTCAGTATATGGAATATACTCAAGATTCCTAAACCTAAACATAAAATGAGCTGTGAGCAATAGCATCAGTTTAGTTTAAACCGATCTCATGGGCAATTTCATAGTTGCAAAAGAAATCAACAAAAAGACTATCACTGAAAAAAAAAAAAAATGCTTACCTAGACAGGTAGCAGACAAACACGACTCACTCTGAATATACCACAAATTTACTTAGAGTTAATACTAGAATGTAACGTAGGCTTTGACAGAAGTATCCATAAACAATGTGGTCACCTTAAGATGAATCAAAGGTCAAGCCTCATCGAAAGGTAACCGTCTTGCTCATTCACTAGCTAAAAAGGCAGATAACCAAATACTTTTTGAAGCTGGACCGTTTATTGGACTGACAACAGTAGTGATAGATCTAATTAAAGAAAATTCCATTGTAAAATTCAAGGAAAAATGGGATGAAACAAGAAACTGTAGAGATATTTTAAGCTATCCTGATAATATTGCAGCAAATACATGAATATAACTAGACAGAAACTTCCATTGATCAGAGGCATTCTGACTGGTCATTGACAAGTACGAAACCAAGTCAATATCGTAGAACTATCAGAATTCTTACTCTGCAGGGTGTGCAAACAAGAAGATGAACCCATTGAATATATCCTCTGCGCTCCTATTTATTATAGATTTGTGTTCAGCGAGTATCGGATAACACCGACCGATATAAGAGAAGCACATCTTGGCGTCGTTATCAACTATATTAAATCTATAGGCTGGCGCATGAGCTAGGAGATGCCTATTATCTTGGGAAGATGCAAAATGGACCTAAGTGCAATGGGGGTAACCCTCCCTCCACACGTTTTAGTTAGATACAGATTAGGTGTGAATTATTTTTTTTATTCAAGTGCATTAATTTAACTCAAGATATAACTCATTGTGTACCAACATACTCAAATCGCTGATGTTTATACTTTAGAATGAGAGTAATGAAGTCATTTTTAGAGGGTAGGAAAATAGGACATTTTTATTCAAAATTTAGATTCCAGTTAAATAATCTGCTTTCTATCGATGCTCTCAAATTTAATAATAGCTGTTTGATATTAAAGATACGAAGAAATTATGAATATAAAAGTTGTACCATATTTTTTAATTATTCTTAAAAATTCAGAATATAAAATTTATTTCAAACATTTTTGGCATGTATAACACAAATTGAACCGTCGATCAATTACACACTACCTAAACGTAATCTTAAAAATAGGTATAAATACATACCTAAACTTTATTCGCGATATAAAATATGTTTGAGTTTCCGCATAATTTAATGCATAGAAAGTTATGTAATACCGTACCTTCAACCACAATGAGCTTTACACTGTCAGGCTTTACCGATGGTTGCATACACGTATATTGTCCGCTATCCAGCGTTGAGACGGCAGACAGACGGATTTTGCTGAATATTCTTTGATCCTTATCCTTATATTCAGTCTCCACTGTAATATTATCCTTCGTGAACTGAAAATAAAAGAACGAAACTTAAAAAAAAAATTTAATTTTTAAAGTAAACGATGGTAAACGTCGATGTAAAAAGAACTCTTATCAAAGAAATCTAAGAGATCTTTAAGTACCTATACAACTTAAGAAAATGAGAACCTTTAAATTCGCGGTTTAAATATACGAGAGTTGGTCAGTATTTCAAGATGTAAATTTTAACATTTCACCAATATACCTCCACTAAGTTTTACCGATATTAAGAAAGAGGTTGAACCAGTATGCCCGAATTTTTAAAATCTGTTGTTCCATTTTTAAAAATGATTGTCCCAATAGTGGGCCAATAAATTTGTACTACTTGAGATTGTGTAATATTTACGGACCAACAAGCAACAAAAGAGCGATACTCTATGAAGGGGATACAACACGTGGCAAAAACGTACATCCAGGAGTGATATTGTAAACGTCAAATCTGAAGAACCAGCGCAAATGCTCAAGTTTGTTTACTTAAAAATCGCAACGCCCATTCACAATTTGAACCTTGTCCTTGCTTACGGTCAGTAGCGTAACGACTAAATCATTTGTTTCTTGTTTCTGTGTTTTGGTTAAAGGGACTGGTTTTATTTTTGATAATGTCTTCTATTGTGGGTGAAAAAAAGCGCAGATCTGTTATTAACAGACAAATCGTAAAGTAAGATACAATGTTTTTAAATATTTTGACGCAACAAAAAAGGAAAGAGTTACTTTATATATCAAACTTCAAACTGCACAAGCAACAGGTAAACATACTCTGTAGTTTATTTGCAATTAAACTTGCGTAGTTTTCCATGTTTTTTTTTGTATTTTACACACACATCTATGTATTTTATTTTTTATTAATATTTTATATTTAAATTTTTAAAATTTATCTTCTGTTTCTAAAAATTTTTGTTTCCTAATAAATGTAAAAAAAATAATAAATTTAATTTCTTGATAGTTTCGGCCTTTACTTGATGAAAATCCATATTATTAAAATGAGAAAAACCAAACATGGTAGACTTTCACACTTTTATTTAAAGAAATAAAAATAAAAAATGCACAATTGTTTCTAAGTAGAACTTCTTCTTTAAATGTGACTCATTTACATTTCTAATATATATACAAAATAAACTAATTAGTTAAAGTAGGTACTTAAGAGAAATATATTAATAAAATTCCAATAAGATATCATTACCGGGATTATCTCACAGAAAACTAAGAACGGTTAAAGAGATTTAAATAAGCTCAGTTATTAATATCTAATTGTTCACTTAAGAGGATATTTGAATTTTTAAATGTATTTATTTCAAGTATTTCTAAATGGTTTAATTTAATGCTTTTATTCTTAAAATGTAAAACAATTTTTGCATAAACAATTGATTTTCAGATAAAAATATGTTTTGTAGAATTATTTTTGTTTTAGTATAACGATTGTAATGTTTTAAATACCTTTTTTTTTTAAAGTACGGCCCGTTTGACCAATATACAATTTTACCACAATTTAATTTATTTGAGTAAGGACAATTTCCTGACCGTAACAGAATTTTATATAAGTACCGAACGGAAAGCGGTAGAACAACCTTAACCTAAAGTCGGCTTACTTAAAAATAATGATTTTTTAATTGACTATAGAATTATGTACTAATAATAACACTGAGAAATATGTATGAACAAGTATCATTCATTATTTTCCATTTATTTTATGTCTTAAAATATACGCGCCCCTGGTTTACCACTTTCTAGATAAGCTACCAATTATATTCATCGGTAGGCGTGTTCGTAGCATTATACATGCGCGTCCTTGGTTCTTTAGATTTGGCGTTTACTGTACCCATTCACCTTGTCTCTACAACAGAAGAAAAAATATCGACTACATTAAAAAAAAAGAAAGAAAACCATCAGAAAGTCCCAAAGGAGTGATACAGGAAAGTAGAAACCGGGCAATGGACTAAAAAATTGATACATAGAACTGAGGAATACTGGGAATGTCAAAACAGAACCACGCACATAGAGATATTTGATTGATTTACGTGGCCAAAGTTATTTTTTGGTTCATATCGATTCTAAACGATATTAATAAATAAAACAAAGGTTTTAATGTTTAATTAACCTATATTTATTAATAAAAAATATAGATATACAATTTTATCTAACATTATTCGTATAAATTTTCATCTTCGCTTTCTAAAGAATTACTAGCTTCAAGCGGCTTTGCAGTAAATTAATTGTTTCTGCCAAAAATGACTTCATTTTTCATCTTTTAACGTTCCTCATGCTACTTAAAAGGGGGTCTGAACTTATAAGCAGGCGGTTACAATTTGCTCTAGAGAATTTTCGTGCGACGTCTTGGCGGTATGAGCGGAAATGCTTGTTACGAGCTTCCACGGCTTCTTCAGACATCTGTCCAATAGGCAACAATGCAGTTTTTAATATAACTGCACCATAAATAAGGATTTTGTGCATCGTTGGTGTCATTAGGTACCAAGGTTACAGCTGCACATATAAGCGAGCAGCATCTAATGCGTATTTCTCATATTTTTCCGGATTAATTATATGTCGGCTCGAAATCGTTTCTATTATGACCTTTAATTTATAAATTAGGTCATAACTATTGTCCGTTGTTTCGGAAGCCACTTTCGGGTCTTCAAAAAATCTTCGGCACGTGTTTCCATCATTTGTGTTGCCAAAATTTGCCTTTGATATATCCACCAATAAACCAGTTACATTGCGAAATCTTTTCTGGATTTCTAGTTTTCTTTCTTTTTCAATATTTTTTTCCGTTTATGTTTTTCTCTCTCTGTATGTTTTCACTGGCAATTTATAAGACAAGTGAAGAATGCTTTCAAAAAACGAAACCTTGCATGTAGAACTGAAAGCCCAAACACTGTAGCTTCATGATTAATTTGGTTTTTAAAATCTAATTGGTTAAAGTCCTTAGAGGTTGCACCACATATCTAACATCGGCTTGTCGATTTTGTACCAGTGGCAGCATTACAGACCTTTCCGTCTACCATTGTCTTAATGAACACATGTTTAACTAAAAATTGTGTTCCATTTAAGTCCACCTCTGTTTCGTTAAGCGACTTTTTCATAAAAGTTATTTCTTCTTTCGTTATGTTAGTAGTCTCTTTAACGAATTGGAAACTTATAGGTCGACAATACCGTGAAGAAGAGGTACTTTTTTTTTCATTTTACCACAAACCAATCGTAGAGGAACAAAACAGCTCTGAAATATGTTCGCGTCTGAGTCAGTATCATTTTCAAATTTTTGTTTGAACTGAGATTGCTGAGATCCATCGCAACCCCTTTTACAAATTATCTTCAGGTTATCTCGTTCTTGTTCTTTCAATGATATCAGGACCTCTTCTAGGAATATTGACAAACGTATAACTGTAAGGTCAACTTGTCTGTAAATCGATTATTGTTTGTTATTTTAATAAAATCCGTAATCATAACTAGGAGAAAAACCAAAAATCTAACAATGGGGGTCAAAGCAATTAATGGGATTAAATTACTGCGAATAAGAATGTGTTACCATTACTGTAATTATCTAACATAATAATAAGAACCACTTAAAATATTAAGTAAAGGTGAATTATTGATTTAAAATTGATCATTATATTCATCTACATTTTAACAATAATGGTTAAAATAATTAAATGGTTAATGAGTTTAAATTAGTGTAATGTTTTACCATTAATGGGATTATCGCACAGAAATTGAAAGGTGATTTATTGATTTCTAATGGGTTATTAGCAGATAATCTAAAATCTATATTCATTTCAAGTGTTTGTAGATATTGCCTTATTTTCTATATGTAATACTATAAATTATCATTCAAAGACTGGTTTTCAGTAAAAATATGTTTGGCAAGTGTATTTATCTTTATTTTCAATATAACTATTTTATTGTACGAAACACTTGGGAACCATATAAAAACTAAAGGCAAAATTAATTGTATCAAATTAAATATTGGTGGTTATCAAAATATGTATATTGGTCAAAAAGCGTCATCCGAGACGTCATCTGAACATCATAATAATTATAATAACTTAACGTTTGCCAATCATATTTGAGCTAAAAACTACTCTTTTAGCGATAATTTTGAAAGTTTACATATAGAAAATAAGGGCACTAAAGTAAAAATTTCAAATAAATAATTTTAAAAAATTTTGCTTATTTGTTAAATTAAAAATCCATAGTTCACCTTCTTTTTGTAAAAAGCTACCATATTTTGTAATAGACTAAGTAATAGATGTTTTCGACAAAAACAAATGCGAAATGCTGAAAAAGTACTTATCCGCGATTTTCCGCAGCAAAATTTTTGATTTCTTACTACTCAAAGCTCTAATCTTTTGTATGTAATAAGAATTTTAACAGAATATACCTTTTTCCTACGACCACTTAGGAAAGTGACACATATCACACTATATAGACCTATGGAAAGTGCCCTATATCACACGCGTATGAATAAGAATTTACTTTCCACCCAAGTGAGAATATGCTACTTTCCGCAGTAGCTGTCAGAAAATGTCAAACACATAATTTCTATTTTGATCTATGTAATGTCCATATTAATACTAAAATCGATATAATTGTTAAATTATTGTAAATTAGATCCTAGATATTTATCTTTAACAATTATTTTTAAAATAATTTTAAAATAACTAAGATATATTTGCTTTTTATTCTGGTTAAACACATAAGCGATTAGATCAATCAATTACCGTAAGGCCTGTTAGCTCAGTTGGTTAGAGCATCAACTTTGCAATTTGAGACCGTCCAACGACCGCGATCGAATCCTGGCTGTGCCAGAATTTTTTTTTTATTTTTTTTTTATTTTTTTTTATTTGTTTAGAAATTATGAAAATTTAATAAATACGATTATTGTTGATTATTTTTTTAAATACATTTTAATTATTATAATAATCTGGTTTTATATTTTTTGATGAAATTATTTTGTGGTCGTAGGAAAAATATTGTACATCACTTGTGTGAAAAGTGATTTTCCACACTCGTGTGATAGTCGCACTCGGCTTACGCCTCGTGCGACAATATTTCCCACTCGTGTGAAAAATGTCACTTTCCACACTCGTAATGTAAAATACTATATCGTATAACTAATTCTTTATTGAAGTCAAATCATTGGTCAAAAATATTATACTATATTACTTGTAACTTTCAATACACTAAATGTGTTTGTTTCGTCCCCGTCTTTGTGTAATATTATCTTATTTCAACTAAAAATTCAAATTGAATTAATCAATTTTTTTTAATAAATACACAAATTTTTATTTATTTCTAAACTTTCATGATACTAAAGTACACCTAAGCCAAAGGACCGCCGCGCAGTTTGTCTGCTAATTTGTCTGCTAGCTTCATCCTCGTGCTTAGACTCAAGTACTATTGCCAAACGGTTTCCACTCTATCACACAAAATATAATTTATAATAGTAGGAAAATTATTATTCAAAACTTTTTAGTTTCAAGTATCTAAACTTTCTAAATCGTATTTTAAGTAGAAGGTATTATGATCCAGGTAGCAGGGGCGGTTTCTCTATTAGTTAATTTGTACAGTAAACACCCAGTTACATTTCATAAAAACACTATTTTGAAATAAATAACGGTGCTCTTGCTCTTGGTGTGTTGTTTGTTTTTTTTTTTTTCTATTAACTTCTTTACCAGCTTTACCTACTTTAAGAGCTTCCTCTTTTATTGATTTTTCCTCTAAGTGATTTTCTATATCCTATTTATTAGATTTAAAGATTGTCTTAAGTTATTCTGCAAAAAATCCACTTGTTTGCTACCTTCAACCCATCCTTCTTCTTCTTATAAAAATGGTCCTTAATAAATTATGAGACTTTAAGAAGAAAAATATATGGAAAAGGCATTTTCGGTTTTCCCGTCAAATTTTCTTACGTAAGAGAAAATATGGATTTAGTGAGATTATTTAACATAAAGGAGACACAAATTTCGTTGAACTTTGACAAGGATAAGGACTGAATATTGAAGTAAGTTGTAAACTCTTTTAACTGGTTAAATTTTGATGTATTACGTTCGTAAAGTAGAGATCAAAGAGTTGGAGTTTTTAACAGCCTAACGAATTTATTAAGTTTATTGAACCTAATTAATAATGTGTAATAAAGCTTTTGAGCAGTGCCTGCTAGGGCTTTAACGTATATTTTAGGTTTACATAATACTAATGGCCCCTCTAATTTGTTTTCTATACTAATTACTTGTTAAATACTTATCAATGTTATTTTGAGAGGTATTGGTATCAAACATGGATCATAATTGAAGGGTATAGGGAGAAACATGAATTTATGACCGCGATTTTGAGTATAATAAGAGAATTCATTCCTATAAATTCATTAGAATCTTAAGAGTCTTTGAACCAGCTAAACCCAATGAGCGTCGCAAGCTACACTGGATTTAAATAAATGTGTATGGAGCAATAAAGATAAATGTCCAAACATTCCAGTGATTTATTTATTTACGGACAAGCCCATTTGAGAAATAAATTACAATTTTAAATTATAATTAAAATGTAGTGAAATATATATGGTGCTGAAATACAAACGTGGTATAATTCAGTACTAAGTAATTGCTTTATAAATTTATGAAAGGGGGTGTTAAATATCTCAAGATCGTTATGAGTGTTGGCTAATCTTAACATTCTTGGAATACAGCTGACAAAAGTTTGGTTTAAAGGTACATGTTTGTTGCTGTCGAGTTGAGCGGGTTGGAACATAAAGATTTATTTTTGTTAGAAGTTCAGTACAGCTGTATCTGCCATTGATAATTTTGAAAAGTAATGCCAGGTCTCTCTGTTTCCTCCTAGTTTCCAAAGAGGGGATGTTTAGAAAATTCTCTATCAAACAATACTCGCAAAGGACACTCAATTTATAAGCTATGTATCTAAGAAATTTATGCTGCACATTTTCTATGTTTCTGCTGTGTATTATGTAATGTGGAGACCAGACAGAAGAGCAATAATCTAGGTGACGTCGAACTAGTGAACAGTAAAGGATTTTAATTGCATTTGTGTCGGTAAAATCATGTGTTAGCCTTTTGATGAAATCTAACATTTTTATGGATTTATAAATACCCTTTGGTATGTGTTGTTTAAAGCTTAAAGTGGGATCTTAAAACTCCAAGGTCTTTAATGTGATTAATAGACTCCAAGATATGACCATTTAAGTTATAATCAAAAGTAGTAGTTGGTGGGGATCACGTGTACAGAACATACGCATTTTGTATTGAGTGCATTGTATGAGTGGTAAGAGTCATAACTTTGAGATCTATAGCTCTTAGGATCGAGTCGCAGCGGTGCGTTGCAGGAATTTTTATTTATTGAAGAAAAAATTAAATATTTATTCTAATGCATAGGATTCCCAACTCGACCATTCATTGTTGAATTTTATTAACCAGTGCTGTTGCTAAAGTGGCGCTGGAAAACAGTAACAAAGCTTACACAAACCACACATGAATAAGAAGACAAACACAAAATGACACTGGTATATTAGGCCATAAAACGAAAAAAAAAACGCTTCTTGTTGTAGATGTTATTTATTACAGCGTTTCTCAACCTTTTAGTATTCGGGGCCCAATTTTCAATAACAACTTTTATGGCGCCACCTACTTTTCTTTTTCATATAATATTAAAATACGACGTATACTATGCGTTGAAAATTTTAACCCTAATCCCCTTAGTGCAGCGTGTTATTAGTATCCTAGGCCCTAGACTCTAGGCCTAGAGCCCTAATATAGAACCTAGTTAGAGATATTCAAAATTACTGAGAATAGGTAAATTTATTGTAACTAGGTAATGCCGCTCCGCTACCTCCCATACTCTTCTCAAGGTGTTAATAGAGTTTAGTGTAATGGATGTTACTATGGAGAAAATGCATCGAACCGATCCAATGTTCTACTCCTTTTTTGCGACATGATGAGCCCTCCTTCAAGTATTTGATTTCATTCTCCAAAAGCCGTTTGAATTCTAAAATGATTCTCTTTTAGCGAAGATACTGCATTTGTTTTTTTGATTAGGTCTAGTTTTTTTAAAGTCGCGAGGAAGTACAATACTTACAGCCGTATGCATAGTCGATCGCCAGCGACTCGCCAGAGATTCATTTTGGCGTATCGCCAGCGATTCGCTGGCGATCCGCCGGCGAAAGCCCAAAAAGCTGGCGACTCGCCGAAAATTGTCACCGGAATGTCATTTCACGCAAGTTTTCATGTTCTTTTATAGGGAAAAATTTGATATTCGTTCATTATTTTTTGAGTTTTAAGAAATGAATCATGAATAAAATGCGAGAGATACCGGTGATAATCCCTATAAAAGAAAATAAAAACTTGCGTGAAATGACATTCCGGTGACAATTTCCGGCGAGTCGCCACCTTCTTGGGCTTTCGCCGGCGGATCGCCAGCGAATCGCTGGCGAATCTCTGGCGAGTCGCTGGCGATCGACTATGCATACGGCTGATAGTGTTATTGTGGTTAAGAATTTTTTTGTATTTTTAAATTTATTATTGAAAGGGACTCTTCAAGCGCATCTGGTGGAACAAATTTTTGTCTTAACTGAATGTCAATTTTAACCTTCGACGTGACGGTGCATATGCACCTTTGTAGAGAGAGGGAAGCTGTCCATAAAACGAGGCGATGAGTGTAGAAATAGTATAGAAAGGAAATTATATACATCAAAAGTGAAACCATAACGCTCCTTTTACACATAACGATTTTGGTAGTATACCACATTTTATCCCACAACACCACAGGTCTACTTTCGACCAGTGAGATCGAAAATTCACCGTCAATATTTTCAGCCATTTCGCTAATAAACTAATTACGTGCCAATAAATCTACCCTATACGATAGATATTTACGACCAAAATTATTAATGTGTGAAAGAATTTATTCGATGAAACTGTATTGGATGGAAGTTAAACGACAACAACGCTACAATATGTCGTTGTCATCCTGTATGAAAGGTTTCGTATATTTCTTCAAAAAACTCAAAAATAAAAAACACATAGAAATAAACAATTCAGACCCGGACTTGTTGATGAAACAATCAGTATATTTACGTTTTTATATGTATATTTTTCTTTTCGGTTTTTCTTAAGTTTCAGGATTCAATTTTTTACCAGTTATTGTAATCCTGTCAAGAGTATTTTCAGTATGGTGTTTATATTAATTGTATATTGTTTATTATGGTAAATTGAAAATAAAAGGCAATAAAGAAAAACATATTTTAAAGATTATCAAGGAATATTTAACAAGTTCGCGGGTGATCAGGTGGAAGTAAGTAAAATAAGAGATTGAACAACATTGCAGAAGTCAGTTGTATTCCTTTCACGTTCAATGTGTTTAAGCCCTACAACTTAAAGATCTCCCTGGTAGAATTCAGTTTTGTGAATTGTTCTTACAACAACATTTCTCAGCGAAAGTTCTAGACATTACTTTGGTCAGAGACGATACATTTGGAAATAAATTAATTTGTTTGATATTTTTGAATTTTTTTGAATAAGTTATATGAAAAAATTGTTTATTCTAACGACTTTAATACACAGTTTTAAGAAAGTATCAACTCAAAATTCACCCTGTCTTCTTAAAACTCAGCTAAAAACCATGTAATTCTACTCTACACCATAAACCGAAAAAATTTTTACGTTCGCAAGACAGATCATCCAATAAACTTACCTCAAAAGACAGTTCTTCACCATTATGTAACCACCTAACTAGAGGTTTCGCTGTGCTGGTAAAGAACAGACGATGCACTCCGGATTGCAGCGAAAGGGGTGATATTTCACAAGAAAGAGTCACAGGGGACCCGTTTTGAACGTAAACCGTGCTCGGGCCTTTTATTAGGGCTTGACTGACCCACTTCGAATTGGACATTTCTTCCTGAGAGTTACGATAACCTGAAACTAACGGGAGAACGATTATTAAAAATTTTAAAAAGGAGCATTTTTCTTTAGTTTAAAAAAGAAATTTTTTGTACCGGAAAATCAGTAAAAAGTTCGTTACAGCTTAGAAAAATGAGACATCTTTAACAAGCCCTATATAATTAAAATATCCATAGTGCAATTTCTATAAGCTTGCTTCAATTTGACTTTAAGTTAGATATACGGGGTTCCCATTTTGGGTTCTTTGGCTGGGTATCTCCGTTATTTTTAAGGATAGAGGGTTGCAATTTTGTTAATTTTTTGTATAACTAAAGATGCTGTTAAATCAAGTTTTATAGCCCTTTTAGTTTTTAAGATACAGGGTATTTTTGAATATGTTGCATTTTTGGACCCCCTCTTATCTCCGTTATTCTTCAACTTATCGTTAAGGTAAAATAACATTTTTTTCATTGAATCGCTGTCGTTATACAAATTACCTCTTTGTATGAATTTTACAAAACAGAGCAAAACAACATACAACAAACAAAATCAAAATCTATCATATATTATATCAACCGTTATCGAATCATATGCCTCTGATTGATTCAAAGATTTGAGCTTTGCTGTAAAAGATTTTTTACGTGACGTCATAGTTGCACCGCTAAAATTTAGACGGTTTAAAAAGTCAAAAATATTTTATATCAATCATTCGTTAGAAAATACCACAAGATAAAACAATTTAAATTCATACATTATGAGAGCCAGGGGCGGTTTCTCCATTGGTTTATTTGTGCAGTAAACATCCAATTAAATTTAATAAAACCACATTATTTTAGTATTACATCAATAACATAAAAATATAAATTTAATTTTAGTAATTTTATTTTCATACGTGTTATTCTATATTTTTTAGTACATCATTGTCCTCTGACTAATCGCGTCTCTGTGGCACTGTATACCTGTATACTGTGTCTGTGGCGTATTATGATGAATAACACGAGTGAGATAATTTGGCGAATATATATAGCTAAAAAATAAGACAACACGCCAACAGATCGTTCAAAATGCCAAATAATACACTTAATTGGTGCGCCGCTCACAAGCAAGGTTGCCAAACCAGTGTTGCCAGTCTAGTATAATTCACAATTGTACTACATATTCTGGCAACACTGTATCAAATCAAACAAACTGTCATTCCATCTTTCGTCATTCCTCTACTATGAAACGCTTTTAATAAAATTAATATTATTTTATTTGTGATCAGTTAAAAAAATGTGTTTAATTGAGAACTGCAACTTTAATAAATTGGAAGGATGTGTGTCAATTTAACGATTGTTCCTGAAAAACTTCTTTAAGGCAAGATAAATAAAACTTTTTAAGGTTGTGTTATTTATTTACCTATAATAAAGTTTAACAACTGTAATTTTTTTATTATTTTGTTTCAGTGTCGAAGACCATCCAAAAATTACTTCAAAATGATCTATTTTGTACCCATTTGTAAATACAATGAAGAAAGAAGTAAAAAACAAATTTGTAATTTTTTTTTCCACAAAATATGCTAAAAGAAAAAATTTGATTATTCTGATAAGGTAACTACTTGACATTATTATGGAAATGGAAATGTACAATAAAAATTTGATAAATATAAAGAGAAAAATGGTTTTTCACTTTAAACGTCTGAATTACCTATATAAAGTTATGTTTGCCTATAATTATCAATCGTGTTTCCCTCTAACCTAGATCGTCTGTTGCATACAAACCAGAAATCTTTAATTTAAATGACATGTTTTATTGTCTTGTTTGTATAATTTGGTATTTTTAAAAATATTAGATATTATGGTAATTTGGATCACTGCAGCTATTAAATAAAAATAAGGCAGTTGGTAAATTAGTTTACAGTTGGTAATAAAGTATGTCTCGAAAAAAGCAATGAATATCAAACATAAATTGTGATTTTAATTAGGCACTTAACAAGTCACATTGCACATATCTACATGCTCCGGTTAATCAATCTTATACGTACATATCAAAACATTAATATAGGTACTATCTACAATTAAACAATAATTTGAAAATACAGATGAAGCCAATTTACCTATTTAGACAAAATACAATTATTCTGTTATTTATTCAAACACATTATTTTTTTAAACGAAAATAAACCAAAACTCAAATGTGATAGATGTAAAATGAAATAAAATGAATTTAGCTCAAAGCCAGAATATCACATAAAATACAACGACCGTTTCCCCTTCAAAAAAACAACTACTCCTTTGGCTAATACCACAACAGGCATTGAATCACATCCGAAGGAAGAACAGCAGAGATAGAAATTAATTTTCAACACTCTCTACTTTCATTTTGCTCACCAAGGACAACATCATTCTTGGACCGGTTTCGTCCTTATTAGGACTCCTCAGCAAGAAATAGATAGGTTCTCAATTCCAGTCTCTAATGGAATTAACAAATGCTATACATTTCACCAGTATACCATAAAGTTGGTTATGAAGGGAATAAAAATTCAAGTAGTGAATATGGTGTCGCCATCTGTTCTTAGTAAGCAAAATCAAAATGCGCTGTGGTACCCAGTTAGAAAACTAGGTGGAACCAAAAAGTACCAAGCAGGCAATTTTTAAACGAAAATGAACCAAAACTCAAAGGTGATAGATGTAAAATGAAATAAAATGAATTTAGCTCAAAGCTAGAATATCACATAAAATACAACGACCGTTTCCCCTTTGGCTAATACCACAACAGGCATTGAATGTTGAAAATTAATTTCTATCTCTGCTGTTTTTCCTTCGGATGTAATTCAATGCCTGTTGTGGTATTAGCCAAAGGAGTAGTTTTTTTTTTTAAGGAGAAACGGTCATTGTATTTTATGTGATATTCTGGCTTTAAGCTAAATTCATTTTATTTCACATTATTTTTTAGTGAACATGGACATGCAAAAGTCTGCCATTAGGGTAGGACAGAGCAAGAGCAAGAATAATTTGGAATGTGCTGAGAAATACACTTAAAAAGGGTTATATTATGGAGAATTAAGGGTGATAACATTTTACGATGTGTATCTCACTATTTTAGTTCACAGATTTTTGTAAATGTTTAATTATATGCTGCTATTTTAAACTTTTAGTATCCTTTGATAAAAGAAAATGAATATTATTGTTGACCTTTTTAAATTGTTTATTTTACCTTATACATTTTTTTTTCTACTCTTCATCCAGTATTCTGTGAAGAGTATTATAGGTTTACTTTGTCTGTCTGTCCGATGTCACGTTTTTTGTATGCACGATAAGTCAAAAACGAGAAATGATATTAACTTGAAAATTTTAAGCAAAAATCGAGCTCTATAAGGGGACAAAGCCTATTGATTTTTAACAAATCTGATTAAAAATAGGGGGTTAAGATAGGTTGAAATTAAAAAAATATCCCAAATTAAAAACGAAAAGCGATATCAACATGAAATTTTTAGTAAAAATGAAGCTTTATAAGAAGATAAAGCCCATTGATATTGAAAAAAAAATATGAATATATTGGGGAGTTAAAATATAAAAAAAAAATTCTGACTGAAAAACGAAAAATGATATCAACTTGAAATGTTTAGCAACCATAAAGATCTATAAGGAAAAGAAGCCCTTTAATTATAAAAAAAAATCTGAATAAATATGGGAGATTTAAATGGGGTTGAATTAAAAAAAAAATCAAAAATGAAAAGTGACATCAACATGAAATTTTTAGTAAAAATCCAGCTCTATAAGGAGATGAGGCCTATTGATTGTGAAAACAATCAAGTTGAAAATGGGGGTTAAGGGGGTCTGTTAAACTGCAAAGAGTATCATTTAGAATGCCAAGCATTATATATCTTTATTCTAGTTTGTATTTGTGTAATATTATGTATTGTGATGGGACTCATCTTATAAAATAAATATTTAAAACATTTTAGTTCTTATTTTATTTGCCAATAAAAGGTATTTAAAAAATATATATTTTATTTAACATCTCCGACATATTGTGAAAATGATTAAACTCACAATAAAAACTGAAAAATGGTAGTTAAAGTTATATTTTTTAAACAAAAATCAATGTCAAGCTTTCTACATAACCTGATATATAGTTAAAAATAATCTATTTTCCTAACTAATAATATTTATAGATGGTTTTCAACGTATTAAAAATAAAACAAATATTAAAATATTACACTAAATAAAATATTCATTTATTAATAGTTTTAGTGCTTGAAAACAATATGATGTTAATAATAATAATAACAAATTATAAATAATACAAACACAAATAATAATAAAAATAGCGATATTGGCTGTTGTACAAAGTTTTGAACCAAACTTACAAATGATAAGATTATTGGTAAAAATGAACACCCTCTTTAAAGTACCCTGAGAAGCTACTGATGAGAGCACAGACAACTGTGTGAATAGATACTCATGAATAATTATTCAAAACAACGTTTACCTTACTGCTTTATTATTGTCCTATCATAAAGTAAGTCAGAGACCACCCAATCTCCATATTTATGGATTCAGAAAAAATGAAAACATAAATACAGGGCGATCCATTTAAAATTTATTTTGGTAAAATCATATCTTGATAGATGAGAGATGACGAAAATCCCTACGCGTTATTAAATAGTGCATAAAATATACAAAAAAAAATTGTTGGAGTTAATTTTCAGTGCAATCCATAATTAAGCCATAAATCTGGTGCCATGCCAATTTTGCACAATCTTATATAGTGGCCACACACCCACCCTCAATTAGGGTTAAGACACGCAAAGCTTTCTAGATCCATATTTGAATCATAAGAATATTTTAAATGATTCTATCAACGATCTTCCATCATTTGTTCTTGTGCTGCGTTCTTTCTTTATAGATTATAACATTTGCTGAATGTAGATCATATTTCAAATCTTGCATGGCCTTTAATCTAAGTCTTCCATATATCTTTCCTTTTCCTGAGCCACATTAATTACTAGTTATGTATTCGTATTTTGTTACTATTATTTGTATGGTATTTTTATTAAAATTAATATCATTCTTTGTTATTAAAAAATTTTATGTTTAAAACTTTTGGTTAACCTCTTTTAATTACTCGCTAATGTCTAAGATGTGATAATCAATAACAATAGTGAAAATATCCTCGAAATGACGGAACAAATACATTACGTATCTAGTGTGATATTATGACTTAATTCTAAAAGAATAATATCCCAGATAGACCTGAAACAATTTTTTTTAAATCTCGAGTTTTTTTAAAAAAAATTTGTATGGATATACAAGTTTACGACTTAAATTAGTGTTTAAAAAAATCTTGATTATTCTGTTTTTGAAATATGAGATGTTCTTTTAAAGGATCAAAAGGACAATAAACAACCATAAAAATATTACATTTGTATTGTATTTATAATTTAAATTTACAACGGATGAAGCGACTCGAAACATTCTTTGGGATGTAGTGCAATTCCACATGAATTTTTGTGGCAGACGCGTCATCTTGTTTACTTATTTTGATAGTTAACTTAATGATCTAACCTATCATATCTCGAATATTCGTTATGGTTTTGTGGTAGTTTTGAAGGCCCCCTTCAAGAAATTTTCTTATGTCTCCAAAATATATGTCGCTATACTTCTTCTAAACGCCAACTGATCGAGTTAACCATTGTTTATTTGGTCAAGCTGCCACGCATTTTGAATAGTAATGTGGATGCATTGACAAAATAGAGGAAAATATCACTTTTTCCTCTGATAGAGGTTCTGTTTAGTCCGATATTTTGATCAATCCTAACTCCTATATTTTCATTGTATTTTTGGATTTTATGGGGCTGATCTATGTAAATATGCTTTATATCAGATTTGGCGTATCGTTTTACCTTATTTATGGGTTAAACTGATAGGGAATTTGTAACTATTGATACTACATTATTATCGTTCCATTTGCAAACCAGAATTATCATGTTTCCAGTTTTATGGATAAATGAACCCCTTGGTATATTTTCAATCACTTTTGTTTTATCCATTGGATCTGAAGGGATTCTATTTTCTCTTATAGTTCCCATGCAACTGATACCCCTATCTTTTAGTGCTTCTAGTAGCAAATATGAGGTGAAGAAATTATCAAAAAATATGTGATAGGGTCAGTAGATCTCACTTATGAGAGTATCGACATATTTTAATACAACACTAGCACCAAGTCCCATTTCTTTTTATTTGTCTGGGAGAGTAGTAAACGAACCTTAATATGGATCAAACCATACTATGTAGCCTACTCTAGTTGTCCCTTTTCAAAATTTATAACCCCACCGGATTGGTTTACCATTTATAAATTGTTTATAACCATGGCGCCCAAATTAGGGCACCATGGATTCATCAACGCTGTGATTTTCTGTTTCGAGCGCAAACAATCGAAATCGCTTGTTCAATAAATCGAGGGTCTCATTTTAGAGAACTTATCTTCGTTATTTAGATGATTATTGTCATTACAATGTAAATTTGACATAATATATTGAAACCTATCTCTAGAAATTGCTTCACAAACTAGAATATTATTTGCAACTGAAGAATTCTGCCAATATATTTTACGACGACTTACGATGACATATCAGCTTAAAATGAGAACTTCAATGAAGCAATAAAATTCATCATCAGAAATTGTAGAAATTTGATTCTGTTGAGAGGCGTACATATTCGTGTAGTTCACTAACATTTAAATTATATCCTTATCAAAGAAGAACATAAATAAATCTAATGGGGATTTATCATTTTTGGGGTCATATTCTTCTAACCACTCAGGAAATATGGACTGCATATTATCAATATGGACTGTATATTATCATCGGACCATTCGACTACAGGCGTTTTTCTTGAATCGCTATTTTCTAATATTATCTTCATCTTGGTTACACGTATTGATCATCCTCGCTATCAGAGTCTTCGTCATTCCTTTGGGTGTCTCTATCATTGGTAAAAAATGCTTCAGCCCTTAATTGGCTTCTGAAAAGATTACTGGGCAGAACCAGATCTTCATCCTCAGAATCTTTATCAGTATTCTCATTATTAGCATTTTCAAGTGATAATATTGTTATGCTGTCTGGTTGTATAGAGTTTTCATGAAGATTATCTATCTCTTCCAGAAGTTCATGTAGTTTCAATGGCCGTCTGCAAAAACAAACTATAAAGAAAATATTACGTCACATTATCATGGACAGATTATATTGTCCTAGCGTTCCTTTATCCGAACGTCGTTCTCAACAGGTGATCCCACAGAGAAAAATGATTCCTTATGTTTTTTAAACATTTAACATGTCTTTTTTGATGTCTATAAATACTCAATATACTATTTATTTTAAAATATAGTGAACTTTCTTGATTCACTTACATCCAAGAATCCATGACATAGAAATAACAACAAACAAATAAAAATAGCTATTAACACTTTCGCTATTACTTGTGAACGACGATATACTAAAAGATATTTTGTCACTGATACGATGTCGGTATCGCCATCAGTTTCAAAGTTTCGGAGTTAGTATGTAGAACGCTATTATACCAGTGTTCTTTTAACGGATCGGTAGGTTCATCTGGGATATTAAAAATAATTAGCATTCTCCCTACCATCCCCCTTACGCTCCTCAAAAACTATTTTCCTGTAGCAGTATGATATCTGAGAAAAACCGATTTAAAACAACACTGCAATTTATCAAATAAATTTCGGTTTAACATGCAACACTTGAGCAATTCTGACACCTTATTCTCAAGAACTTGGTAGTTAAAATACATTATGTATTCGCTTCCGCGAGGGTGATTAATAGTGTTTCCTAAATTTTTCTTCAAAAGAATGGGCCCGTGATATTTCAATGCCAGCCAGTCTTTGTCTCCTCGCAAGGAAACGGCCTAATGATGATTTTTTTTTCCTATCGCTGGCGTTAAAACTCCAAAAGTGGCATATTAAAAGAGTAAACATAAAAAATAAAAAGGCGCACGCAATAATATATCAGTGTCAAGGCGAAGGAATATTTGTACCGAATAATAATAACACTTATTCATAAATTTATGTTTCTCGTTTTAGGGGACTGATAGCTTTTTTATTCATTTTGATCGAGCGATATCTAAACTATGAAGTCTAGAGAGAAGGAGGCGAATCGGCAATGGTCAAATTTCAAATTTTCGTCCTTCTTTTTATAAAATTCGCGAAATTAACTGAAGTTGGGATGTCGAACAGTCAATTTTCTATGTGAGTTAAAGATAAAATTAAGTTTAAAATAACCAAAAAAGGTTGACAGCTGTGTGCACGTAGTTTAGATTCAAAAGGAAAGACTTGTATTTCGTGCAAAACTTTTTAATTAATAAATGCAAAGCACATTCGGAATTTTGCCATCATCAGTGCTTATCTACAAAAATTGTGGATGTAAACTTACAATTTAAAAAATAAAAAATCTGAGTAAGACTTTTAAGTCGAAAGTTAAAATTATATATTATATTATATTATATACATATAAAGGTTATTTTAAACAAATTAACAATTAAGATAAAAAACTGAGATAACTCAGTGTTGGGAATAGTGAGTGTGGGATAAGCCCTTACAAATCATATCTGATCTCCAGAAGCAAGTTAGCTTGTGTGGAACTAATGAAATATACCACCTTCACTATTGGCATTGAGTACAATTGAAAACAAGTTAACAAATTAGTTAAAATTTAAAGAAAATTTACAAATAGAAATACGGAAATAACAAGGGATGGTTTTTTGCTGAAATCTTGACACTAGGCGAATGGCTGCAAACTAGTATTTGGCCCTCAGAATCTTGGAAGATTACTTCCATCATGTTTTTAATGATTTTCCAATTTAGCTGGTTGCTCTCTATCTTGGGTATTGCTAGTTTCTGTACATTGGACTCCAGTACGTACTTCCTTAGGCTAAGTAATGTTTTCCATACATCTATAACACTTTTTGTTACCCTTTTGAGATGGTGTGCATGGGGCTAAGAATAGTTACAAGAGCACGGCAGCTCTATGCTCGTGAAAACTTTTAATAACAGGCGCCATTTATTTTTTATCTGTTTAAAAATAAAAAAAAATAAAAGTTTCTTACGATTTACTTTATTAAATAAAACCTGGTACTACTATAAATAAAAGTTGATTTAAATAAAATGGTACAACTAAAGTGGGTGCAACTCACCAAAAAAAAAGTCTTCTATTTAAATAAACTAGGTGCAACTCACCAAAGGAAAAAAACTCTTCTCATTAATTGAGGAGGTAGACCTCTCGTCCAGATCGGTCTGTTAGGAAAACTCGATTGCCAGGTATCCGACTCTTTGGAATATCGGAGACATTTTTAACAACTCGAGACATGATAGACTAAAATCACCAGAACATCGAGAAAATTAGTTTTGGCTCTCCAACACCTCGGAAACTAGATAGGGCCAAATCCAGATAGAACCCTCCTATCATGGAGAGTACTAATATAACAAAGATTGCCAACAACTGGACCATATCCAAGATGACGAACCTAAGTCACCACGATAAGTCGGCTATAAGTTTTTTTAACTTTGTTTTTTATAACTATATATGTATAAAAAACTAGGTATGATAGTAGGTCGTCCGATCTCTAAAAAATGAAAGTTGTAAATGTAGTTCATACACAAAATCAAATAATTACCTCAAATTTGAAATAACCTGCCGCTTCAATGCACAATACAACTTCGGCTCACCAGAAACCAAAAGCAAAATGGCTCGTCTTCTGTACCTCTTTTCTGCTCGCGTTTCCCAGAACGACAAAGTGATGGAACGAAGAAACGGAAACGAAGTTTAGCCATAAGGCTCTGAGTAACCATTCAGTCCCTCAGAGTGGCACTGGTATAGCCAGAACACCGCACGAATAACGGACTCGTAAACTATTTCTAAACGTGCCTTGTCATGTCAAATAACAGTGACGGTTACTTGGACCAGGTTAGAATTATGTCAACAAAAAGAAAATATATATTTAAATTTATCAATACCCCTAATACTTTAATAGATGACCAAAGGAAATAAAAGTTAGAAACTTAACGACACAAGTGTAATATCTAAAGGTATGTAGCATGACGAAACTATAGTATTAATAACTGAAACACTAGTTAATTTATTGTTGATAAAGAGACTAAACCATGGTGTTTGTAATTGAAATACTATTTAATTTATTTATGATAAAGACATAATGCTTTTATCCTTAAAATTTAGTAAAAAAAACTTAAATCATAATTCATTCATATTTAGTATGTTTAACGTTCAATTTTACAATTACCTTCAGTACATATAACCGTAACACATCATGATAAGTGGATTGCTCTCAGAAGGTGTTCTTTGTTACCAAATAGAGAAGGTACCGTAACCAAACTTCTCTAGAACACAGATGTTACACCTCGAGCGTCGTTGATGCTGGCGGAAGTGCTATGGACTAGCTAGTAGCCTTTAGAAACCGTGAACTGATCTTGTTGTTGCTCGGTTGTAACACCATATCTTGCTTTTCTAGTACCTCTATATGCACCCATAAACTCATGAAAAACAAGGTCAAATGATTCTTGGAGCTGGTTTACTTCTTCTTCTTCCTCGTCATGGTTACCCCCAAATGGCGCCAGCCGGTTTTGATGAACTACCTTTGGTTTATCGTTCGGGATCTTACTTAAACGGTAAATATATTTTTTCTTAATGAGATACGGACCTTCCCAAGACCTTTGGGTTATGGAGCCAGATGTTGTCGCCTTTAATGAAACATCCTTTTGTGACTTGGATCGCGGGCGATTTGAAAATGCAAGCGAACTAACTCATACATGTCGTCCATTTTTCTTCATAGCTGCATCACATAATCTTCACCGGCTATGTGTTCTCCAAGTCGGCAACAAAACTCGAGGTCACAATAATGACAAGTCATTACATTCCAGCATTAAACAATCCATGATAACCATTTTTGCCAGAATTAAACGTAAGAAATGAACAACCTCTCCCTGTTGGTGCTAGACGACAGCGATGTTTCTTATAAGATAAACGTAAAGACAGAAAATCTCGAAAGTTTTTTTCTTGGTGCAATCAGCATGTATGTGCATAATATTTAAAAACTATAACCATTTGAAATAAGTGTAATACTTAAGTCTATATTTAAAATATTACAGTTTCTTAGTTTGTTTTTTCGTTTTTTGTTTTTTTAATAACTTTTGCAGAATACTGCTTATCTAAAAATATATCCTTTTTTTACAATTAAAATGTTTTTAGTATCGGATATACCTGAACAACAAACATTAAAAGAACAAATGCATTCAGAAATATATTGGGGTACATTTGCACCCCACTTATTATTTAATGTAAGCTTTTATAAAGGTTAAGTCCTGTGGCCAATTTTAGGGGCTAAATAATAAAAATTCTGGACCTAAGATCTTACTATTACTAATAAGAGGAGAGTCACTAATTATTTTAGTAGCTTTATTATCAACGTTGTTTTTTGATTGGACTTATCTCCAGTCTGTTAAAATAAAATTGTTATTAAATTTTTGTCAACTACGTGAATAACAATTACTAGTTGCGGTATATCATTATTATCGAACCTTTCGTCCAATACTTTATAACATATTTCCATAATTTTTCCATAATAATCTTGAAAAATAATTTCCAATTTCGCTTCTTATTCCGTATTTTTGTTCACCCTGTATATTAGGCAACACTATATCCTAACCTGTTAATTCACCTTTACGGTATTCGACCTGGATAATTTCTGATTCCTTTGTCAAAACCCGGATTATTCACAGAAGACTGTCTTGCAAACAAATAATTTATTCAAGTGTACTGTCTAAACTGCTAAAACTCCATTGTTTATTTTATTAATGAAGTTATTTAACAAACTGAACAAACTTTACGAGGCCATGATTCCGAAATAGAGAACACAAAGCATGGCAAATTTGTGACAATGATATTATTAAACGTAGTGCAAGGGATACAACGTAGGTATATAACTATAACTATAATAGTCTCTCATCTAAATGCAAAAAGTGACACGTCGTCTTTTTTGCTTGCTATTTATAGTTGGTTATAAAGGATGAGAGGATAAACAACATGTACTATGTCCAGGTAGTAAAAGCGGTCATTTTACCTATGACCTCTCATCAGTGGATATTTTTCCGTTTTTTTTGCTGCTTCTAGACGTCAGTTTTGCTACTTTCGGTGTAGGGATTTCGACCACGAAACCGGATATTTACCTTTTTCAAACGATATTCGAAATATAGCTTTAACGCATTTAATTGCCTTTAAAATGTTGGTATGACTCTCATATAAGAGCAATGCCCTTGCAAGTATTTTTAATTTAGTAGTTCTACCCCAGTTTAGCCTGTTTTGTTATTATAAATCAAGTAAATTGCGATGACTATTTTGTCATTTTTTTATTTCTCCAAAAACTAAAAAGATAAATGAGGTGAAACTTCTGAACAAAAATACTTATGAGGGCAATACTTTTATTTGAGAGTCTTGCAAATATTCTGATAGCAATTAGACCATTTTTTGACTTTTGGATACGACTTTACATCTATTTCAAAAAACAGACCAGATTTCAATTTTTTTTTGACATATTTACCCTTTCGCCGACACAAAGAATGCTTGCAATATCATTATAGATTCAAGAAACATCTACTGGATCCAAAACGACAAATTACTAGGAAAACAGTAGGTCATCTTACCAGGCACTACCGCTTAAGAAAGCACATGGGTGTCTTTAAAAAAGAAGCAATATTGCTTCGGTTCTGTGAAAAAGAAGAAGGATGTCTATATTAAGGTTTCCAACACTAGGCGAAGAAAAATCAGAAACATGTAACTACATGCCGGAGCCATTGTCAAAACTGCTTTAATAAAGGATACCAAGCTAAATCTGAAATGGTCGCGGTGGACAATCACAAATAATGTCCAACTCTTTTAGAATCTAATCCATGAGAGACTGCCAACAATTGGGTGTTTTACCTTAGCTATTGTAAGAATATAAATTGTATACGTTTTTGTGACTCTGTCACCCATACGTCAATGTTTTGTGTTAGATCTATTAGAGGCGATTTTAAATCAGATACTATGTCTTGAATATGATTGACTACACTGATATAAATCAAAAACAATGACGTCATATTGAATATTGTCTTGAAATAGTCAAGTTTAACATGACTACAGTAAAAACGTGGTCATCACAGGTATAAAATGTCAAATGAAATGACAAATGTAAAACTTTTACTTTTTAATTATTAAATCATTGTTTGGTTGTGTTATTTGTAAAATAGAAAGAAAGATTTACGAAAGGGAAAAGTGAGACAATGGTGACGATAGGGTATCAGGTTAAAATAAAATAAGCTCCTTTTTTTGTAGAGATCTAAAAAAAGGTCCTCCGCTTATATTTATTTAAACCATCAGATTCCTTTTTCTGAGCTTCTCAAAGACAGGTCAAACATTGTCAAAAATATCATTATATATAACTTTGAATTTAAAAAACGTAGCAATAAGGTAAAATGCGGAGCATTTTTGTACTTTGACGTAACGCGTGCCAGCAAGTTAAAAAGCGGGACCATTACGCCTAAAGCGCGACGTCTGGTAACCCTGGCTGAGTACCTAGATATGGATGCATTTAAGGTTTCTGCAAATGAAAAGCCAATATATTTTCAAGGTAGGCTTTATTAATGAACATGGCTAAAGTTTTGATAAAAAATCAGAGGCCAAAGTAACTATAATACCAATTTTCTCTTCATCCATGATCAGTAAACAAAACAAATATTTATTTTTTATCCCTACAAATTCAAAAACAAATCCTACTACTATTACATAACACACAAACAAAAATTCATGATACCTGCCAATGTTATACCCATTAGGCATTCCAAACTGAATGGCTACCAGTGGGTTTTGACGGGTTATGATATGGCAAAATTATGGCAACCCTGTAGGCCTGGTGATTTGACAAGGTCAATGAAATAGATAGTTACATAGATTGATCATCCATATTTTTCAAAATAAACAAAAGCTTATGCCTTGAAGTAAAAATGTAAGCAATTTTTTTTTTTTAAATATCTAAAGGCTAAAAATTGGTTTTAAAACACATTTTTGCTAAACCGTTTCAAATTAATAAATATTTGCCAGGCAATATGGCCGCTCGTAAACGACCAGCTTTAAGCAATCTATATAACCATATATGTATCATTGACCCTGTTAATGACAGCATGACAACAGGGTTGCCATATCTAAACTGTCATTACCCACTGGTAGCCATTTGGACAGGTCGTTGGAATGCCTAATTGTGAAGTTAGTGTCAATATAAACCAAACATTTTTAAATCAGATTATTAGAACGTCATTATAATGACGTAAGAACTTTGACCACACTTGACTTGGTCACATTTCTAGTAACTGATTTAAAATCGCCTTAGTATAACCCAAGAAATTAATCTTGGTATAACCTCCTCTAAATATTTTTTTCTTATTTTCGTAAGAAGATGATCAGTTTTTAAATTGACAAAATGCAAGAACAATTGTAACAACAAATCGGTGTATTTTTAGAACAATAGTTCTTTAAATATGGTATAGGTCAGTGTTTTACCTGTGCAGAATTAATTAAATTTCTAAGATCTATATCGTAAATACTAATACTTTATTATATTTTATAAACAAATGTGGGCAGAACCGTCAAACCTAGAAGAAGACTGAGAAACAAAGCGCAATAAAATCCTGCAAATGGCAAAATGCTGCAATATAATCCTCATGTAATTAGTCTAATTATTATAACTGCAATTTGTGTATTTGTTGTAGATATGAAATAATTTATTAATAATGGACTGGTGTTATTTAAATTGGATTAATTTGGCGAACAATATATATTCTGTACGAATTAAATGGTATTTTCCAAAATGTGAAACACAAATAAACTACAAATCAGAAATATTCAAATATTAGTACCTAACAATAAAATTGATTTATATATATTCTAACCTAGAAATCCTCGTTTTCAGGTAAATTTAAACAATAAGTAGTATATATAGACATAAATACATTATTTTACTTACATTAGAAGCTTTTAAAAGGCATTGAATTGATTTCTCCTTGTGTTTTCTTTAGTTTTACATCTTATTTGTATCCTGTTTTACAATCTAGAACGAAGTAAATCTTGCTTTAATGTTTTTTGTCACTCATGTTACTTGTACTCAGGTACCTTTTTAAAATATTTTGATTCTTTTTACCAATTTTTTAAAACATCACTGTATTTTACATTGATTTACATAGAAAACGGAGGGAA
This sequence comes from Psylliodes chrysocephalus, assembly GCA_927349885.1. NCBI lineage: Eukaryota > Metazoa > Arthropoda > Insecta > Coleoptera > Chrysomelidae > Psylliodes > Psylliodes chrysocephalus. Next base: position 42,176,137 of record OV651819.1, read on the forward strand.
GTGATTTTCGATCTGCCAACTGCAGTCAATTTGGAGAACTTTATAAAAAGAACGGCGGAAATTTAAAATTTGACCACTGCCGATTTACCTCCTAATCTCTAGTCTTCATAGTGAATATGAGCGATTCATATATAAAACTCACTAAATCCCTTAATACTGATACCGAAGAAAAAGAAGAAGAAGAAACAGAAGTAGAAGAAGAAGAGAGAAAAAGAAGAAGAAGAGGAAAAAGAAGGAGGAAAAGAAGAGTGTTTTGATTCATACTTTTTTAATCGATTCTGAATAAGTTTTATTATCTTTGTCACTAAGCAACTTGTTTTGCGCAGTTCTAATAAGATTCTTAAACCATTCTAATTTCGGAGTCAAAACACAACTAATAGAAAAATTTGATGTAGACTTATTAAGTTACAGAACGAATAAACTGGAAATTTATATCATACACGAATTTATATATGACTGGAGCTTGGGAAGGGACAGGTCAATCAAAGTTTTGTTGAAATTTATTTTAAAAGTACATCAACCTATGCAAGAAATAATTTTAATGCTTTAAGATGAAATAGAAACACAAATATAAAGAGCTGACCACTTATATGAACTTTTAGGATGTAGTAGCTCTTGTAATTTATCTACCTTTGATTTTGCTCACTAAGGAGAACATCATTCTTGGACCGGTTTCGTCCTTATTAGGACTATTCAGCAACAAATAGATAGGTTCTTAATTCCACTCTCTAATGGAATTAACAAGTCTTAATAAGGACGAAACCGCTTCAAGAATGATGTTTTCTTTAGTGAGCAAAATCAAAGGTAGATAGAGTGTTGAAATTTAATTTTCTATCTCTGCCCGTCTTTTCTTTGGATATAATTCAATACCTGTTGCGGTATTAGCCAAAGGAGTAGTTGTTTTCTAAAGGAAGACGGTCGCTCATAATTTATGTGATATTGGCTTTAGTTTTATTTATATTTTATTTTTTATTTCCCCACAAACCCAGTAAATGAAGAAAGAAATAATAGACAAACCTCAAACTTATGTTCCTTTACAATTTTCAAATTACTATTAAAGGAACTAAACTATAAACATATCCAATATGTCTGTCATTAAATAAATTCAAATTAATGTTCGAAAACTAACTTAAAAAAACGACGTCTAACACTTAACCTAACTAAGTTATTGTTTAAAAACTTTACCAAAAAGATTTATCCTACAGCCTATGATGAATTCATAACTTAGTAAATAAATAAACTGAGTATCCAGAGAATGTAACAAATTAAATTGTATATGTCGTATCCATAAACTCAAGAAGAATAATAAATTTATCAATAGGTAACACTGTCGTTAGAGTTGGTACCAAGTGAAGGACAAGATGCACGAGATGTCAAGAAGTAGTATATTTAATTTAACCCTTAAAATATATTTTTTCCCTTTCATATTTTCACAATATACCATAAACGAAAAATTATAAATCAACATATGCACACTTGCACCCATTTAAAATCACACTATCAACATTCCTTGTAAATAACATTTAACAATAACATGCACGTAATGAGATCTCATAACATACACGTGCGTTTTGATAAAAAAACTTAAATTTCTTGGTTTAATCAAATTGCAATCAAATTTTTGTATACGTAAGACTTTATGTGGTCTATTTACATAAATTTAGTCATTTAGAAAACATAAAAACTTTTAGCATTAGCGAGATACATTTTGGATTAAAAGAGTGATGCCCCTAAATGTTGGCAACATACTATACAATATTTCAATAAATATGTCGCGTTTTCTTAGCATGCTATGAATAAACGTCATGCCATTTATATTGTCAAATATGCTTGTATCCGAATATTTTCTCAACTTTACCTACGAATATGTTTATTAGCAGTGAAAGTGATGAAATTATGAGCACCGTACCGGAGATTTTAGAAAAAGCTCAAGCTGCCACATATAATTTGTTAGCGCTAAAGTCCAAAGAAAGGTACGAAATTACCTATCGAAAATTAATGGATTGGCGACACAAGCATAACGTTAAATTCTTTTTTGAGAATGTTTAAAGTTTAAAAAGTATAGTACGTTATATTACTATTTTATTATTCTGATCCTGAAGGCGAATTAGAATTCAAATTTACAAGAACTGTGCTGCTAGCTCAAAACTAGAGATAGTCTATTTTAATGCCACTGTAAGCCGGAGAGTGGCATGGATTCTTAAGGAGAAACTTGATATACTAGTGTGACCAAATAATAACAATGAGTAAGTAGTGTTTTTCTTTAATTTGTACAATAAGTAGGTAGTTAGATAGATAGTGATAATTAGGAACCCCAATTGTATTTAACATCTACCAATAGGTAATAAATCCCCCTTTGTAGTACTACCAAGGTTCACACGTTTTAAATATATATGTATGTCACTATTTAATTAAATGTTGTTATTTCTCTTGCAGCTATTATTTGGATGCGACTGTCAATATAAAATTGGAAAGCTCTTACTTGGCGATATCGGTTCCTAGCGGCGTCTACAGCTACAACAGCTATGATATAATGCTCGCAGTCAAGTGCTGGTAAAGGAAGAAGTGGGTTCCAACCACCAATCCAATATATACGGCACGTGAGTGGTACTTTAGAAGAGACCTAAGGAGGTGCTCTATAGTGAAAGTAGTAATCGGCTCTACGAGCAGAACTAAATAATATATGGTAATACTAGAAGCTAGATGACCAAAGCTAGATATTGTAGAGACTTAATGTCGACACTAATGGCCTAAAAGCAATATGTATAAAATAGAAAGATTTTCACACCAAAGAAAATGAAGAATGCTTACCGGAGATCAGAAGCGGCCCCTTTTAAGATAAGTATAATTATCCCCAACTGGGTAAATCCACTTAGATTAATGTTATATATACTTAATCTGTTAGATGTTAGCTTAAACTTAATTTGTTTTTAGGTTGAACAAATCCGAATAAAGTTCGAAAGTTACAGAAACCTCATGGCCCAAATTTAAACCAAGAACAAAAAAGAAAAAGGAAGTGAGTGAGAAAGACACATTTCCTGATCTAGGAGTTTATTGGTGATGCTAAAATATTTGACCATAGTAACTCTTGTTACGTAATATACTATTAAGATTTAGAAAAAGTTACTTGCCTAATTTATTAGTTAAGGTCTATTTGTTTGGTAAAAAATATAAAAACAAATATTGTTGACGGTAAAATAGAAATTACAACGCAAAAGTATAATAAACACATAAAAGAACTTCAGGCACAGTGGTATTTGTTAGAGCTCCCAGATTGGAGAAGGTTAATTTAATCTCTGCGTCGCATAGGTGCCTCATGAGACTGCTGAACTTTTTTAGTCAAGCCTTTCTTTTTATAAATAAGAAATCAAAAAATGAAATGTTGACCGTAACCGTTAGGTAACCAAATTTTTAAATAATTTATTGTACTTGATAAATACTTAGATTTTTAATTGCTTATTTTAATTTTGAGGTAATTTCCAGTAACACATAGTAATTAAAGAAAAATCCATTAAAATATTCGATGTGAAAAAAGTATAATAATAAACTTGAAAATACCTTAGAAACATTCGTTTAAAAAAAAGTAGAATGTTTAATTCAACATATTAGTAGGCATAGTACACATAAAATCATCAATAAAATATAAACAACTTGAAGGTAGGGTGTCATCAATAATAGCATTACTATCACCATCTTCCCATCCGGATAAAGTAACATTTATGTAAAACCAGTGAAATAGTAAGCCAGGTGATTAATAAATACAATGATTTCTTTAGGTTTATTTATACAATTAAAAAACTGAATACATTGGTACCAAAAATATAGCAAGATGGAAGGATAAAATGTAAAACTTAGGTACTAAGAATAAATTCCAGTACTTCTGTCTAGTGATAAATACAAGAATTCGCAAAACAGAACATCAACGAATACTTTCAGTCTTCAAGAAAATAATAGCTTCAAAAGCTTGTGTAATTAATCTAGAACGCTAAACCTTTTTGAGTTCATTAGACAAAAGGTAAGTCGAATTTAAAGTTTTGTATTTTGAACTGCCAAATATGCAAGTTTTTAGAATATAAACACCCAACAATTTTTCAAAGGTCATTCTAATATACCCAAAGTACATGTAGAACCCACAGCGACAGCTACTAGAAAACAATGCTGCATTTTTTTTTAAATTAGCAAAATCTTTTCGGAATACCTACTCAATTTGATTATTCCAAAAAGATCCAAAGGGTACAAAGAGACAAGCAACCTAAAAACAAAGATGTTGTTATTGTAATAAACAAAAAACTCTATAGAAATAATTGGCTCTTAGGTAAAATCTTGAAAACGTATCCAGACCATGGAAATGTCCTAGTAGTCGATGTTCAAATCAAAAGAAGCATCTATAGACGACCTGTGATTATGGCTCATTAGATTTTTACAAACTAGTATTAACTACTAAATTCTTGTTAAATACCAGGGGCAGGAATGTTTTTCTTATTTATTTTTATTACAAAACGGACTATATTTAAAAACTAACCCCTGTAGTTGTAATAAGATTTTTGATGATCATAAGGTAAGATGTGCAATATTTGAAACCTACCATATTTTTGAATCTCAAGTTGAACCTTGAGGTACTCTTGCAATCTGTAGTAAGCATATATTTTCATTACTTAATTTAATTCTTTTTATTTCAAAAATATGTCGATGTATTAAAAATTATTTTTTGTACACCAACATGGATATTAGCCTATCTACGCACAGACTACAAAACGTAAAAGTATACTATTGTCATTAACTGAACGAATATATTTTATATCCATTCGATGTAGTGAGAACAGTGCAAAAAATGAAATCCACCAATCACAGTTCATATTTTGGTCACCCGACAACTATTGTTTTTAAAATTTAAAATAAGTGACAATTCTGTCAAACTAATTGTTAATATATTTTTTTGTTATTGAACTTAAATATACATTGAAATGACTTATTTTTGTGGAGAATCGATAAATATTAGCATTTCTATTTTTATTTATACTATCAACATAAATAATTTGTTAATTTTAATAAAAGTCAATTCAATTACGAGTATTAAAAAAGTTTGTCAAATATGCCGGTGGTTGGGTTGTAAGAGTATCTGACTTACACGCGAGAAACCCAAGTTCGAGCCTCGGCTGGGGACTTTTAAATTATTTTTTTTTCTTCGTTTATTTTATTTTAAAAAATTATTAAAAATTTATAAATTATTTTAAATATAGATATTTTGTCCTAATTTTCGTTAGTGGGTCAGAGACAAAATATACTGTACAACTAAAGTGGATTATTCACATCTCACTCAGACGATTGACCACTCCGCCTACGGCGTCGTGCTCAAATTTCGTCTTCGTGCGATATGGCCATCATACCCACTATTGTTGCACAAACTGCTATTACTGCTCTATACATATGCAATATAATTTAAAAATAATTTCATTTCCTTGAGGATTGACTTTTAAAGTAGCTTTAAAAACTTTTAAAGAAACAGGTGTATAATAAATACAATTTCAACAACTAAACAGAAGGTAAAGTCTACTTTATACAAATTCTTTTTAACTGCTGTAAAATATAAGACACGGTAGTTTGATGAAACAAAGTTTTCGAATGCACTAAATTTTCTATTCCCGACCATAACTGAAAACTACATCGCGATCCAACTTTTAAAATTTTCCATGTTTATGTTTTGAAAAGTGTGATAGTTTGTATGTATACATACATAGTTTATAAGGAGAGAATCAGAGTTTATAAGTCCAATGACGTTGCCTGAAAGGAGATATCATATTGAGGTTACATGTTTTCTCCTATACGTGATCAATCTCTGAAAGAAATATTACAAACACAATATTTTTGATGCTTTCTTTGTGTCGATACGACGTTGCCTTAAAAATAGCGATAATGATTTCGGAAGTAAACCGAGTAAAATGTGTATATTATACGTGTGCGCTGTTGTTGGAAAGACTCAAAATTTTTGAGAAATTTTCTTAATTGTACATTTTAAAACTTTCTTAAAATCAAATATACAGTACTTCTCTTATATAGCGGATATTCACCGAACCTAAATCTTCTAATAAATGAAAGCATTGGGCTATCGTAGATGATACGCTAAATGGTCTCATCTTCTTAATCGCACCCCCTAAAGAATACGAATTCTGACAGCCTCATGATATGAAGTTGATTTCGTAATAGCAATGACTAGTCAGAATACCTGGGATCAGGTGCAGTCATATACATAGTCAAGTATTTGTTATCTGTAGTGTTGTCAGGATAACTTACAAGCTCCCTAGCAAGTCTGCATTTTATTGTTTCATCCCATCTTTCCTTGAATTTCACAAGAAAATGTTCTTTAATTAACTCTGTCTCTACCGATGTCGAGAGTCCAAAAAGTAGTTGGTATTGTAATATAGTATATTCAATAAAAATTATTATGCTGACAATTATTAATTTATTAAAAGTGACTCAATCTACATTTCAATTTGAAAAATGCCCCAAAAAAATCACATTTTCTCTACGCAATACCGGCCCAAACCTATTTCGACCAGTCATCACAAGATGGCACAAATTCACTTTTGCGCAAACATCTGGTTCTTATTTGCTTAAGCAAGACTAGCCTAACCCACTTCTAGATTGCAGGCCGCTTATTTGACCGCGTGTTACATTAAAGTGTATATAAAAAATGCAAAGAAGTATGTCTGCTAGTGATGAAAGTGGCTTTGGAAAGTAAATTATGATGTTTTTGCTTGTAAAGTAGTAAGTAATAATTGTTTTATTGCATAAAAAGCCGTAGTTGAAGGTTATGTTAAATACTGTGTTTCATTGTTCTGGGTTTGGGCCACTTTTGCACTTAAATTTGTTTGAAACAGATATTGAAGAGCCTTTTCTGGACTCAGGTTCTGAGTTTGTTCCTTCTGATAACTGCAGTGAAGCTAGCAATCTCTCTGGTTAGTTTGTTTTTCTTTGTTTCTTATTAGGTTTGCCTCTATTAATTTTTGTTTATATTGCAGACATAGAAGACACTTCCAGCGAGCCAGTTTTTAGTCAGGGAGCAAAAAGAAAGAAAAATGAAGGACAGTGAAAGAGAAATATTAGAAAAAGAAAGCGTGCTGCTGGCGAAGAATACGTTAACACCAGGGGGAGACTTTTAAAGCCAAAGATTGCCCGTGTTCAAAGAAGTGTCATGAAAATGTTTCGCAAAAGTGGCGTAAGGCTCTGTTTAAAAATTTTTATAATTTGGGATCTCATACTTTGTAAAGTTCTTATATTTTTGGACATATCAGAGTTCTAAACAAAAAACGTACGTATACAACGGAAAATAGAAAATCAAAGGAACACAGTAGATGTTATCTTTTGCCAGATGAAAAAGGAGAAGACACGAAAGTTTGCAATTTTTTTTTTTTAAACAATCGTTGGATGTTTCGGATGGTCGCATAACTACTGAACACCACCGCCTGATAAACGTGGAAAATCAACATCTCTTAATAAAACGTTTCTGAAAAAAGTCACTGGTGTAAAAGGTTTTATTAATAAATTACCGGCGTACGAGTCCAATTATTCTTAAAAAAAAAACCAAATGTCAGATATCTTTCTCTAGAACTAGAACTTACCAAGATGTACAATTAGTATAAGTATGAAAATAAACAACCCGTGTCACTGTTTGTTTTTCGTCAAATATTTAAGAACGGTTTTAATTTAAAGTTCCACGCACCACTATCCGATAGTTGTCGAAAATGTGATGCATTTGATATAAAGGCAGCTGTGGCAGATAGCCAGGAATGTAAGGCAATTAAAGCGCAACCAGAGCTGCATCAGAGGAAAGCTGAAGCTGCTAGGCAAGGCTTGGGACACGATACTGAAGCTGTAAAATCGGACACTGCTATCACAGTAATTTCTTTGATTTAATGAAAACATTGGCAACGCCAATAATTTTAACAGGAATTGCGTACTATAAAATGCAACTTTGGACGTTTTGTTTCGGGATTCATGATCTCCAAACTGTACATGTGGGACGATAGTATCGCATCACTTGATCCCCAGGAAATTGGTTCGTGTATTGCATACTACATTAAGAACTTTGTTTCCACAAAAAAGTTAGTAATGTACAGCGATTAGTACGGTGGTAAAAATAAAAATGTTAATATGGCTGCCCTTTGTACTTACATTACCTTATCCAGCGACTACAAAGTTGACATTATTGACCACAAATTTTTAGTATCTGGTTATTCTTACCTTCCTAACGACCAGGACTTTGGTCTAATTGAAAAAAACAAAAAACATTACAAAAATATTTATGTTCCCAATGATTGGGGCAAGTGGTTCTTAAAACCAAAATAAAAATTCCATTCAGAGTAGTAGTTATAACATCCAGCGACTTTTTCTCAACAAACGATCTAGAAAAATCTGATGTATCCAACACATGACTTTCCTATCTAGTTATTATAGGCTTTTCCCGGTTATTTTGTACACCTATTGTAGCACCTCTATAAATGTTTAGAGGATAAATTAAATATATACATTTTCCAGATACATCTAACTCGAAACATTTTTGTATAGATATTCATTGAAAACGAAAATACTGAAAAATTTAAATTAAGCACTTTTTCTTCAATTTTTCCATTACGGTCCATTTTAGAAAAATCATGTAAAAACAAAAATTCTAGAGATCGATATCGCAAACAACTTTTAGTTTAACAATTTTGCACATTTGGTCAAATTTCTCGAATACGGACCATTTAAGGTAAATTTGACAAAAACAAAAATTATAGATAATAATATTTTCTTCTCCAAACATAAATACCAGATAAATTCAATAAAATATAATGAAGATTCATCCAACGATGCAGATTTCACTGTTTTCTGGAAAACCAGTTCATCATATGAATCATCTCTACCAACTTTAATACAATCTTGAGCTAAGCTCCATAATCTATATTCCGTATTTGCATAACCGATGTATTAGGCGTTTTCTAATGCCACATTTTAAAAGGTGCTTTGTAATTGTAATTAGCAGCTGTTGGTAATTTATTTAGTAAATACGCAGCAGTACGTATACTTTCTGTTTAAACCTGATTCAATAATCATAGATCTACCCTTGTCTAATAATGTCCCATTAAATCTCTTTTAGCATGTGCAGTAAGTTTAGGAGTGTAGGGAATAGTATATTCTAATTGTTAAGTGTAAAGGTTAAAGAAAAGGTCCTTTATTTCTCACAAGTCAATTTATTGGCGACCGGTGTGACTGATGATGAAGTGACAACTTCGAAACCGGTCGCCAATAAATTGACTTGTGAGAAATAAAGGACCTTTTCTTTAACCTTTACACTTAATCCCTACTACTCACATATGGCTACCCTCACTCCAAATATTCTAATTGTATACCATTTGAGGAACAAAACATTTTAAATTTTTCCAAATATACTCACCATCATTATCGCGTCTAACCTTATTGATATATTCCTCTCAAAATGAGCTAGCTCTAGCCATTACATATAATTCTTTTAAACTGATTTTTTTGTGGATAAAAAGGGTCTATAATGGCAACTATTCCGCATCCAGGGATTGACAAATTCGAAAATAAGTTTTTTTGCTCCACCCTACTGTACAACCATTGCAACGCTTCTTCTAGGCTTCCCAAACTTTCCAATTTCCTAATTTGTAAATTTTTATTAACAGTTTAAAATGCATTCACTGCGTTTAAGAAATTCTCTCCAGCAACAAGACTCATATCTTTATTAATTTCATCATTTACCTAATTATTCCAACTTTACAAAAGTTTAGTGCTGTTTAATCACTAGAAGCAATTAGAAACACATAAATAATAATATAATACATTTACTTACCGGAAACAATTAAGCTTATAGCCAAACTCATTTTTGGTTCCGTGTTAACTTGACATTCGTACTGTCCCATGTCAGATACGAGAGCCCCTCGTATGCGTAATCCCCAAAAGTCCCCCGAGCTATCCGTGTGTACGGATTCGAAACGTCTATCACTGGAAAACGTGTGCCTCCCGGACGTCAGTATGTGTAAGTCTTTACTCCTTATCCAGGATACCTGCAAATAAATAATCAATATGAGAATAGAAATTGTACATATTCGGTAAAAAGATTTGTAAGTAAAATGCATTACGGAAAAGTAAAAAAAAATACGCAATGAATTTTGAAATTCCGGTTAACAACTATAATTTTTATACGCACTTTGTCTCATTGTATTTCACATAAAATTATTAAGGGTAATATAGGGTAAGTCCGGTAGAGATGCCATAGTGGTAGAGATGCCGTTTTCTTAGAACTCGATTGTATAGCGAAAAAAGTGAACATCACTTATTAACGGTAAGTTATATCAATTTTAAAGTTTTGAGTGCATCAAAAATTTTATCGTCTGTATTACCTATTGATTATACGAAGAAAAGTCACAGTTTTCCTTCATAACTTTAAAATGAAACTTTTTCTTGTTATTTTTTTCAACAAGCAGAATTTTTTGTAAGGAATGACTTTTTTTTCTGAAAAAAATGAATATTAATCGTAATTGTGTTATGCCCAAATATTGAAATGCTTAACAAAAATTTAATTCTAATATTCATTTTGATAATAATTATTCTAGATATGCGAATAACACAGCTTTATAATCTTGATAAATCTAAAGTATTTTCATTACAAAAAGCAAGAAAATTTTAATTAGCCATTAAAGAAATTATAAGTAGTAAATTAAAAATTAGTAATAAGTCACATACAATTAAAATCATGTGTCTTAAGCAATTTTTCGCTTTCAACGATTGTTTTTTTGTTTTTCGTTTTAGGATTTATGGCTGGAACTCTTATTTTATTTCGCACGATTATAGAATAATTTTGTTTGTTTTATGTTATTTAAAATAGTTGTTTGTTTAGAAAATGTATATTATGTTTATTGTTGTAACCAATAAAGATTTTACAAATAATATTTAGTTGTTACAATTTTGTATTATTTATTTTATACTTCTAAAATTATTCAACATAAACTTTTACAATTTTTGGCAATTTAAAAATATCAGATAATAGTTTTGTATGTTTAATAACAAAAATTGAAATAATTTTTCAACAAAATTTTGAATTATTTTATCACTAAATTTGGCGTTTGTATTTTTTTTAGATTTAATTAATTCCGAGATAACATTTGACGCTCCTTGTCCTCGATTTCCAGAAATATATGTTATTAAGTTATATTTAAGGCTACTCATATGTTACACTTTAAAAATATTAATAGAAATTTTAAGACAATAAAAACAAGCTAATTATTTGTCGCAATCTGTAGAGTATATTGTCTTTTTAATGCTATTCTTATAAGTTTAAATATATTTCATTTAAATTTTTACTTTTTTGTTTTAATACGATCCTGCCTATCAATGCCTTATTTTATTACAAAATATTTAAATACGCTTTAATCCGACCCTGACTAAGACCCCCGAATGGCGTCGACAAGGTCAAATTTTCTTAGCATAATATTTGTATGCGATCAGCGGCAAGTGAGCCTGCCGATTGTTTTTTATGCCGTGTCTCTCCCTTACAAACGGTAGAGATGCCTAAACATATTCGGTAGAGATGCCAATATTATTTTTGCATATTTTTTTGCAGATATGCCTTCCTTTTACAAAAGAAAATCTGCCACCCGTGGAAATTGGTAAGAGGCCGACTTAATGTTGGCAGTTACAGCCGTTAGTAATGGAACGAGAGTTGGCGAGGCGTCGAGAATGTACAATATTCCTGTTAGAACCCTTAAAAGAAGGATTGAAAAAAATAATGTAACTAAAGGAAGAATGGGTCCTGCGAGCACGCTTGGTAACGAAGCTGAAAAGAAGATGGTAGCTCATATAAAGAAGCTTCAGAGGTTTGGTTTTTCTCCTACTATGGATGTAAGGGAAATGGCGTTTAAACTAGCTGAAAGATTACAAATAAAACACAAATTTAACAAAGAAGAAGAAAAAGCGAGGTATGACTGGCTAAAGTCATTTTTAAGAAGAAATCCGGAACTGTCAATAAGAAAAGCGGAGGGATTATCAAGAAGTTTGGGAATGACAAAGGAGGCTGTAAAGAATTATTTTGATTTATTGCATCAAATATTGCAAGAAAATGATTTATTCAATCAACCAAGTTCTATTTACAATATAGACGAGACTGGTCTACATTTTAATACTAAACCATCGTTGGTTATAGCTAAAAAAGGTTTTAAGGTTGTAACAACCCCGACCGCCTCAAGAAAAAGGTGAAACTCTAACAGTTGCGTCTTGCTGCAATGCAGAAAGTTTCTTTTTACCTTCCGCCTGCATATTTAAAGGTGTTAATAAGAAACCTGAATTTATAAATGATATGCCACCAGGATCCGTTGTTTATATGTCAAAAAAGTCGGCTTACATAAACGCAGAATTGTTTCATCGTTGGCATTTTTTACCTAGAAAGTCTCAAGAAAAATGCCTCTTGATTTTAGACGGTCATACTTCACATACAAACGCAATAGATGTATTGACATTTGCAGAAGAGAATGACATAATTCTGCTCTGCTTGCCACCTCACACCACATACTATCTTCAGCCTTTAGACAGAGCCGTCTTCAAATCTTTAAAATCGGCTTATTACCAATCCTGCTATTCTTTTGTCAAAGCAAGTAAAGATAGGAGACTTACCAGGCTTAATTTCGGCAAACTTTTAAACGAGGCATGGGGAAAAGCGGCGTCTGTACATAATGCGTCAAATGTTGCTACAACTTCAGCCACTGATGAGTCACATCCTAGTTCAGCAGATCAAACTGGTGAAAACAATACTCAAGATAATAACACGCCAGGAAAGCTGCTTAACATTGTAGCGCCATTATCTGAACCTATCAGCAATTTTAAAAGTAGAGGAGGTAAAGTGGCTCAACTTCTGACATCACCTGAAAATTTAGAAAGAGTTAAGAAACTTGAAACAAGCAGAAAGAAGCAAGCAGGGGCAAGCAACAATAACGAAAACAAGCCCGTAAAGAAAGCAAAGATTTCTATTTCAGAAAATAAAGCGGGCCCTTCTGGTATCAATTCCAAAACAAAGGTGATAGTTAGGAAAACCAAAAATAGAAGGGAGAGTAATTCAAGTGACACCTCAGATGACTTTTTTACACACGAGAGTAATTCTTCTTTTGGTCAAGATGAAGATAACGAATGCGTGGGCTGTGAAGAGCCGTGGAGTCTAACTAAGAAAAAAGACGATTGGATCCAGTGCATCCATTGTAACCGGTGGTTGCATGAGGGATGCACGGGATTCAGGAACATTTGCCAGCGATGTGGAAAGCTGTTAAATATAAAAAAAAGTAGACAGTTATAATCATTGGCATCTGTACCGCCACAGATGGGCTACTCACCCAAACAATATGGGAGAGATGCCAAACTGAATTATTTTTTTAATTTACAATGTACCTTTTTCTATAAGAATTATTATTTTTTTACGCTAATGTATCTTTTAGTTATGTTGTTTGGTGTTAACATTAATAAATTTAAATAAATATAACGAAAAATAATTTTTTTATTTAAACATTTAAAAAAGGTTGGCATCTCTACCGGACTTACCCTACCAAGACCTTGATAATAGTCAGCTATTTTTGTTAAATCTAAATCTCGAGAATATTTTAATATCAATTTGATGAGACATAATTTTTGGCATTAATAGTCTGATTAGAGCCCGAGAGCTTTAATCAGTTGAATAATAATGCCATAATTATGAATCAAATTTTAAAATGTTCAAAAAATTTAGCAACAACAAAAAATAGCAGAACATTAATCAATATCATGTTATATTTGGAACGACTATTTCACTAGACCAAATATCGTCTATTTCTCTGGAGAAATATTCTCTGATATTTGGTCTAGGGAGATAGTCAAGGGTAATATAACGGGACCTTGATAAATAGTCGACTATTTTTATTGTTTTTAAATTTTTGTTAACAATTTCTCAAGACATAATTTTGTCATTAATAATTTGAATTGGGTCCGGGAGCTTTAGCTCTAGGACTCTATTCTTTGATTATTAATGACAAAACTATGTCGAGACAAATTGCAAAATACACAAAAAATTTAGTAACAGTAAAAACAAGCGCTAAATTATTAAATTTGAGTTATATTTAATGGGAATATTTCTAACTTAAATTTATAAATTCACGATAAAATATTTAAAATAACTTTTATTTTCGATTCCTTTTGAAACGTTCCACGAGATATTAGCTTGTAATCTGATAACAAATATATTAAATATTACACCTATAATTAAGTATGCGTTGCTGTCTCAACGATAACGCAAAATGCGACGTGATTGGCTAAAATGTCAAAGTAGGAAGAATCGATTTAATTTATTACTTTATTTTGTACTTATTTTGTATTAATTTGTACCAACATTAAAAAAATTGTACCATGTACCGTTTTAGAAAAGAAAAAGTGGCACTGCTAGCCTAATATTAAGCTAGCAAGATCACATTAAAAAAAAAAAGATAAAAAATGAAACAAAGAAGGAAATTTTTACTAATTTTTACGACAAACAAATTTGTTGTACCATATGCCGTTTTCAAAAACACACAATACATGGCTTCTTACCTAATGTTAAGATATCGGGACCACATTCAAAGATAATTAAAATGGATTGAATTTGTACTAATTTGTACCACTTTTTTTTTTTTACTATTTGGTGTTTTCAAAAAAACACAATACATGACGTTTCTAGTTTATTATTAAGCTATCAAGACCACAATAATCATAAAGGATTGAATTTATACAAATTAGAACCGCAAACACAAGAAACAAATATATTTAACCAAACTGTGTGAAACAAGCTTTAATTGAAGTCAAATCTATGATAAAGCGTATAGTGAATATTTGCACGAACCCAATTAATCGTTATTTTTACATAAGAACCAACATAATATGTACTGTTAAAATATAAAATGTCCACTACCATTACTTTTACGATTTCTTACATTACCGTTTGTAATGTTTTAAAAACAACAAACAACAAGACTGAAGCCTGTATTATTGTTAACTGACAGTAGAATGGCAAACACAGAACGCATGGCCAAAGAATATTCTTTGTCATGGCAAATGGCACTTGTCGCCTTTCTCAAGAAATAGATTAAGCAGTTAACGGTGGCTCCATCTTGGGATGTTTATAAAAAGCGTATTATAAGGATTGGTACTTATCACTTTTGTCAGGACTATGAAGACTAGAGATAAGGAGGCGAATCGGAATGCTCAAAATACGGTCCCAAAAATCACACGTCAATTGAGCTTTTATAATTAACTGCATGGGCGCTGGTACGGTTTACGTAGTTCAAAATACTTGGCTTCTTATGGGAATTATACATAATTTTGTCAAAATAATAAAAATAAACTTGTTTTTAGCTAAATAAAGCACATAATAAACTGTTGTATTTATTTATAAATAAGCCTTACATATTTTAATTGATACATTATTTACTATTTACTCCTATTTAAGTAAAATGCAAATTATTGATGATAAGTGTCGAACTTTGATAGGTAGGGCTAATTATTTTTTAATTAAAGCTAAATAGGGCTGAGGGCATACTAAAACACGGTTTAAATGAAAATATTTAGTTAGGGATTTTACAAAATTTTATGAAAATAATAAAAATCAAATTGTTTATTGCTAACTAAAGCACATAAAATATTGTTGATTTTAATTATTGTAAATAAGTCTTTGTTATAATTGCTTAACTAAAGTACAGAAAATACTGTTGGTGTTAATTATGAATGAGTCTTTATGTTGAACATTATTTACTATTCATTATTTAATTTTATCTAAATAAAATGAAAAGTAGGTATGACCAAATTTGAAAAGGTTTGTTAAATGGTGAAATTTGGTAAGTACAGTTTTGTGGTAATTTTGTAACTACAATTTCATCATCCTGGTGAATAGTTTCTTCAGCAATAGGTTCTAGTATTTTCTTCCTTTTTTTTATTCTAACAAATTCAGTTCGGTTCAATGGTGGTTTTCGTCTTTTCCTAATACTGAACAAGTATGAAGGGAGATTCGGGAATATACATGGTATTGCTTCGTTCTTTAATCTCGGCTTTTCCCTTTTTATTTTGTTAACAGTGCCATTAGTTAAAATAGTTTCATCAAATTTTAAAATATCTTCTAAAAAGTGTAGCTCGCAAACAGAATCATAACTAGACAGTACTTTATCAGCCCTAGGAATCACATGCTGCCATTATTCTAAACGTTTAGGATCCTATAAAAAATATTTGCAATAACTAAATTGGAGTTTAATAAAGAAAAATAACAGTAGTAACTCTTTATCTAACTTTAAAAAACATAAAAAAAGCAAATTTTCTTTTCTAGTAAGTTAAATTTAATGTGTAGTTATTGTTGTTTGTAAGTCAGGATTTATGACTTTATTATTTTTTATTATAGAATTTTGTAACTAAATAAACTACACTCCGTAAGATACGGGTTGTGACTATTTTACAATAAATATATATTATTTAGAAATAAATATATTATATTACTTACACTAGGAGCTTCAAAAAGACTTTGATTTTTATCTCCTTGTGTTTTGTTTAATTTTATATCGGATTTATATCCCGTTTTCCAAACCGGAACGAAGCAAATTCTGCTTTGCCGTTTTTGTTACTCATTGTTACTTGTAGTCAGGTTCTTTATTTCAGCTTATTTTTATTCTTTTCACTAAATTTTACAAAAATCACTTTAATTCCCATTGCCTTGCATAGAAAATAGACGTCGTTATTTTGCCACCCGCCAACTACTGTAATTTTTTGGAACTCCATAAAAATAGGGACGGAAATTTGAAATTTGACCAAGGCCGATTCGCCTCCTTATCTCTAGTCTTCATAGTCAGGACATAAACAGTGGTACGTAGTCTAACTCAAAATCAAAAATTTTGTCACTTTTTGTTACTTTCACTTTTCAATTATAATTTGGTTTAAAAAGTAGGTTCAGAATGATTTAAGATTGTAACTCTCAGGGCAAATAAAAATATCAATGTCATGTCATATATGACATTTTGTATATAAAAGAAATGTATTTTTTATTTTCCTCAGAATAGTGATTATCACAGGTACCGTTTGGTAAGGTACAATGTTGGTACATGCCTCCTAAGACCTATATGGCCATCATAAGACCTATACGGTGCTGTTGTTCGGGTACCAAAAACCCAAAAATTGACAGCTATCAGGCAAACCAGAACATATTCAAAGAACAGTATATCTCAACATAACAGGAGCCATGAAAACCATACCGACTAGAGACATGCAAGTCATTTTTAGTCTCACTCCCCTTGATATTTACACAAAGGAGGTTGCTCTGATTACAATGACACGCCTCCGCACGGTTCGAATAGAACCTTATGTAGGATCTGTTGAGGCGAGATGTCGCTTTTTGCAGGAGGCGCTTGATATACTCCCACTGTTTCATGCGACTTGCCAGGGAACTTCTAAGTTGTCGTGAAAACACCATAGCGAACAAATACTTAACTATAACTAGACATAATCTGCGCATGATCACAGGCATTCTGACTGGTCATTGCCAACTAGGGAAGCTTCTCCATATCATGGAGCTGTCAGAATCTGTACTCTGCAGGGGGTGCAAACAAGAAGATGAGACGACCATCGAGCATATCCTCTACGATCGCCCGGCGCTCGGCGCTCTCATTTATCAAAAGATTTGTGTTCGGCGAAAATTGGGTAATACCGATATAAAAGAAACACCTCTTAGCGACTATATTAAATCTGTAAGCTGGCTCACGAGCAAGGAGTTGCTCATCTTAGGAGGATGTATAATGGACCCAGTGAGGCCTAAGTGTCGTGGGTTAACCCACCTTTCACACGTTACAGATACAGATGTCTTTGGAGTATATTTAATTTTGTTAGCAGATGACGGTCGAAATTTGCAGTGAGCTCTGCTACTATAATAGGTAATTTTTCTCCTTTCATTATGTTAATAGTTTTTCTATATATTTAATTTTTTTTTTAATTAATAATGCAACTGCAGATTCCGTCAAGATTACTAATAAACTAGGTCGCGATATTATTAAACTTTCAAAGTAAGCAGTAGTTACCACAAAAAACGATTTGAATCTTTAACTAGAATCACTTAAAAACCGCAAAGTGCAGATGTCATCTTTCAATCAATATTCAAGGCAAACCTTCAGTTTTTCAAACATGAAATGGAAGCCGGAGGTTTTAGAATATGGAGTTTCGATGTCGCAAAGGATTTTATAAAGTTGATAAGCACGATATCTACGCTGCGCGGATACGCGAAACGTTTTAGTGTATTCAGACATAAGGAAATGGCATATATAATGCGATCCTTTCAAAAATATATTTATATATTGTGATAATGTAAAAAAATTATAATTTAAATTAAATAAAAATTAACTTTTAAAAATATTAAGTTACACTCCGAAAAACGTGTGATATATTAAATAAATTTGATTTAATTTATGACAATGATGCAAAATTAAGAATATATTTAAATCCTGTAGGTGCAAGTATCTATTGACTAAAGATATAATTAATGCAAACAAATACAGAAATCTTTAACTTCTGTAAATTCCGACAAATTAGTTTTGAAAATTGCAAACAGGTTTGCGACCAACGAAAAGACAAAAGGTGTTGCTAAAAGGTATGCTAATACCTTCAACGCGTTCGCAGAAACATGTTAACGAATAAATAAAGTTTCGCAGTCGGAGCAGTATATATCCCACAACGACATAATTTAAAAAAGAAAATTACAAAGAACTACGACAAATGGGAGAAAATTTTACTTTGGGAGGTGATTTTAATGCAAAAAATATCATCTGAGGCTCGAGACTAACAATTACCAAAGGTAATCAATTGCATGCAACTGCAAGTAAAATTGGGTGTGACTACCAATCAACAGGAAAATCAACCTATTGGCCAATTGACAGAACCAAAATACCTAATTTACTGGACTGTTACATCACTAGAAAAATACCCGGTAATTTTATTAAAATAGAAAAACTTTGACCTCAGATCATTTACCCGGTGATAATGATACTAAGCGAAAATATATTCCAAAAAGAAATTAGACTCACATTGTGTAATAAAAAGACAGACTGCGTAAGTTTTAAAACTGTATTAAGTAATAGAATCAAACTAAGTGCACTACTAAGAACAAGAAAACAACTAGTGTATGAGCTGGAAAAATTTTTCATTGACATACAGCAACCGTCATAGATCAATACATCAGATATTACAAGAAAAAACCTAGGCAATTCATAACCTAGACAAATAAAAAAATAAGAAATGAGAAGAGGAAAGCAAGAAAAAAATTGGAAAATACCAGATTCCCTGAATTTTAAGTACTAACACAACAACTAAATTGAGAAATAATCACTAATTAAAAAACACATCTCAGAAAATTGACAAACGATGAAAATACTGAGTACTCTCTGTGAAAAGCGACTAGGAATAGTCCATATTCCACAAATAAAGGAGACAACGGAAACTGGGCAAAATCAAATAAAAAAAAGGTGACATCTTTGCAATACCTACATCTCGAAAAAAATTTCAACCTAATAAAGAACGAATACTAGATTTATTAAAACAAGAGAACACAACATAGTAGAAATTCCTAGGGTAACGTCTAAAGAGGTAGCTAAGGAAATATCAATTCTAAGAAAGAGCCCGGATATGATCTGACTACAGATGAAATACTAAAAGAACTGCCAAGAAAAGCTGTAGTTAAACTCACTAATGTAATACATGCTGTAGTTCGACTAGAGCATCTGGAAAGTCACTGTAAATTATAATGATACTCAAAGGTGGAAAACTACTAAATAAAGTCCTATAGACCTATATTACTCTTACCAGAGTTATCTAAACTTTTCGAAAAACTTTTACTAAAAAGATTGAAACCACCGATAGAAAATAAAAATAGAATACCTGACCACTAATTTGTATTTAGGAACAAGCATTCCTCTATTGACCAAGTCCACAAAATAACAAATGAAATAGAGAAAACAGTGGAAGAAAAAATTATCTGCACCTCACTCTTTCTGAATGAAGCTCAGGCTTTTGATAAAGTATGGTTAGAGGGCCTAGGCAATATTGTAATATTTTAAAATCTTACTTGACTAATAGAATCTTTCTGGGAAAACAAAAAGAATAATATTTTAGGCAAAAAGAATCTAAAGCAAGGGTACCTTAAGGAAGTGTTCTGGGGACAGTTCTTTACCTGTTGTTTACCTCCAACATACCACAAATGCAAAATATGCAAGTAGCCAAATTTGCCGATGACACAGCCATACTTGCTATCGGTAAAGCCACAGAAAAATTGACCAGAATATAAAGAAAATAAACTTTTATTATATAAACGAGTACTGAAGCCAGTATGGATATTACGGCATGGGGGTGTGCCAGTAAAACTTACATAAATATAATAGAAGGTTTCCAGAACAAAATAACAATAATAATAAATTGCCTTCATTTGCTTGTAATATACAATGCACATAAACATCATGATTCGAATTCTAGCTTGCGCTACTCAACTTAACCTCAACATAAATATAAATTTAAAATAATCAAAAGGTATCCATCATTTACAATATAAAAAAAAATAAGAAATTTAATATACAATTAATTTATGATTAAAAAATGTTAACCCTGTATTTAATCTAAACTGAAATCAATGGAACTTAAAATACAATTAAATAAGGAAAAATGTTTGAAATTAATAATATATTAACGTTAGCACTGTATTCATTGCTCAACTAATAGCAACGTTTTATAATTTTGTTTTAAAAATGTCAGAGAACATGTCCTAATTTCCCTAGGTAGACTGTTATATATTGAAATGGCGTTATATGTGAAAGATCTTTTGAAAAATGATAATCGGTAATTCGGAATCGTTAAGTTGTGTGGATATCTCAAATGTAAACTGTGCAGATCTTACCCATATATCAATTTATTTTTTAAGTACATGGGAGTTGAGGTTAAAAAAATTTGAAATATTAAGGGCAATAGTAAACGCCCCTTGGTATGTTAGGAACTCAGACCTACACAGAGATTTGATAATGCCTATAGTCAAAGAAGAGAGGAAAACCATCGCAAAAAAAAATAAAAAAAAAATGACTACATGATCACGTCAATATTGAAGTTCTACAGTTTCTGGATAACCAATAACTAATGAGAAGGCTCAGAAGGCTAAAACCATTTAAATTAGTAATGTGAAAGTGTGTTAAAGTAGATCACAGTACGCGTGTGCAGTGTATATTTTATCAAAACAGAAAGGAGAAGGTAACGTTGGATGAATTCTTAATTTTAAGCCTCTTAAATTTACTTAAGTTTATAATAAAGACAAAAAGACAAATTGCTGGTTAGCTGAAATATTCACGCAAATGTGTTATACAAAATTTTACCAGCCCGTTTGCCTTGAAATTTGCATTCAGAGAAGGAAATGTATTAAGGAATTTTTATTTCTTTCTCAAATTCCAGTAAGTATTTTTCTAGTTTCTTCAGGTAGCCATATGTATATATTATTTGTACTCAAAGTTCAAGAGATTAAAGAAAAGGACCTAATACCCTCACATTAGTTTGGCTTTAGAGAAAAATACTTGACCATCGACCAAGTTCATAGAATCACAGATATCTTCAAGAAGTCTCTAATAGAAAAAAGGTTGTTCCACCGTCTTTTTGGATGTAGATCAGGCTTTCGACAAAGTATGACATGAAGTCTTGATTCAAATACATGTTCATACCAGGTCAATACTCTGAACTATAAAAGTTTTATTGATCAGAAAAATACTTTAGAATTAAACAGAAAGAAGCCTATTCCAACCTTAAGAGAAATTAAGGCATAGATACTTGTGTCTACTTGTTGTATACCAGAGATTTTTCTAATCTTGAACCGAATACTATCGCAATATTTGCTGATGATACTGCAATTTTTGCTGTTGGCTGTTGGAAAACATAACGAAGAAGCTAATAGAAAATTTTAAAAATATATAGACCAGACAAAAAAGTGGCGAATAAAATTGAATGAAGGCAAATTTGTTTATATCAACTTCAGCGATAAACTAAATAAATGTATTCCTTTTAGAATAAACCACACCTAGATAACCTTTCCGAATACAGCAAAATATCTGGTTCTGACAATCGATACTACACTTTGCTGAAATGTCAATAATAAAATAGAACGCGAAGAGCTGGGTATAAAATACCAAAGAATGTATTGGTTGATAAGAAAAATTTCCAACTTATCCTCATATAACAAACTGCTTCTTTACAGGCAGTATGTACGTATAGTATTCAGCTTTAGGACCTTAAAGTGAAGACTGTTTTTGCCAGCAGTCACCAGCAACGACTGCTGCAACATGCGAACCTTGAAGTTATCCAGCCCCTCAACAATGCCAATCTAAAAAGAAGACTTAAGAGAACCGTCTTTTTAAGTTAGTCCTATAATGGTAAATAATAGTAAACTATAGTGCGGTTTAGTATTATACGTTAACGGTAGTTTAAGTACCTATTTCGACTCTTAGAATATAAAGTTTTTCATCCCTAGATAAATTAGATTAGAATAAAATTGCTAATTGATCTTAATTATTAGATTGTAATAATCGTAAATGCTTTACTAGGGATATTTATAAGAAAACAAAAATTCTTACAATGTTGATTGCGTACGTTTTGGCTTTAATATCTTCATACGAAATTTTTAACATGGGATATATACCTGACCATGAATAGAAAAAATGTAATAGGAACATAAACATATAACAGATTGCTGTTGCTCGTCACTTATAAATTTTTATTTGAAATAATGTAGTGGGGCGAACAGCAGTCGAAGACCGGTCGATTCTCATTAATATGTACATGTTCCATTATAATTTGTTTAAGTTATTATAAGGTATATATCTGCCCTAATTCAGAAAAAAGCCGCATGTAAAAAAGTTCTTGTTTTGAATAAAAAGCGTTCATATATATCCTACATTTTGAGTGTTTTTATTTTGCTTATAGTTTTTAGATAAGTAGAGATATATTCATGATTCCTTAACTAATAATAAAAGGGAAATTTATATTTTGGTCTAATAACAAAGGTTTTCGACAACTTATAAAAATATAATAGATTTTATATCATTTGAGTAAGAAAACTGTGACATACGGCATTTTGACTAATGAAATTTAAATAGCACTAGTAAAGAAGCCGCATTTCAGTCACATATGGTAATTTGCCTTAAGTAATTTAAACAATACTAGCGAAAAAAGTCGCATGTAAGGATTTCACCTATCTGATAGGCATAACAAGTGCAGAGTTTAGACTAACAGTAACAAACATAGTTCAAAAAATCTAAAAATTTAGTAGAATTTTGAGATTTGGAATAAATTAGGTAGATTTCAATGACTGAGTTTATATTGGGATCGTCCTCAAACCTATTAAAGAAAAAAAAATAAGGACAATTAAAATATTTTTTCTCCGATTGTCATTAAATGTCACTTTTAGTGACATTTCTTAATCATCGAAGTAACACTTTTACTGCCCAAGCATTAAAAATCATTTTTATTGCTAAGGCAGTAAAAGTGCTACTTCTATGATCAAGAAATGTTACTGAAATAGACATTTAATGTCAATCGGAGACTAATATATTAATAAAAAATCATAAAATACTATTAGAATAAATATTAAAAATGTGTGAGTTATAACCGTTATACCTACTTAAATCAGGTTTCCATTTTAATTCCATTTTTTTTTTAACATACTTTATAAACAATCGGAGAAAAAATTACATGTTTTACACAGCTGAGAAACATAATTACTGACATGGCTAGTTTCATTACCTCGGCTTCGCCTCAGCAGTAAATCTGTTACTTATCTGCCTAGTTAAACAAATAATAACTATTTAAAGTAGTCGAAAAAAGTTTTATTGAAGTTCAAATAATAAATGTAAACACAGAAAAATATTGTAGAGTTTTAAAACAAATAAAATTCTCTTATATTTCAATAAGAAATAAAAATAAATAATAAAAAAATGTACTAAAATTTCAAACTAAAATGTTTAACCTTTATCCTCAATATGCTCTATGAGATTACGCGAATTATTTTTTACTGCCAAGTCCTTCCAAAACTTTTTTTTTTCAAAGGAGTGATGTCACCAAGATTTGTTAATATTGTTTGTTTTCTCTTATTGGTAATACCTTGATCTTTAGAGTTTTCTTGAGCTTCAGCCAGCATGGATAATTTGGTTTTTGGTATAAAGAAAAGAATTTTGCTGTCACCATTAAATTTGTCTTTATAATATAAATGTGTCTCTCCCCTTTTCTCCGTTATTTCTACCATGTTTTTGAGCAGAGGTTTTACTGAGTTTAATTTTTTAATTTGGTAATCAGAGGTTAAGGTAGGCTATTTTTTGAAGTTTTTAAAACTCATTGCTTTCACAATGGTGTGACTATTTGAACAGTTGCCTACAACTTCGACAAAATCTTGGAAGTCGTATATTTTTGGGGTTTTCTTCATTTCCAGCTCCACGAGGCAATGAAAAGAATCCGCTGACACAAACGAGTGACCAGGCTCAAAATATTTTATTGTAATGGTGTCAGCTGCAATTTTCTCTGAATTGATTGCGAACACTAAGTAGCTTAATAGAGACCAGTTTTTATTTTGGCTGGAACAATTGTCAGCCCAGAGAACAACGTTTTTGCAGTCACGTGAGCTTTCAAGAAATGTGTCATAGGTACTAACTATGTCCTCCTTTTTTCTACCAGAAGTAGCTTCGTGCCAAAGTACAGCAAGTGGTTTATTTTTGCTTGTTAACTTCCCAAGTGGCACAAAGGACTGATTGAAAATAATGAGTCTTGGAGTAAAAGTAACCTGTTTAAACATGTTTAACCGGGGCAGCATGATAAATTTCTGTAAATTAACAGAGCAGTAGACTGTAGTTTCATCAGTTAGCTGCTTCGTACAATCTTTTTTGAACTCATCTCGAGATTCTCGTACAAACTTATTATGCTCTTTCCAAGAAATACATCCATCACATGTATTGATTATGTTATCCTTGGTATGGGTCTTGTCATGGAGATCAAAAGCCTCACATTTTTCGCATTGCTCATGATCTAATTTGGTAAATGATATTTTCATATCGTTAGTTACTACAGATCTATAAAATTCGTACGAAATTTGTATATCTGGAAATTTTTCTAAAAAGTCTTTATACATATTAGTTATAGTTATCTCATTGGGTAGTTATAACTTATTAGGTGCGTGTTCTCTTCGATAATGAGATACACTAGGAGAAAAGGACTTTATATGCTGCACAATAATATTCTTATCAATTGAATTTTTTCTTTTCCAAGTTCCTCGATTATCTTTTGGAGGGCTTGATAAATTTCTAAGAATTCTATCATTATGGCACGCATATCCTAGAGTGCCTAGAAAAAAATTCTTGCAAACTTTTTGTTTTTCACCCAAATCGTCTTTTAAATAAAAATTTCGGTGAATATTTTTTTTTAAATCCGTTTCCACCGTATTTGCACGTCTTTTCAATACTGATAGAGTCTCTGTATAATCTAGTAAAAATTGTTTTTGTTGTTTAAAATTTTTTCGCCAATATTTTTCGTTAATTACTAGTCTTCTCTCCTGACTAAATTTCATAAAACATTTGCCTCTGTACTTGGAAACAGGTTTTACTTGATGCAGTTTAAATTTATTGTTATGAAAAAGTTTCTTTCGTTCTGTTGGAGAAAACTTATATTTTTTTCTTGATCTTCCCTTTCCTCGTTTTGTAGTAGCAAATTCATCTATAGCGAATACTTCTTTTCTGGTAGGTGATAGATTAGTTTCTTCTTCTGCTATGTCTATCCTATTTGTTTCTAGTTTCTTAGATTCCTCATTGATATGTCCAATGTTGTCGAGGTTATTTAGTTCCCGTATTTGTGTCAAATTCTGTACGTGCAAGGATTCAATTTCTTTCATAACGATCTGTTTGGTGATGTTATTTGTCTTAATAATTTCTTAACTAACATTTTCTGCAACTTCACTTGTGAAACTGATTAAATGTTCTTCAATAAAACTGTTTGTAAGAATAGGAACATTATTTTCATCAGTCATTATCAAATTTTCAATATCAAAAGATGAATCCACAGAAATAGCTTCATGGTTTTCAATTGTTGTAAAAGTACTATCTATAATTAATTATAATATTTCTTAAGCTGCGCAGATATTCGTGCCGCTTCTTTTAACTTTTAAATCTTTACTTGGCCTTAAATTTTCAATTTCATCAGGAGGGTGCTTTTGAGACTGGCGTTTTCTTAAACTAGTTTCATGTTGCTGATTTCTCTCATTGAAAATTAATGGCGATGTTTATTTTGTCGCTAACATTGCAATTTTTTTTCCTCGGTTCATTTTATCTATAACAAAAAAATGGAAATTCAAAATTCAATGTCACTAACATCTTTGTTTCTCTATAACATAATTTTCATACAATCATTAATCATGTTGCTATCAATATTACTTAAAAAGAAAAAATAACTTACCTTTATTATTAAAGAAATATTTTTAATACGTTAAACTAATCTCTAAAAAAATACAACACGCCACTTCGAAAGACTAAATATTCAACTGACAGTAAATTTGTGTTGTGATAGTTTTGTTGTAACGGTTCGCGCAGGTCTTTATGGACACAAGAGAAGAGTGCCGTATGTAATAACATACGGCATTTAGTACTGATATACTGACGAAAATTCACAAGACTACTAAAAAAGAAACCCGGATGTACAATATGAGTATACCAGAAATTGAAATATACTAGTAAATAAAGCCGCATGTGTCTACATACGGCGTTTATAACTTGCATTACTGACCGACAAAGTCTACATGCGGCTCTATTTTGATACATGCGGCATTTTTTACTAGTAAATTAGGCAGAAAAAAACAGTTCTACACCAATCAGATAATTTTTAAAATAACTTTTTTTGATATTATTTAAAGATAATTTAGATTTTTTCTAGAAAATAAGACCTCATAGTATTCAAATATAAATTAACTCAATTTACTCAAAATCTCGACATGCGGCTTTCTTTCGAAGTAGGGCAGATATCATGTGTTAAAAATTCCGTATCTGCGTAAATTTTGACGAGGTGTTGGTAAAAAGACATCTCATTGGACTAGTTATATTTTACCGCATAAATGCTTACTTTAGTAGTATTAAATTGAAGAAAACGTTTCATACTCACCACTTTATTTCCTAAATTTCTAACTGTACATGGAAGAAGTAATGTTTGTCCCAGTGATGCATGAATTTCTCTGGTAAATATATCATCAAAAGCAGGCGACAGAATGTAATTTGTACTATTGTTGATATCATCCCAGTTGTTTTCTGAAACAAAAAATAAAACGTGTTTTTATTAAATTATTGAGAAACTATTATATAGTAATAATTGTTCTAAACCGAATTTTACCATTATTGTTTATTGCATTATATTTTAGAATAATATATTTAAATATCGTACTATTTTTATATGATTACTATTTTAAAAAAAGTGTTGTATTTTAAAGCAATTGCGACAAAAAGTGACACTGTGGTACCACATTTTCTACTGATTAAAAAACAGATACCAGAAATATTCATGAGTTTTCGAGATGCCATCTGGACTATTAACTTCTTGCAGCTCTATAATAAGAGCAAAGCCATTTCTAGCTTGTAGAAATTTTCAACTGCAAAATCGACCAACACGAAAACATAATCTGGTTGTTAACCGTTGTTTTCTAATATTCGCCTCATTTCTATTTGAGGTTGAAATCTAGGATATAATCCGATTTTATCGTATAATGCGACTTCCGAAGAAACTTAATCTTTTAATTGAGTTTTCAGAAGTTCATTCTATAGAGGTGCCGAAAGGAGTTAATGACTTAGCTACAACGCATTTATATCGTTCCGTTTAGAGGATGCTGCGCGCTCTTTGAGCTACGAAAAGCACTGCTCAAGCTTTTAAAGGAAGTTTTCTTGTCTTATATACGAGGACAGATCAACTAGTTCCTTGAATGTCAAAAAATCTGAAAACGTTCTGGGATCTGTTCTATTTTTAAAAAAGATACATAAAATCAGATTACAAAGAAATTCAATAAAATGTTTATTAAAAGGCAGAAAGACAGAGTTAGGTATAGTCCTTTTAAGTAAGAGTAAGCTTTTTTTCCACTTAATTTTTTTGACTTAATCAATAAAAATGAATAGGGTATATGAGAAGATGTTAATGAGGTAGATATAATAATATAATAGAGAGAGAAAAAATACAACTCAACTAAATCTTTAGAAATATGGTCAAGTCGTTTTAAACCAGAACTTATAGTTTTGTGCTGATCACATTTTAGTACTACTGTGCTATTAACTAATCGACAAAATTTTAATGGGACAATGCCACTAAAGGTAATTTGACATTTTTCTGTTTCCATAAATTAATTTTAAGTTGCAGTATGCTCTTTTAATAATAAAGTTAATATAATGGTCATAATACAAAGAGGTGTCGAGAATTAAACCAAGATGTTTAGCACTTTTACCTGAAGGTATAAGTGTATCATTTATATTTAAGATAAGTGAGCCCACAGTTCGATTTCGCAGACTTTTTCTATCAAATAAGAGTACTTGGGATTTCAATGGGTTTAAACTAAGACAACCTTTTTGTGCAGTGTCCGCTAATAATTGGTGATTTCTATTTTCAGTGTAAGTAAAAATAAAGTAAACTGTCGTCTCTAAAAATTTTTTTCTGGAATACCTTAATAACTTGTAAATTCAAAAGTGTAGTTGTTGAATAAGGTAGGTCCCAAAGCAGAGCCCTGGAGAAACCCTATAAAATATTGATCCCTTTCTTGAAGATAGCGGCTGCTGACAAATCAATGTATTAAAATATGTTCATGTTTTATTCTGTCAAAAAAATTAATAAAACCTTTAAGTTCAAGTACTGTTAATTCATTTTAAATAATTTTCCTTAAAATATCATCAGAGAAAAGTAATTAGGTTTATTATAAATAGTTTTTGATTTTCAACCGTAGATTAGTAGACAAGTTTTAAGACCAGGGGTAGAATTCTCGAGTCTCACACACGGCAAATGTCGTATGTCAACTTCGTATGGTTGTTAAAAATATATATTTAGGGGTGCGTTTAAACCTATGACGCCGGGGTTTTAGAAAACTGAAATTTTCAGTGAATGTAGTCGTGAAGTACCTTATTAAATCCCACTTAGTCAGAATGTGGCACAAGTCGCTGTTTTCTAATAAAAAAAAATAATCTTTTAGGGGTGCGTTTTAACCTATGACGCCGGGGTTTTAGAATACCACTATTTTTAAGAAAAGTAGTCTTCAAGTAGCAGAAAAAATCCCAAATAACCAGAATATGGCACAACGCATAACTTTCTCGTAAAAAAATAATACATATTTAGGGGTGCGTTTAAACCTATGACGCCGGGGTTTTAGAAAACTGAAATTTTCAGTGAATGTGGTCGTGAAGTACTTAATTAAATCCCAATTAGTCATAATGTGGCACAAATCGCTGTCTCCTCATAAAAAAAATAATCTTTTAGGGGTGCGTTTTAACCTATTACGCCGGGGTTTTAGAATACCGCTATTTTTAAGAAAAGTAGTCGTCAAGTAGCAGAATAAATCCCAAATAACCAGAATATGGCAAAACGCATAATGTTCTCGTAAAAAAATAATACGTATTTAGGGGTGCGTTTAAACCTATGACACCGAGGTTTTAGAAAACTGAAATTTTCAGTGAATGTAGTGGTGAAGTACTTGATTAAATCCCACTTAGTCAGAATGTAACACAAATTGCCGTTTCCTCATAAAAAAATAATATTTTAGGGGTGCTTTTTAACCTATGACGCCGGGTTTTAGAAAACCCCAGGGGTAGTATTCTCGAATGTCGAATACCTCGACTCGCATGCAAGATTAGTCAAATGTCGAATAGCAACTAGGTGATTTTAAAAAAGTGTATCCTCGAAAACAGGATACGACAAATGTCAGGTGAATTCAACACGAGTGGTCTAAAGTGCTTGAATTTAAATTCGTATGCGACTTAAAGGTACCATTTCGGTAGGCGCGTTAGGAGACAGGAGACCACCGAGGACGACAGATGCATAAATGTTACGCTCCGTACATTTCGGAAGCTTGGAGACGGGTCGCGAGACACTTACAGGATAACCATTCGAGGGAACGATTAGCGTTGCCAGATCTACTGTTTTTACGTAGATCCACTGTTTTTGTCTCTAGCAAATTTTGTTCTTAATTTATTAAGTTTGCCTTATTCTTCAGCAAATGGCTAAAGAATATTTTCTCTAGTAAATTTTCTGCAGTAAAAGCAGCGTAATAAGTCATCGACTACTGCAGGTTGACTCCATAAAAAAAAACATCAAGATAATCATTGTTTTTATTTAAAATGAAACAAAGAATTAATAGGGCATCATAAAAAGAACATGCATATGCCAAACACTACGATTTTGAATTACCTGATTTAGACTGATCTTAAAGAAGTAGGTACCTATTATTTTTCATTGTTTTTTTTTTTGTTTCCGTACGTTAAGTATATATTAAAAATGGTATTATTTGATTTTATTCTTTGTTTACCTTCTAATTTGGGTAGAAAAAAAGTTTATTTTTCGTTTCTTGTATACTTGTTTTTTTATTTACTACACTGCCAATTCTAATTATTTCCCCCTGTATTAAATCTACTGTTCAGATCTACGTTTTTTTTTCACCCATACCTACTGTTCCAAAATCTGGCTACACTGCCCACATCGAAAGAAATTTCCAACCTAATCACCTCCAAAAAGAAGCGATGCCTGAGGACAGTGGCCTCGAGTGCGACACGCAGTAAACCTTTGCCCCGAGACAGATTCAGAAGTGTCAAGAAGTGTCGTCTTGAAGACACTTCTCGTGTCGCGCCGTGCGAAATGTGTTTTATATAATTGTATGTATATTAGATGTGAAGAGACACTTCTCGGTCGCGTCGGCGGTCATCTGTCGCGTCGGCGGTCGTCTGTCGCGCCTATCGAAATAATACCTTTAAGAACCGTAAATATGGAAGAGGCATATTTTGATAAAATTAAGATTTGGTGGCTGTTGAAAATCAAAACATTATTGAAAAGTGACAGCATAGAAGGAAGAAGTTTATTTATAAAAATCCATTTGGAATTATCGATGTGTTATAACACTTATAACATGCTTAAAAAGTCGAAAATGCTTGATAAATAACACTATAACACATTGTCAATTTCAAATGGATTTTTATAAATAAACTTCTTCCTTCTATACTGTCACTCTTTAATAATGTTTTGACAGCCACCAAATGTTAATTTTATCAAAATCTGCCTCATCCATATTTACGGTCCCTAAAGTCGCATACGAATTTATATTCGAGCACTTTAGACCACTCGTGTTGAATTCACCTGACATTTCTCGTATCCTGTTTTCGAGGATACAGTTTTTTAAAATCACTTAGTTGCTATTCGTTATTGGACTAATCTTGCATGCGAATCGAGGTATTCAACATTCGAGAATACTACTACTGTGGTTTTCTAAAACCCCGGCGTCATAGGTTAAAAAGCACCCCTAACAGATTATTATTTTTTTATGAGGCAACGGCGATTTGTGCCACATTCTGACTAAGTGGGATTTAATCAAGTACTTCACCACTACATTTATTGAAAATGTCAGTTTTCTAAAACTTCGGCGTCATAGGTTTAAACAATCTGGTTATTAGGGATTTAATCTGCTACTTGACGACTACTTTTCCTAAAAATAACGGTATTCTAAAACTCCGGCGTCATAGGTTAAAACGCACCCCTAAAAGATTTTTTTTTTGTGAGGAAACCGCGATTTGTGCCACATTCTAACAAAGTGGGATTTAATCAGGTACCTACATCACGACTACATTCACTGAAAATTTTAGTTTTTTAAAACCCCGGCATCATAGGTTTAAACGCACCCCTAAATATGTATTTTTAACAACCATACGAATTTGATATACGACATTTGCCGTGTGCGACAATTTTCATGTGAGACTCGAGAATTCTACCCCTGTCCTACAACACATCAACAGATGATAGCGTAAGATTGCACGTATTATAATGACAATATCTAGCCACTATAATAGGCATAGGTACAGAGATTACCGAACTTTATAAGTCAGTGTGCCAAAAGAAATTGTTTTGAGCACATCGGAGCTGTGCAGCGGGTGCTATTCTGACCACTTGCTTTACCAAGACTGCTATTTCATCATGCACATCACTTTTTACAAACGAGCAAAAGTCAAATTATGTCTGAAACTAAGCAAATTCGATACAAGTAAGACCCCTAGATAAAGCTATAATCTTTAAAGTGAAACACTGAAATCTTTAAGAGCGAAAATGGCGAGGTAGTTCTGCAGTTCACCCAAGTTCATGTTTATCGTATTTTTGACATTCGCGGCATTGCGCTCACGAATTCATCCTCATGAGCCAGATTCTTAATAAGAAGTTCTACTGCCAGGTTTTAAGGGAGTACATTTGACGCAAGCGATCAGATTTATGTAGCACGGAAAGTTGTCAGTTCTATAACTAGGTTTCTTGCCAAAAATCAGATACTTTTGCATCCACTTTATTTGCCAAAATTTAGATCATACGGACTTTGTCTTCTTTTCAAAACTGAATATTTAGCTCAAAGGTCGCCATTTTGACAACAGTAAGGAGATCTAGCACGAATCAGGGAAGATATCTGACACGCTTCGAAAAGAACTTTAGAATAAATAAAAAAAGTAAAAAACGTAGGAAGCACTGCATTGCTTTGCAACATGACTATTTTATGAATAGAGCTAGATAGAAACTTTTTATATGTATACTGTATTTTTGTTACTGATGCTAAAGTTGTTCTAACTTCTCACGATGATATAATAAATTCTGCTGTAGTGTTTTTCCACATTTAAAGTAAGCAGAGATGGCTTAACTCAGTGATTCCCAAAGTGTGAGCCATAAGAGCGTCATAGGACTTTTTTACCAAAAAGTTAATTGAATTAATACAACAAAAAGGCAGCATTTATAAACATATGTCAATACCAAATAAAGCTTTGCTAGCATCATACAAAGTTTCATATAGCGCTTCTAAGTACCGGCTGCTGTAGATTTAGTGAACATTATGATTGGCAAGTCAGCGGGAAAACTGCTTCCAAAAGTCCCTTTGTCCAACAATACCATTAGTCGTAAAATTCAGCACTTGGGGGAGGATCTCAATATATAATTAATTGAAAAATTAAAAGGAAGTAAATTTGGATTGCATTTCGATGAGGCCATAGATAATAATAAGGACGCATACTTGATTTGGTACGTACGGTTCTTATATGGTAATTAAATTGTTGAGGACCTTCTCTTTCGTAAAAATATTACTGGAAGTAAAGAGGATCAGGATTTTTACGAGATCCTGAATATATTTATGTTTATAAATGGCATCTTTCTTGATTTGGAGTGTAGCGCCCTGAATTCTGATCATCTTAAACTACATTCAAAAGGTAAATACTTTTTAAGCTGAATTAACATTTGCTGAGAACATTAGAAAAATATCGTAGCAGCAGACGATTTTACAAATCTTGATTTTAACAATTTTATATCACCTACAATCTAAAATCTATTAATTTCCATGAACCTGTCGTTAGAGCTCAGAAATCTCATATATGCACCTGGATATATAAATTCTAATAAAAATGTGTTCAAATATTACGAGCATAGAACAAAAGTTTCATCAAAAGGACGTAAAAGTGGCATGTGGCATTTTACTTCACAGCGTAATATCTCACATAAAAATCCTCATATTTATGTTAATGCTTTATGTAGATTCCACATACATAAAGCCCGAAAATGTCAGTGGTGTAGTTATATTTCAAGGAAGAAATCATAATAAATAATTATTTTAAATATTTTTTACTATAAAAATATAGATTCTCGGGCTGGGCTGCAAGGCAAGGCTATTTAATTCTAGTATGCCACAAACTACAAGTTCTTAGAAAATGTTGGTATTCCTTAAAAATTTAAGACTAATGGTCCAAAATGTTTTTATTTTCTTCCTACTTTACATATGATTTGGATTAGCCTATTCCATTTTCTATTATTTATTATATAAGCAGATTGTGAAGATTGTTTAAACCAGAAGAAATACAAACCTTGTAAATAACGTTTTAAGAAATATTGTGGATACCCCATGGTATGTGAAGTATGACGACTTGATGGCTGCAAATCAAACCTTGTGAGTTGAACATTATATTTTTCCTACAGCTATTACATAATATTAAAAATTAGTCAAAATGAGAAAATGCTGTTTTGTATTGTAAGCTCAGAAAATGGTATATTAAAGCTTCTTCCTTTAGGAATATTAATTAAAATAGAAGATGAGTCACATAAAACTCTAGAAATGCATATGTTTGAAACCAGATAAAATTTTAACCCATTAAAAGTCATTTGGTCGCTGGGGGTAGGTGATTATCGAAATAAATTATCAATCATTAAAAATAATCGATTATTTTCGATCAATCGGTTATTTTCAAACAATCTATTTTTTGTCGTATTTCCTTTTTTTTTGCATACTCTTTTGTCATACAGCCAGTCACAAAAAATATTTCATTTCAAATAACAAGAGGATTAAACGGGGACACTCGCTTCTCGCCTAGGGACCCATCAAGGCATTAAAATAAACAGACATACACCAGGTCACGGTAAGGGGGTAAAATAAAACAATAGGAAAGAAAACAGGTAACGAGTCTAAGAGAATTACTAATCACAAGCGTATACCTGATTCCATTAAAAAATTAATCAAGCAGTCATAAATGTTTGTGGAATTGGAGGACATTAAACTTTGGATACTCCAAGGGGAGCATATTTTGCATTTAAGCAGGTCGTTATATAGCTTGTCAGAAAAATTTTTGTTTTTAGTACAGTTAAAGAAGATATGGTCCAAGATCTTCTTTTTCATTACACGTCTCGCATTGGTCACTTTCAGAGACTTTAATTTTGTATAAATGGCTAGGATAACAGGCATGACCAAATCTCATCCTAATTATTGTCGATATATACTTTCGCGGTATTTTATAATGCTTGTACCAAAGGATCTTAGGGATGTTTAACTAAAGAGTCGTATACCTCGTTGGGTTTTTGCCATTTATTGAATTGATTTCTTTTTAATATTGCAGTGACATCAGAAACAGATAAATTATATGACGTATTAGAATCTGTTACAGAGCCTTTTTTGGCCAACAAATCTACATGTTCGTTGAGCTTCAGCCCAATGTGAGCTTTAATCCAAATAAAATGCACGTTCTGGTCTCTTTCTGAAAATGTTCGGATAAGTTTCTTAATTTTTATTACAAAAGGGCAACTCGATGTATCAGGAAGCCCATTTTTTTTAATAGATGTTAAAACAGTAAGGGAATCTGATACAATAACTATCGTTTCTCTGTTGCAGGAAGAGGCGTAAATAAGTGCTTCGTAGATAGCTGCAGCTTCCGCAGTATAGATGGAACATTCTTGTCTAATTTTAAAAGATTTTTCTATGTGCTCTTTAGGTTCAAAGAAAGCAGAGCCTACGCCATTAGCTGATTTGGACGCGTCCGTATATAATATTAGGGCATCTTCAAAATTATTTAAAATAGAGAGTAATATATTGCTACTTATAGATATATTTTCTTCATAGTTTGGTTTAATAAAGGAAATGTCTGAATAAAAGCTAAAAACATCATTAATTTCAGGGTGGTGGGTTGTTTTATACAGAGCACTTACAATATTGCTATTGTTTTGTAAAGCGAGACAAAGGGGTGGGGATTTTTTTAACCCAATATTTATTAGTCAAATCATAACTATTTACTATAATATTCTGATGAAATAATTTAGGATTATGGGTAGTATTTCCTTTAAAATCGACTACTTGATTATCTTTGCATAATTAAAAATAATCGATTAATTAAAAAGCCAATTAACCGATAAATTAGTATTTACAAAAAATAATAAAAGAATTATCGTTTATTTTAAATAATCGATTATTATCAAATTATTTTTTTTTCCATTGAAACAGATTATTTGATAATCTTTGAAAAATCGAAAATAATCGATTAATAAAAAGTCGATTAGCTGATATATCGATTTAAAAAAACAAAATTATCGATTATTTTAAATAATCGATTATTTTAGATTAATCAATTATTATCAATAATCTATTTTTATTGTATATCCTTTAAAATCGATAATTCGATTATATTTGAAATATCGAAAATAATCGATTATTCCAAAATAATCGCCTAATCGAAAATAACCAATTAATTAAGAAGTCGATTCTACGATAAATCAATTTTCCAAAAAATAACCAAATTATCGATTATTTTCTAATAATCCTTTTTTTTTTCATATTTACTTTAAAATTGATTATTCGATTATCTTTGAAAAATCGAAAATAATCAAGAAAGTTCGATCCTAATTATGCGAGCTTTCTTGTTACTTACCTCTACCATATTTATATTATTTTTAACCCCAAACTCCTAGGCTCCACAACAGGTAATGAGTAATGTAGACAGGCAGCGATAGAGAGTGACGTAAAATTTTAAATCTAAACATGTGGGTCAGCTGCGTAACATAGGTATACTATATGGTTATCTGTATTTCCACTAACAAGGATGCTCAAATAATTAGGATCGAACTTCCTTCAGGTAAGTCGTTTGATCCATTAATTCTTTTTCAAACCGTTTAGCTCTCTCGCATCGAGATTTCCATTCCAGAAATTATAGTTGATTAAAAGTTAGAGTGAACAATAAATAATATTATAATCAAAATAATTATATAGCACCAGTGGCATAGAATGTAGAAAAATAAAATTCTTCCTGTACCCCTGCCATACACCTCCAGTGATAGCAAGAAACTCTTTATTACTATATAATTTGAAATATCTCAAACTACTCTTTAAATTTATTACCAAATATACCAAAGAAATGCCTGGCAATATCGAAATAATTAATAGAATTCATTTTTATATATTAAAATAACTAACGAAGGAGTTATATTTAATCTGATTGAGTTAAATCTTCATATATTTCGAGTTCAAAATTTTTCATGTAGAATATTTATACATATTATTATAATATCCTGTTCGTCCTATTTTATACAATATTATGAATAAAGTTTATCTTATTACAAAAAATCCATTCTTGTTGTTGCGATTTTTCTTGCAGAAAATAGTGATGGGTTATTCTTCATTATAAATCATACTTTATAATTTGATGCTAGATTATGGATTTCTAAATGATGCTGAATTATTTATCAAGAATATATTTTATTGTGAAATATAAGGATACACCTTGTCACATTTAGAAAAAACGTTTTTGGACTGCCTATGTACATAATATATATTATTAGTAAAACACGTGTTTTTATTTTATTTTTCAAACGTTGCTTAAAAAAAGAGCATCCTAAACTAACTAACTAATTAACTGCTGTCTTTTATTTAACAATTAATCGTGACAATCGCTTTTCTTCATAATGCGTTCGTCGAATAAAAAAAATTATGCAATTTTTTATTAAATTGAAATTGTTTTGAAGTCTGATCGATGTTAAATTTATATATGATTGTTGTGTGCAAATTTTTCTTTATTAAAGACGAATGTCAAATTCAGAATTGTTTCCATTTGCGAACGTTTCTTGAATCTAATTTTTTGATGGATTTATATTTTTATAAACCTTTTTATTCATTTTAAAAGTCCTCTTGAGTTTTAAGATCCTGCTACATAAAACTAAAATACCCTGTATATCCCGTTCTATTGCAATTAAAACATTTCATAATTATTAATGTTAATACTTTTAAGCTCTGATGATTTTAAAATGGACGATTCGCCTCGTCCAAAAGTGATTATAGCTTTTTGTTTCTTCTCTGCGAACTCAGACATTTTTTGGGTGAATAAATGAAACGAGTCCTCGAAATTCTATCCAAAAAAATAAAGTTAAATTTTGTTTTATTTTGCTCCAGTCAGGATAATCTTGCAGATTATGGCGACTTACCATAAAAATGGAGTTTCCTCAATTAGCTTTTACTTATAAAGGCTTTTTAACAGTCATCTTCTTGATACAGTATTAAAATTTAATACTCTTAACTGTTTGAGAATACACATTATAATTTAAAAATTGCAAGAAATTTAAAGTAGACAATTTCAGCAGTGGCGTACGGTTTAAAAACACCAGTATGTACGTATAGACGTGCCACATTTTACTATTATTTGGCTTATTATAGCCTTATTTTGAAAGATTTTGTCATTATCATTGTCTAGAATTTCCAAGTTCTAGAAATTTAAGGCTGTTCCGTCCATAAATATTTGATATCTATAATTATGTGTACCTGCATCTGATACTACGAGAGTTCTTACTTGATATAGAGAAAAACAACAAGATTATTTATTTGTAGATAAAATATACTTGTAGAAAAAATATATGAACAAGTCTTATATTGTCTGGTATATTCTCAAGAGGCACACCAAAAGATTCATTGGTAAAATATGTTTTTTTTTAATAAAAAAAAAACTAAAGCAGGCACTAATCAGTGCCTAAAGCTTTATCCACACATACACGGGTTTCATTTCCCACTACCACCTAAAAACAAAAATATAAATAAAAGTGTTAGAAAAAAAATTTTAGAGAAGAAAGCGGAGACTTCCTTTTGTAAAGTACCAAAGTAACTAAAGTTCGTAAAGCCCATTTTATTTGGACAATACCGTGCAAATGCATTTACAAATGCAACGACACTTTACCTCATGACGATCAACTTTTAGTATTTATTAAATACTGAAAACTTGGCAATTTGCAAGCATAGAGAAACTTCCTGGCTGGATTGATTGTAGTCAATAAAAAGCGCATGGTGATGAATGCTGAAGTGAATCGCAAGTGATACATCCATAATTTCGTGTTCAGGATTGCAAATCAACATTTGTCGCCATGCTTTATAATTCCAGTCGGATTATATTCAACAGATAAGAGAGCCCAACAATGCAACAATGTACAAAAAATTCATTTTTATATCGAATTTTGTCTTTGCGAACCAAGTCACTATACTCGTGTCAACAGTACGGGCCAATACGTTGAATCTCATCTCTCAGTCAAGAAAATGTACGTTGATTTTACTAAATCTCTTCAGAAAGGTGTTACACCATGCAGTGTTTAATCATATCGCAATATTTTTAACACCAAATACAATCTTGGTTTACATTATCCAAAAAATATAAATGTGGCTTCTGTGCCAGATATCCTGAAGGAATAGACAAAGATAACATAGACCCACAAAAAAAAAAACAAACAAAAAGTGTTTAGACTTGCCGGTCAGACATATGTATTCGCATGTATTTTTCGACGCTGAATCCGATCCCAAGCTCAGAAATGGCCCTCCACGTCTGAAATTGACCACATCGGCCAAAAATGGCCTCTATATGACCTGAATGGTGAAAGACTCAGGACTAGCTCAAATCGAGTTTCTGAAGGGTTTTGAGGTCGCTGATTACGATTATTATGTTCAAATTGAACCACAGCCGACCAGGAGCTCAGGAACGCCGATGGACGTTATCTACGGGTACTATCCCTAAATTCACGCTAATAAGGAGAGAAACTCAGCGCTCGGCGAACACCCCTGGACACTTGGTGCGCTGGAACCGGCACGTGGACCTTATCTCTGAGAAGTGTCTTGCCAAGATTTGTCAAAAAAAACAAGCCAAAAAAGCTTTAAGGGGTATTTTTTAGGGTCCTTGGTCGATCCAAATTTTACAAATAAAATGATCCCCGAACACCTAGTGCCCCGAAATGTTGTCTCTGAGGGTTCTCCAGGCACAATTGCTAAAGACAAATCGAAAATCGTCAAGGGGGTTTCTGGGCACGCGGAATCCAAATTCCATCGCGACAACGTACATCCGGAGACCTGGTATACCGGAACTGCGGCATGAACGTCATCTGAGAGGGTTTTCCTCACACGATCGAGACTACTGTATCTTATTAGAGATCCCCGTATACCTCACTGTATGTATGTACATCCGTATGAGGAAGTAAAGTCGGAAACTCTATACTGTATCGTTTAAACTACTTTTAATACTTGACAATCGAGTGTACAGGAAAAAATGGGTAGAGGATAGACGCATTAGAATTGGTGGATGGGGCATTCGGGATCTTTTATATACCGGGAAAAACTATCACATAGACGGAATTCTTGAATTAAAGCCGTAACCGAGTGTGATGAGACCTTCTCGACGTCAAATCTATTCGTAGAGTAGAAGAACATTGGTTTACTTAATTTTCATGAGAATACCACTCGATTACTAGGTCCCAAACACGACTTTCCGACCCTGAAAGGGTCGTTTTCCCCGGTTCCAAAAGGAGAATTCCAGTTGGCTAAACTTTTCGAGCACAGTCTGAGTTCGAAAACTAGAACATAAATAAGGACATAAAAATAACACTGTAGCGATTGCAACGTCCGAAACACGATTTTTAGGCCCCTAAAGGGCCATTTTCCCGGTCCCAAACAGGGAATTACAATTGGCCATAAACTTTTCGAGCACGGTATTCATTCCAGAATTCAGAAGTACTTAAAAATACCACCAATGCCATTGCGACGTCCGAAACACGATTTTCCGGCCCGTGAGGGGCCATTTTCCCTGTCCAAAATGTTAAATTTCAGTTGTCTGTGAACTTTTCACCACAAACCCAAATTTGGCGTTAGAATGCACCTTTAATCACGCTTCATCTTGAAATCCACCTTTCATGCCATATAGAGGCAATTTTTTGCCCCTGGAGCCAATTTCAGACGTGGAGGGCCATTAACGATCTTGGCGCAAGTAAAGGATACTGCTACATGTGGGATGAAACAATACATGGTAGCTGCGATAGTGCTTTATGTGTGGTTCAATATATTGATGCCTAATGTTTTGAAGCTGAGCACATTTCTCTTTACTGTGATGGATGCGGCGGCTAAAATTAGAATCGTTTCCTTATCACTGCTTTACACCATTTACTGAGAAAGTTCTCAAACCTAAAATCAATTGAAGCAACGTTCTTAATCTTTGCGCGGCGTCACCAGTTAGCTCACGTTGCAGTCGTTGATGAATATCAGAAAATTAACTTGGATTCACCTTTAGGTCTAGAAGATACTAACTTCAGGTCTGGTAAGAGACAAAACCAACCATCAAAGAAGAAATATGCAAAGTGCGAAAAAGTGAAACGAATAATTAAATAAAGTTGTGATTAATAGTCCTGGAAGTTTTTCTATGACAATTTATATTGTGTACATTAATGCAAACAATTTGTATTATGTCAATAAATTTTATCTTTTAAAAATCTTGAAAACTGATTTATATTTCATATCGATATTTATTAACTTTACTAATTTTATATTAAATTAACATATTAAAAAATATATGTTCTAATTTGCCACTAAATATAATTCGTGTCATTTATTAAATAATGTAGTTAAACTATTAATTTATTAACTTAGTACACAGGAAATCTTTTAACTTGTATAACTAGCGTTATTTCGCAAAATACAAACGACATTTCGAATACAAAAAACTATTTAATGCATCTGAAGGACGATTTAGTGCAACAATATAAGAAGCATTTTGCACATTTGGGGCCATTGGATATTGTTTTATGCTTCACATCCTTGTTAGTGGAAATAAAGATAACCATGTAGTATACCTATGTTACGCCGCTGACTCACATGTTTAGATTTGAAATTTTACGTCACTCTCTATCGCTGCCTGACTACATTACTCATTACCAATTGTTGTGTCGCCTGATTCACATCGAAAAACCGACCACATTCCAGCGATTATAAAAACTATCGAAAATCGTATTAGAAATACGATAAATAAAAAAAGAAATAAAGGAATTCAGAGCACAGGTAGGAGAATAATGTTTTTCTTTTTATTTAACTGATTTTTAGCTTGCAGAAGATACTACTTTATGTGTAAATTTCTGCATTTAGACGACAAATAAATATACAGAAGATAAGTGCGTCAAGATTATGTGTTAATGGTGCAGTCATTCATAAAATCCGTCTGCAAAACGAAAAATGCTTCTTAATGTGCAAATTTCGCAAAACTTTAATGAGGGCAGTTACTACTTTATGTGTAAATTCTGCATTGTAGACAAAGACATGTACAGATAAGGCTACTTTATGTGTTAACTCTGATCTTATACCAGTACAGGTTTCAGAATGGTTTTCATCATAATTAAATTGATTTTTAGATTGCAGAAGATACTGCTTTACTGTAAATTTCCGAATTTAGTCGACATATAAATATGCAGAAGATACATTATTCATATAAGCCGAATGCAGAGTAAAAAATGCGACTTTATGTGCAAATTTCGCAAAACTTTTTTGGCGGAAGATACTACTTTATGTGTAAATTCCGCAAATAACAAATAACTATACAGAGGAGGCTACTTTATGTGTTAACTCTGTTCTGGTACTTACATTATGCAAGCCCAGCTAACTGCAACGCGAAAAATGCTACTAAATGTGCAAATTTTGTAAAATGTTGGTCGATAAGATACTATTGTAAGTATATATTCTGCATTTAAGCCAAATAAATAAACAGAGAAGGCTATTTTATATGCTAACTCTGATCTTAAACTTATAAACTGCAAACTCGGCTAACTGCAACTCGAAAAATACTACTTAATGTATATATTCCAAAAAAATGTTTTATTTTCCTCAGATCAATTATATCTAGATGCCCAAGTAAAAGATGTACGACAAATTTTCGTTCAAAAAATATTGTTTTT
Source organism: Psylliodes chrysocephalus (assembly GCA_927349885.1). Lineage (NCBI taxonomy): Eukaryota > Metazoa > Arthropoda > Insecta > Coleoptera > Chrysomelidae > Psylliodes > Psylliodes chrysocephalus. The sequence continues at coordinate 42,218,935 of OV651819.1, forward strand.
TATATTTCAAAATAAAATAAAATTTGTACATCATGAACACTCTTATAATACTAGGAGATATAAAGGGATCGTTTTCCCACGAAGTGAAAAAACTATCGGGAAAATAAATACTAACTATTTAGCCGGAAGAATTTACGTGCTGTTATCTAATGATATAAAAAACTCAAAAAGTTTTAATTTATATAAAAATCGAATTAAAAACTGGATTATAGAAACAGAGAGACGATTTTTTACCGATATAGTAAATCAAACTCTACGGTGACAAAATTAGCCATTTCAAGAATATGTGCCTGCAAGATTATGTGTCTGATATTATAACTTACCTCTGTTTTGTCCTTATACCCCGAATGTGTCTTAAACTGGATTTGACAATATATTTTTTTTTTTCACTGGGTTTGACAAAAACCCTGTTTGCGTCGCCCAAAAAAGGCAAAACAAACTGTATTAAGTTCACAATACAAGTAGTGGCTTAACTTTGTTTATTCACTCTCTACTTAGTATGTATTATTTTAATGAGGTAGTTACTAAGTCTTTTTAACAATATGTTACTTGTATTTATCCTAACTTTTATGTATCTATCTTTATATTTATATTTATTATTAATTTTATGTACTGAATTGAATTGAATAAACATTATTATTATTATTATTATTATTATTATTATTATTATTATTATTATTATTATTATTATTATTATTATTATTATTATTATTATTATTATTATTATTATTATTATTATTATTATTATTATTATTATTATTATTATTATTATTATTATTATTATTATGGTATTGATAACTAATACATAATTTAACTATCTACTATAGTTTAAGTGAAAGCAGTCAAAATGTCATCAACATATCTATGCCAATAATGGCAATGTTTAGTTTTTTGGGTGCTTTGTATAAAATTAAATAGATTTTTTTTATTAAAACACAATTATCAAGCAAAATCATATCTTCCTTTCTCCTATTGTTAATATTATTAATTATTAATAGCAATTACCATATTTACTTTATCAGCTTTAGTGAAAATGATATAATGTTTTGATTTGTCCTGTATAGATTTAATTAAATTATTATTATGATTTAAAATACTATTTTGTAAAAATTGTTTAATATGATATTTGTGAGACAAAGTGTTATATGAATCTTTTAAAATTCGAAGTTTTATATAAAAATATAGGTGGGTAAATGCTTATGAACAGTCATATGTCACAACAAAAATTTCGCTTACGACCTCGTATATTAATTATAAATTAACATCAACCTGTTCAATACCCACATATTTTTCTTTCTGTTAAATATAATTGTGTTATTAAAGAAAATAATAAATAGGTTAAAAAAGTTTATTTTTATTCTTTCGGCATTGTAATTATTAACATAAGCTACTGCCAATTTCTATAAACAGGGCAAATATTAGTTCATTAAATATAATCGTTTGTTTAATTTAAATAATTTCATCAACTTCAAATAAAATATTTCAATGAAACTCGTTTTGTTTGATTGTACGGATATTGCCCAAAAATAATAAACTAGATATTATTTGTGTATGCATATATTTCTCAATTCCATTTGCCTCAATAAACAATACGTTACTGGGAATTCATCCGAATTCACTGTTTGCTGAGACAAAAATTTTTATTAAAATAGTCGACAATAAAATTGTATTAAAGTTGAAGGTGGTAGCCATGTGTGAGTTATATGTTCAAAAAAGAGGTAAATAAAACAAGGGTGGTCCTTAAGATCTCACAAGAGTAATTTAATACGACCGGTTTCGAGGAGATCAGATCCTCATCATCAGGTATGGTCTAAAATAGATAGGTAAAAACGAATGAGCTCGTAACTAATAAAGTGGGTTTAAAAAATTAAGAAAGTTGTCAAATATCAAGAACTCATCCGTATTACTCATCTGTTTAAGACTAAGCTTAGAGATTATCACAGGGTCGGTGTAAAAAACAAGTATGCGAGTATTTTTTAAGAAATGCATAAAAAAAGTAGTTGCAACAAAAAGTTGATGTCAAAACACAAGTAGGTCTAAAACTATTAATTAAAATTATTAAAATATTTCACGAACGGACAGACATTAAGACAATACGAATTTAAAACTTTTTTAAACCCTACAAGAACTAAAATGGGCTCTTAGACAACATGAAGTGTTTATAATTCTGAAGGTATTAGGTATAATTTTTTATTTTAGATACTAATTAACGCCCTCTAGATATGAATAGACGAATTAACAATTCTAATATTTAAGAAAAACAGTTTAGAGGTTGTCAGATTTAAATATTTGACATCGGCTAATAGATGGCGTTGGAGAAATAAATGTTTCTTAATTAATAATATAGGTTTTAAAATGAATTATTTGAATTTGTATGTAATAATAAACAAAATGAAATAAATTAATTATTATTGTTACACGTAGAGTCTAGCATTAGCGTCGGAAAATAATTTTTAGATGTACTTAATGTTCAAATTAAGAAGTTGGTAACATATCAACGGAAAAAGGAAGGAAAGTGGTATTAGGAAAGAAAGAAAGAGAAAACGAAAAAAAGAGAAAACTATTGATTTGGTTAGTTGTTTTTTGAAGTAATGTGCTGAAAAATGAAAATGGAAATGGAGACCCACTTTATTAGTTATGAGCTCATTCGTTTTTACCTATCTATTTTAGACCATACCTGATGATGAGGATCTGATCTCCTCGAAACCGGTCGTATTAAATTACTCTTGTGAGATCTTAAGGACCACCCTTGTTTTATTTACCTCTTTTTTGAATAAAATTGTAGCTTTAACTACAGTTCCGGTTTTCTTTACAAATGATCAAACGCTTGGAAATGAGTCAAATAAACTGTAAGTTACCATAATAACAGAGTCGGTTTAATATAATTTGAATAATATTTTAAGGTACAATGCTCTCAGCACAACCTTTTTTAAAAAACAATTTAAAAACTCTGTTGAAAAATTACTTTTTATTTAACAAATGTATAAAATAACTTTTCTACCTCTTTCTAATATCTATATCCGTCACAAATACTCTACATACTAATTGTTTCATTCACCTAACCTGGACAAAATATGTGATTGTCTTTCCCTTAATGTCTATCCAGTTTCCCGGAGCCTAAATGTCATATAAATTTTTATGAGCGCATAAATATATATTTGGTAACCATAAAGATTTCACCTAGAACGACATATCTCAATTTCAAAAAAAAATCCTCTACCGCATAATTAAGTAAAAACGTAACAGGGTCATAAGCATTGGTATCAAAGCGTGTGAAGTTATATGATATCTGCAGATTAAAAAAAATTTGTAATAGCCAATTAAACATGAAACATTACCAGTCTTTTTTGTAACATTTTTTATAGAGACTTTTGATATATTTTTAAAGCGGTACTAAATTATCCAATAAATGTTTAAATTTTAACATCATATTTATTAACATCCCTCGCATAAATATATCTTCAACTGAAACTTTATGTATAATAATAATAATATTTATTTCCCAATACAAAATACAAAATCAAATACAGTTTCATTTTTCACTTTTACAAAGGAAATAAATGGAGGGTATACCACAGAAGGCAGAGAGTCCTGCCTCGTGCGTGGTAGCAAGAATACTTGCTTTAGCAGTTACATAAACATCTTTTTCTACACCCGTATCATAATAATGCACATATGTGCCCATAATCCGTTTCATAATGATACCCATTATGATACAGATTTTCATTACGATAAAGATTTTTCATCAATAGAAACCTACAATTTTTCAATCAAGCATGCTGTTTGACGTTTGTCCTAGGTTCCTATGTAATTGTTTTAGTTGTCAAAACGTATTAAATTTTCATAGATAGCTAAACTTCGATAATTATAATATTAAAATGTCTGATATCAGCAATATAGAAGACTCCTCCACGCATATCGGAGAAAGCAGAAAATACATTACAAAATATTTTGCCGCAAAAATCTAGAGAAATACCAATACCCGAAGTAATACCATTAATTACAATTTTGTAGAATTTTTTATAGAAATACGAGTAATTACTGTGATTGCGTTCAATACCAATATAAATATAATATTTATAGGTCTTGATTATTTATAGGGTGTAGAAAAAATAGCGTATGCAACTCTCATGTAATGGTTATTAAAACACTCGCATAAACCATACGAAACTCGCCTTTGGCTCGTATCGTATCCCGGTTAATGCTTGTGTATTAATAACCATCATTACATGATCGTTGCATAATATACTATTGTACTTGTTTTTTAGTTACTTGCTCATGTGACTAATATTTATACGATATTAGTTTATACAACTCTCAATAATATCGCATATAGGTCAGCACAGTAACGTGTACAAGTTACACATCTTTGGGTTGACTATCTTTAATCTTTACATCGCAGATCTACCATTTCGTCCCGTGTTCATAGATGGAGACACCGATGATCGCTTGGTACTTACGCAACAGACGGTAATGTATTATGAGTAGTCTCTATTGGCTAAAATTCAATATGCAATTCCAATTTCTTACTTTTACCTTAGATATTAATTTACACCATTGTATTATCATACTTTTCTATAAAATTTGTTAGAATTAGTTGTTAGAAGACATTTCTCTTGTATAATATACACATCTTAGGTAAGCTGTATTATATAGATGAAATAAATGAAATATTTACATAACATAATCCATATAAAATTTAAAAGATAGGCAGGATAGTAGGACAATAGATACATAACTAAAAAGGTAGGAACTGTATCGTATTTCAAATGTCACATTTGGTTCATTAATATGGTTTTATCCGTTTTATTTTATGTGCTTTATAATATTATCTACAAGAAGTTAAAAAGATTTCTTGGATATAACAGGAATGTCACATTTGGTTTGTTTGCTTAAATATTGAAGAAATAAAATACCATTTACTAAAAAAAACACTAACGCTTAAAACATATGACATTTCTCTTTCCAAAATATTAATTATTAAGAAAGAACTACCATAGTTCGTAAGCCTTTAGTAGATATGAAAGAGAAAGAAAAATAATAAACCTTTTTCCTTGAGTCGTTGTCCTCGGTTAACCGTCGATGGGCGTGGCAGTTATTTTTATTTTTATTTTATTTATTTATAATACCCAACAGTTTTAACCAATTACAGGGTGACGAATTTCAGATTATAAATACATATTAGTATATGATACAAAATTATCTACTTATCACAAAGTGTATAATGTATTTTTTACTGAGAATACAGATGAGTTGAATAAATCAGATTGGTTACTTATTGAATTATAGTGTGAAGATATTCGGAACAACGGTGAGTGTCGTAAAATATTTGTTCGCGCAGTTGACACACAAAAGGTAATTATGCTTGTAGATGCATTCCTAGGAACATTAAATGGGATTTTTGTAACAAATTGAATGTCATCTACTAAGTTTATAAATAACTTGTAACAAAAAAACTGAGTATAGATAATCAATGAAAGCTGTGTCATTGAAGCAAATCCTCATAAGGTGTACCAAATGGAGGATAAATTTAATCGCATTTTAGAGAATGTAATTTTAGAAGCCTTCGCTTAATCAATTCTAAGCTATTAGAATGTACTTGGTAGTGCGGATTCCATAATATCGAAGCATATTCAAGATTTGATCTGACACGCATTATATACAGTTATTAAGGTTATTATTGAAATACCTACTATTTCTCGCTTAAAATCCATACATAGCTCTGCTACATTGTTGTTGGTATGAGGCACAAATGAGAAATTCTCATTAAATGTCACCCCCAGGTTTTTAAAGAGTGGTAATATTGAGCTTATAATAAGAAAGTATGAGACATGAATTACACATTGAATTACACTTGGATGTATTTAGTGTAAGTTTGTTTATATAACACCATTTCTCAATGTAAGAGATTTGTAAAAACATGGTCACAATCACTCTTACATTTTACCTCACAATATATTTTTAAATAAGCAGCATATAAGAAATATTTTTTCTTTGATATAATTAATGAAAGTGTTAAAGAGTAAAGGGCCTAAATTGATACCCTGTGAAACGCTAGAAGTTGCTAAGTACTCGATAGACTTGAACTCATTATAGAATACAAACTGCTTAAGATTCGTCAAATATGATGCAAATAAAGTTAGTAGATATCAAATCTCTGTAAGCGGGTCCCGCGCGCGCTGTCAAGTAACATCAACATTCAAAATCAAACAATAAGGTTTATGTTTTATGTGATGGTTATGGTTATCGACAAAAACATGTGAGTTGAACTACTTTTGTTTAGATATAAGTTATTTAGGATAATTTAAAACTAAGTAATAGTATATTACACACCGAGGTGGGAAGAGTTTCAATCCTGTCGTGAGATTAGTTAGATCACCGAGACGCGAAGCGTCGAGGTTAGCTATGATCTCGAGACAGGAATGAAACCTTCTACCGAGGTTTGTATATACCTTTATTTACAACCATAGGTATATGTAATGTTGTCATTACTAACATCATTGAAGGTTGGGAAGTGTCACATTACACACCTCTACTTCCCGCCCTCACATCCCACCCTCACTTCTCGCCCTCACTTCCCGCCCTCACTTCCCGCCCTCACTTCCCGCCCTCACTTCATATATTCTAGATTAATATTTTTTTATATTTAAAAAAATAACTCATTTTATTATATCTATTTAATGGAAAACAATAAAAAACAACAAAGAACTAAAATACAACAAACTACTTATTAATATTTATTATTCGCAAATTTAATATCCGGCTTTATCTGACATTTATTTATATTGGTGACAGTTGTTTACCCTTTAATCACAGTAACAATATATTTACTTGATTATTCTGAGAAAACCGCGCGCTTGGTAATTTGTCGTTAAATGTAATATTTTAGGTATGTTCAGAACGAAACAGAGATTTATTAACTTTGATCGAAATATGATGGTTGTAAATGAAATAGTTTTGATGCTTTAACATGTCTTTATCAGGCAGAATTCATTATAAATGCATAATTTCTAATTGTAATAGTATGTATGTAGTATGTAGTATAATAGTGGTCTAGTCTACGAGGAGGCTACGAAGGCTACTTTTGTAAGGCACATCCTATAAACTTAATTCAAATATGTTTCTATTATAATACAAAAAGCAGAAATATTGCATTGTATTCTAATAGAAATATTTATCTGAATAAACTTTATTATTATTATTATTATAGGTCCATTTCAAACGTAAATTTTAAGAAGAAAAAATATTCTTTTAAATTTTCTTTTGATATTGATTAAAGAAAAGAATGGTGCCGCATATTAAACATTCTACTTGCCACCAATCATTATAGATTATGTGAAAATTATTTTGATACAAAATCGTTTACAAACACAAATCGTTTAAAACTGCTAAAAGATTTGCTTTGCCTTGCTTTAGCACCCTCAAAACCAGATTCACCAAAGATAGGAGTACTTAGCAATATTGTTACCATACCTCCAAACAAATTACCTGTGAAGACAACGTTCATTTTAATAATATATACAAAATTATTAAATGATGCAGAATCTGAGTCAGGCCACTAGTTGAATTGGTCATTTAAGAAACGACACATGTCACATTGTTGGCCATTTTGTTTTTATTACAAAAATACAATATTTAAAGGTAAATTATAATTATTGTATTATACCCAAAATAGAGCAAGTTTTAAACGTTTAAGTGTACAAAACTATTTTTTGTCCATGTTTTGAGATTTTCACTTTTTCTTATTTTTTGAAAAATGATCTAGAACTGACATGTGCTGTTTCTCAAATAATGATCGATTCAGTTATGATGCAGGATTTATTAAGAAACTTTATAGTTTTGAATGCAAAGAGTGTAAAGCTAATATACACACATGTTAGAAGACCATCGATACTTTTACTTATTTTAAAGAAAATGATGCCAGACCATGTTGATTTTAAATGGTTACATCAGAGGCAGCTCGTGGTCTAGTCTACGAGGAGGCTACGAAGGCTACTTTTGTAAGGCACATCCTATAAACTTAATTCAAATATGTTTCTATTATAATACAAAAAGCAGAAATATTGTATTGTATTCTAATAGAAATATATATATTTGTATAAAGTATATAAAGTGTGCCAGCGTCCTCGTAGACTAGGCCAGGCGCCACCTCGGGTTTATATGTAAAGAACGAAAAACAGACGTATTTAATTTTTTTCTGTTTCGGTTTATATGGATGGTTGCTTTTGTTTTATTTCCCAAGATTCAAGAAGATGTTGTTGTTCTGTTTATGGTTTATTTTAAAAACTTATTTAAGCACTAGTTTTCATATTAAGTAAATTAATTATTTTTTGTGCAATTTCTGATTTTCATTTTTTTAACCAAAGATAAATAACGTACCTAAATAGTAATGTAATGTTTGTGATATTAGAGTAACTTTCTTATAGAGTCATTTGTAAGACGTTCAGGAGCACCGTAGTAAATAATAATAATAGCCATTCTTGCTTCGCACAATCTCTGTTTGTATGGGGGTGAAGTCTATGAAAAAAATTATTTTTGTATTGCCATCTCTTTGATATATTTTTTAATTATTTTTTTTGAGAAATTTTAGTAATTATTTTTCATAGAATTTTACATTTTTATTGGCATTTTATAATTGTTATAAACAGCTAATAAAAAAGCAAAATTTTAATTATTGTTAAGAGGAAAATTTACTCAAGCAATTATCTATTTCTAAACAATATGAAATAGAGCCATACACATTTCTAAAGTTTAATTTTACTTTTAAGTGAATAAAAAATATATACCTTCAGGTTAAAGTGAAATATCTGTTTTTGTGGAGACACTATTCCGAAATTTGATTTAATTATTTTCTCAATTTTTGAAATCTTCATAAAAACAAAATTTTGCGATTTATTGCCATCAAAATTTAATTAAATTTTAAAAAAGAAGCTCCAGAGGAAGATATTTTAGCTACACGTACATGTTTTTTCTTTCACTAAAAACGAAAAACGTGCCAACATTTTGGATGACTATATTTCGTATTAGAAAATAATTGTCAAAGTAAATTTTCCTTTAAAAAATCCCGCCAATTTTTAAATTATATATAATACCGGTAACTGCATTACCGACAGAGTAAGAGTTGATGTTAATACTGCTGGTATCTACATTACCGACAGAGTAGGATTAGTTCTACTCCCCTCCACAGGTCGCTGCAAGCAAACATGTTGCCAAATTTCTACAAAGACACGGCAACTTTTAATAATCCTTACTTTATGCACGGGACTTTTGAATCTAGTAATTTTTCATACAACCTATGTTCTATTTATCTCTTATTCTAGCCTTATAACTGTTGGGTTGGCTACGATGATTACCCTCTGTCATCGTTACTTTAAACAACTGTCATCTAGTCTATATAGTAGTTCATACATTATCTGTTTCTTTTTTTTTTTTTCAGTGTCATTTTGATTTAATTGACTTTATTTACAATAAAAATTACAAGCAATAAATGTCACTTTGCAAAAGCGGCAAAAATACCAACTCACAACATTTAAATTTCACAACTAACTTCAACCATCTTTGGTTTTAAAATTAATAATATATATTAATATTGAAAGTTTATATCAAACAAGGGCAGATTGACTTATAAAAATAGAATTTGGTTAAATTTACAACCTAGTATTAATATTGTTTTGGTCCTTATTTTTCATTCTTAATCAGCACAAAATAATTAAAACAGAATACACGACAAAATAAGCCACTTTATTGAAATCTTAATAACTTTAACAAGTAATATGAACACAGTAGAATTTGTTAAAAATAACAATACAGGAAAGTAATAATATTTGTGCTAGATGTTAGTAATTTTTTATCAGAACCCAATTTTATAAATAATGCCGATTTATGTAACTCGTTTCTGTTGTGTCTCGCAAATATTCACTTGTGACCTAAAATGAGACATTTCGCAATTGTTTTCATAAATACCTATTCTAATGAAAATAATTTTATTAATATTAACATTTATATTTTATAACATTAAATTGGCCATTGCCGGTCCTGTTTGTCATATTTATTTATAAGGTCAGTTTACGATACAGTTGGTAGCGAGTTAGATGACAGCAACTAGAGGCATTGTCTTTGGTGGCAATCTACTGGCGACTTACCAACTATTTTAATTGTGTCAACTTGTAGTTGTTGTATCGTCATTGTCGTGTTTTAACAGACATCGCTGGCTGGCGTCGACCGGCGTCGCTTCGTTGGCCGTTTGTATACCTACGCTTCATTATCACGTGATTTAATAAGGAGGTTTTCAGGTACATGGGAGAGGAGGAGTTGGGTGATTTTAAATTTCTAATTTGCTGTAACGAGACGTTGAACAGACCTAATTTTTTTTTAGAATAGGAGTTTCGAAACTCGTATTACATTTTGATTTTACAACCAAGAGAATAAATGCTATGGATGATTCTTAATGCTCATAATAGATTGATGGAACAAATTAACACCAATACCTTTTTAATATTATTTAAAAATAAATAAATTTAAATATTTGTCTGCTGGTCTTAAGTTTGTCTATTTTCGAATTACCTTTGATTTAACAAACCATTTTTAATATTCTTGAATATTTTTATAGTAATTTGCTTAAGACATTAACTTGGTGTGTTCAAATTAATATACTCTTACTTCGCCCCTTCTTAGTTGGGGACTTGCCCATTTTCAGGTAAAATAATTCTTAGTTCGCACTGTGAAATAAATTCATACGTGCTCCCTTCTTAGTTAGGGCCATTTATCAGGTAAAATTATTCATCTGCTATTATTGCAATATGGAGTCATTGTGTGCCAATTTTTTCCTTTTAATAAAACTAATTTTTTTAAGTAATTATATATATATTTGGCACCTTAAATTTTTACAATATATGATAAATTTCTTAAACATATGCCGATAATAATTTGATTATTTATATAATCACTAACTGTCTTCTTTATTCTTTCATCTAATAATATATATTTTGTCTTCCTCTTTTTGGGTATCATATGTAATTGGATCTGCAATTGACAATTACTGTAATATGAATTTTCTTCTTTCAATGTACTTATTAGTTGAATGAGATTAGGATTTCTTCTGGAAATTTTACTGTTAAGGCAATTGTGCCAACCCTCCAGACAATTTTTTGTCCTGTGTCTTTCATTGTAGCATACCCACATATCTTTTATAACGTCATTTTCCATCCACTGGTCAATAAAGTAATCATTGAAAATTTGTATTTTGTCGTCGCAGCTCTGTGCATTTTCCATGATATGTAACCAACCATCGTCTACTTTTTCGTGCGGTATATGTGATAAAGCAGCACACATCCTTATATGCAAGTGAATTTCTTCGTTTTCCCTGTACTCATTGGTAAGTCCTATTTATTGCACTTTTCTCCATAAACACTGGTTGAAGTGAAAGTTACAGCCTGTAATCTTTGCATTGGGAAAGCATAATCGTAGTGCCTAATTTGCTGCTAATTCGAAGTGGATTTTGAAATTTTTTGGTAACCAGTTTGGAATTTTTTGTTGAATTAATTGAGACAACCGTTTGAAGGTTTTCTGAGTTTTATCTGGAAGCAATGCAAAAGCAACAGGAATGATATTGCTTTCCATTGACGTGCTGCCGATATCTGCATGAATTGTGTACAGTTGGTGAAATTGTGGGCTGTAGCTTTTAAAAATATCTCCAAAGAAATCTGAACACTTCATCATAGTTTGTTGGGCAGCGGGGGCAGCGAATACCAAAATTTTGTCCATGCGACCATCGTTTATAAGCAAAAATTCTTTCGACAGTTGCTCAGGAACAGAAGTATCCTCCCTATTTTTGAATGTCATAGCACACACTGCCTTATTTCTTGCGGTATATAGCAAAGATTTTACATTGGAAAATATAGGAAGGTTGCTAACAAACTCCAATCCAGAATCCCTAAGGGGAGCCAGTTCTTGTTCGAAAATTTGTGTTACTGGTACTAATTCTTCTCTTGACCTCTTTTCAGTTTTATCTAGACAGACATTTATATAATTGACGCAACATTGGAGACACATTAATGTATAGTTCCGCGCACGACTTCGTTTTTTGACGAAGTAGTTACATTACCAGAACAGGTCTTTTTTATTACTGCAAGTCCAAAAAGTCGTCAAATTTTTGTTCTCTCTTTTAAAGTAGTATTTATAGCCAGATTCCAATAATATATTTTTACCTTTTGTACTTTCGATGATTTGACACTCCATGACACAATCGAAAATAGTGAAGCACACACCAAATAAAAACTGGAAGTAATGTTATTATCAGATTTCTGCCGGTATTTATCCCAAAATGAATCTCGTATCAGGTTTGGCCGAAAATAATAAGTACTTGATCTTAATTACATTTCATGCAATTATTCACGATTTATTTATTTAATCTTACATTTAATAAAGAAACTACTGTATTGTACATTTTTATTATTATATAATGGGGGTTAAATGAGTGTGTATTCCTTATGAGTTTTAATGAAACCATTTAGAAGTTATTGAACGATATGTTAATGATGGTCGATAATCCTCCTAATCACACTCTCAGGTAAAGGACCAAGTAAGATACCAAAGGGTTCATAGGAAGGTATCAAAATAATTGCGAATAATTTTAGGTCTAACAGGTAAAGTCCCCAAGTAAGAAGTCCCCAACTAAGAAGACACCGTTCAAATTAATTAATTTAAAATCAAATACAAGTGATTTCATGATAACAACATGAATCTTAAAATATATTTTTTGTTGTCCATAGTTGCATTCTTTTGATTCCTGTACCTATAAACGCGGATAGATTCGTACATGGAATTATTTTATTAAGATTCGTTAACTAAAAATTGATCCGACCCATTTCATATTGCCACGTATTTCATATTGCCAAACTTATTATCCACCTTTCGACCAATACTTTTAGCCGCACGTATCATGTATCTCTTGGCGGGTATTGTATTATGACGTAATTCAGGGTACGTGATGATTATTATTTCTTTGCAAAACTTCGCCATACATTAGCTTTGTTCGCGGAGCCTGTCGGCGACGTGTCCACGACAGATGAGCATGCGCATTTCGATTTTAAGCTATTTTAAGCGTTCGATTTTCAGCTCTACGAACGCTTAAAATCGAAATGCGCATGTCCAACTGTCGTGTACATGTTGCCGACAGGCTCCGCGAACAACGCTAATATCCCGTTGAATGCATTTTTTTAGGTTTTCATTGTATAATATTAGGGTAACGGAATAAGTGGCCTTTCCCATTTACAAGGCAAATTTAAAAATATAAAATTAACTAATAAAATACAAAAGATAAATAAAAATAAAATTATATTATAAGTAAAAAAGTATAAAAAATGACCTAATTAACTGAGTACCTACTATACCTGACCACACATTTAATTTTTGTGGTCTTTAAGTATGGTTTTCACGCATACAGTGTGGATTGACGTCACTTCAGTACCTTAAATTATGTCGATTTACACTCCCGCACAGTGTAAATAGTTGCTTCATCGGAAAAACATATTCTGTTAACGAAATTTTCATCATTTTCAATTTTATTCATCATTAGCTCAGTAAATTCTAATCTACGATCGAAATCATCTTCACTTAACTCTTGCAAGTCTTGCAAGTGAATTTTGTATGGTTTAAAGTTATTCTTATTTAATATACGTAAGACTGAAGAACGACCTACATCATGTACTTGTGCAACACAGCGTGAGGATGTATGTGAATCTTTAACAAAACTCTGCATTTTATCTAAAGATTTGTTGTTATTCATAACTCTTTTCGGTCTACCTGATCGGTACCTATCGTTTACTCCTCCAGATTTCTCAAAGCGCTTTACAGTTTTTTGTACCGTCGCCTTATGAATAGGAGAACGGTTTGGGAAAGTATCGTTGAACAAGTTGGCTACTTCACAATAAGATCTTTTTCTGTCGCTTTACCCTCTCATCATTAAAATAGTAATTCGTTCTTTTTCGTTAAAAGCCATTTTAGAGAAGCAATTTACCTTGCAGAACTTTTCAAAACACATCAAACTACTGTCAGTTTTAGTTAATAATGTAAATGGTGAACAAATGTCAAAATCACAGCATTCTAGATTTAAACATTAAAATTTCTTCAAATGTACATATTTAAGAGCATCTAGACTACATAAAATCATAAGTGTTACATATGGTTGAACTTGAGGTTGAATAGGAGATGCCAATAATGACTGAATATACAGGGTGATGAATTTGAAAAACCAAAGTGACTAATAATATAAGAGAAACGGGAAATCTGCCAACATTGCAGATACCAAATCTGGAATCTCCATATCCCCTAATAGGTGTACCCCAAATTTTGTACAATTAGGACTAGCAATTTACGGGATAATTGGCCGTTTACAGACTTTTGGGCCACTCCGTATGTAGCTTTCCATTTCATTACGAGGCGGCGCTCGAGTGCCGATTTTAATTCTAACTTGGCAATTATTTGGCCCCCTTGGGCTTGTACTATAATACGTCACTAAGAAGGAGTATGAAAAGAAAGATCAAATAGAGAATGAAAATTATATGGGAATAAAATCAAAATAGATATAGGCGAATGAAAGGAAAATTTGATTAGTTAAAAATAAATATCTGTAAATAATGAAAAATCTAAGGTTGACTGAAAAATAGAGTAAAAACTAGAGTGAAAGAAAATATATAAAAATTTGACTGGATGACGGAATTTTAGAACATAAAATTTGATAAGGTGACAGATGAATTTAAAACAATGTAGTGAATAAAAGAGAAATTTTAAAATTTATAGTTTAGTAGTGAGTGAGTGTAGCGAGATATGAAAGTAAGGTTAAAATGTACCTACATCTCAAGCAGGGCGCATCAGTGTAGTGCAGTGACGGGAACATTCTCTCCAAATTTGGCACATACTTTGATTTTCTTTTACTATATGGAGAATGGTCGCACTGCGCAGCTTTCTGAGTGCCTTTTAAAAGGAGATAGAAAACTCCGCCATTTTGATCCCTTATTAAATGTTGCCTACATCTTGGCGCAATATTTTTAATAGGTGTGTTTTAATCATCCGCTTCTGCTTCGGAATTGTCGGTTTTCTTGTCTTAATCTGACAGGTTAAAACGACTAAACCGACAATTTCGGAAGCAAAAGCAGATGATTAAAACGCACCTAATATTTTGCTTGCTGCTGTCAGTGTCAGTGAATATTATTTTTGGAGTCACAGTTTATTGCTAAAGAATCAGTTAGCTCACTGAGACCAGTTGAAAGTTCCAAAATAACATCCACTCCAGGGATACAAATTCAGGATACGCAGAAGACTGCATTTTTATTATAGGCGGTTGTCATATATTGTATTCTCAGAGTTGCGCAGTATATAAACTGGAACATTGAGATCAAAAGTGCCGACGCAGAGTGAGCAATCTGATTCTTTAGCTATAAACTGTGGCATAGGAAACAAAATGGTCGCGCCCTATGTTGGGCGTGTATGACCTCTCTCTTGCACCGTATAGTAATTAAAGTATGTAAAATTTGAAGAATTTGGCATAAAATGTTTGAAAAACACAGCATATTTTATGTAAAATTTAGGGAATGTCATGATTCTGTCATTGGCCCTTTGATGTTTCCGTTCTGTACCTTTGGCGTCAATAAGTTATTTTGAACGGCCTAAGGGTTATGCTGCTAATGGTAGTGGGATTTTAAAAATAAGTGAGAATTGTCAAAGATATTTTTTTAGAAAAATTGTCAGTCGGAGATAGATTGTCAATTGGGAAATTCAAAGAGAAATTTTATAAAGTATTGCTACGCAGGCTTTTCTTGACAACTAATGACGTTTCCCGATATTTCTGGAATATTCTTCCTTCTTTTACTTGTACTTTTACTTATGATGACCGCAGCACACTGTAGGGCAATATGTAACATTTCACTTCTTTTTCTATCTGTACGTTTCCTATAATAGCCGCAGGCTACTGCAGGGTGCTGCATAACAGTAATATATTGAAATTATGATAGATATATATATTACAGTTAAAGATTTGTATGATATAGGGCCATTCGCACCGCTTCAGAATAAATGTCCTCTTAGTAAAGTGAAACTTATTATTTAAGTATTACTTATCGTAGTTTAATTCGCACCAGCCTATTAGAAAGCAACGATTAATTAAGTGTCGGATTGATTTGGCAACGTCAAGATTTTTCTAGAAAAAGAAGAACTAATGTCAAATTTGAATTTTATTTTGAATGTTTAATGAAAGCTGCGTTCAATGAGTGTATCGGATTCTTGCTGCGATTGGGGTAGCGGGATCAGCTTACTAAACGGTACGCTCAATTTACAAAAACTAAATTTGTGTCGAACGATAATTCTAATTTAATGAAACGTAGTATTTGCAATTAAAAGTAATTTGTTTATTTGCCACTTGGAGTTTTCATCAACAATTTACAATAATTTTAATATTTAAGTATTTTTTTTATTATTATCACATTAATGCACAACCAGGTTGTTCTTCTAGCAATCGTAAATAGCGATTGGTTTTAGGCGTTTTAGGTTAATTTTAAGAGGTTTCCCGCTCATCTTTCTTGATAGAAGCAGAAACTAGCGCAAAAATGAAACGCTCCCAAATGATACGGATTGATATAAAGCAATACGTATCGTAGAACGAAAGCGATTGGTATCGGTTGGGATTGTTATGTCTCAGTGAACGCAGCAAAAGTTATGATTGTCACAGGCGCAGAAGAGAAAAAACTCTCTCCTGTGTCACAGGACTATTTAAAAAAATAGATGAACTAAGAAGATAAAATAGGGCATGAAGTACAGCCATAATGAGAGTAAAATTAGTATTAATTCAATGGTAATTTTACAAAAAAGAATCACAAAAAAACACTTTTTTATAAAAATGGTTATAATTGTGTTGTCTGTAAAAATATTTGAGTTTGAAACCTACATATTTATTATAAGGATACTAAAAATTTGCTTTAATTTCATCAAGGCAATTAAGAATTTTCTTCGGCCAATTCAAATCGCAGTGTAAAAGTAATCGTTTTTTGTATATATTATTTTATATTCTTTGTAGTATCTTATATTAATGAAATCAAGCATTTTCAAAGCCTCATCATCTTCCATTATTTCCATTTTGTGTATTGCAATTTTACAAATGTTAATAAATCAATGACACAATGACAGTCAACATCACTAAAAATTATAAAAATTAAAAATTTTAAGGTTAAGTAATGGTTTAAGCTGAAAAATTTTTGGGCTTAGTAAAGTGATTCTTAACGCCTTGATAAGTGGAACTTTAATAACGGTGCAAACGGTTATGCCTTCTTAAGTGTCACTTAGATGCTAAGTAAAAGCGGTGCGAATGGCCCATAGACAATAAAAAAAAAATAAAAAGAACGGAAAAGGAATTTTTATTTAGATTGTAGTTAAGTGTAAATCGAATAGTAGAAACGAGAGCTGTGTAGAAAGAGGAGTCAGAGGAAAAATTAGAGAAGAGCAGGCAATGAAAAAAGTAAGGTAAGAGTTAAAGGAGGATACCATGAGTTCTAGAAAGGTAGTAGTTAGATTTGAGGTTACTTTATAAATATTGTTTATTTATTTATTTTGAAATTTTTGTAAAAAGTCAAAAAAGCCATAACCCTAAATGCCCTAGTAAAATGATATATTTCAACCAAACTGGGGTGGAACCATTATAATATATTATCTTCAGAATCAGCTTCTTTATTCAATTGTGACCTGACCATTTAAACATTTTTTAATGACACCAGAGAATTGGTAGTTGTCGGTCTTAATATTAATTTGTATGCCTATGTAATTTGGTCTTTCTTTTTAATTATTTTTCCACATAATGATTTTTCGTTCTGAGTATACTCTTTTAGACTTGTTTGTCTTAATATAGCTATTTTTTCATCAGTTTTTCGAACAGTTTTCATCCTTGTATCTAAATATTTGTGGCTTTTATTATCTTTTCTTATTTACTGGAATATAGGTAAAAAAACAACTTCGGGTAAATTATCCTATTTTACATCTATTTATATATAAAACTTAATACAAAACTTAATATCAATTTGTATATCCATGTAATTTGGTATTTCTTTTTAATTTATTTTTCAATATAATGATTTTCTGTACTGAGTAGCATACCCTTTTGGACTTTTTTGCCTTGATATAGCTATGTTTTCATCAGTTTTTCGAAAAAAATTTATCCTTGTATCTGACTATTTGTGGCTTTTATTATCTTTTCTTATTTACTGGAATATAAGTAAAAAACCACTTCGAGTAAATTATCCATTTTCTACATCTATTTATATACAAAACTTGTATCACAAAAAACGATAATGCTCAAAATAGTCCTCAAAAAAATTTCCCCATCCAAGAACGTCAGATAACACATTTTTTTTGAAGTCCTACCGCAGTGTTGTAATGAAAAATGCCAACCATTAAAGAGCAAATGGAAGAAGTAAATTACACGTTGGTGTAAAAGACATTCACCGTCGTTAAAACTGAAAACAATGCCTAAATATTTGAGAAGCGTCCTCTCGACGAAATACTTGCAGTTCTATTTTGACGTGGCAAAGACAACGCGAACATACAAGGGCCGATCTATAAATAAAAGATTCTTAGCATTTTCAGTTGTTCGAGTATTTTAACTATTTTTTTTCTGTATCGTGGCGTTAAGTGGAATTAGTATTGAAGTGGAACCTAAAAAAAAAGCATTAGTCATATTTTCTGTAACTATTAAATGTTCAAAATTCTAACAAGATTCTAACCTAAATTAATAATTTGTGAAGTAACTAGTTTTTTGTTCAACACTAAATAGTATGTATTATGTATTCATTGAATATACGAAATTAAAAATTTCTAACTTAAATTAATAGCGAATAGTGAATAGTTCTGTTGTTTAATCCAAGGTATAGTCCAATTAAATAACGTTAAAAAGCCCCTTCGAGCTTACATTAATTTGTAATTAGATGAAACAAAGTGGACCTTGTGTATTTTGATGTGATCTTTCCGAAAAAAAGAAAAAAAAGATGTAGCTGTTTTTCAATTTTTTTTAAATTAGGAAAAACCGGGTTTTCTGGAATTTTATATGGTAAAAATGCTAATTATCTGGGCAAGTATCATTCTGACAGTAAAAATAAATGCACCAATCGAAAGAGGAGGCAAAAATAGTTCGGAAATTTATTGCACAGGTAGTTTTGATGGCGAATTTCTCGCCGCCAGAAGTGCTTTTACCAAAATTTTTTTTCGTTTCTTTGATCAGAACCATGAACATAAAATTTGCGATGAATTTGTGGCGAAATTATAAATGTTATACATATGTGCCCATGATAGAAGTTGCGTATTTTTTTGTTGGCTCTCAAATAAAATAAGTCTTGCTGGCGAAATCTGCCATAATTTTTTGGGAATTCGCAGGAAACCGGAGGGCGTTGTTTTTTTTTAAATTTTTTTCCTATATGATTTTCTCCGGGTTTTCCTAAAACATCTAACAAAAAATATATTTGAAAAAACTAATTACGCCGTTAGAAAGAGCACAAAAAAATACACAAAAAGGTATACTTTAAAAATGTTAGGAAATTAATCCTAAGCATAAGTGTAAGTTCCAACTTGGTGATAAGCTTGTTTTTTGTTCTCTAACATCTGGTTTTCTTCTCGGTTGATGCTCCATCCTCCTTTTTTTTGGCATTGTCAATCGCGGCCCTTTTATGCCTATCCCAGGTTTTATAAATAAACTCTTTTCCGTAACAGAGAGCTACGTAATGTTTGCGACACCTCTCATGCAATATAAAACCTGGTTCTAAAGAACTGAAAAAAATCATCCCCCCTCTCTTTGCTGACCGTTTGCAGACCTTTCAATCTTGTCGGTCCAATTGGGGTAAGTTCACCCTCTAAAAAGTGTGATTTGACGTGAGTGTAATAAAAATATTGTAAAATATTTAAAACAAAAATGTATGTTAGTAATTATTAGTTTAAATTTAATAATTTTGAATAGAAGAAATCTCTTAAAATTGCATTTTATTCAAAAATTAGGAACCATTATGTACGATCTATGACTTGTATATCATTTTTTTTACAATGTTAACGAAAGAACTCCCACAAAAATACATGAAATGCAGAGGATATAAAAAATACAATTAAGGCTGTAAAAGGTGGGTTATTTAAAGACGACAAAGTTGTTTAATATTTTAAAATTCACCCTTGAGGCGGTATTGAAGAAAACAACTCGCGGGAGAACGTCTTCCACAACATAAAAATACTTTTACGCCCCAGCAGACTGCAAAATTTGTTCAATATATAACAGAATGTAATAGCCGTGGCCTTGGACTGACTTCAATTCAAGTGCGTAAATTAGCATTTCAATTTGTTGAAGAGAATGGAATACAACACAGATTTAATCGCGAAACCAAAATAGCAGGAATTGACTGCTTTGACAGGTTTAAAGCAGCCAACCATCTTAGCCTGAGAAATCTAGAAGCCACATCTGTTGCTCGCCTTAGAGGGTTCAATCGAGTCTCAGTTGAATTTTTTTTTTGATTCTTAGAGATATTTAAGATAAATATAAGATTAGTGCTAACGAGTCCGGCCTATCCAGGGTGCCAACAAAACTATTTAAAATTTTATCGCCTAAAGGACAACGTCGAGTAGCCAAAATAGTATTCGCTGAAAGTGGCCGTACGACAACCTTAGTTTCTTGCATAAATGCCACCTTTTTTCGTATTTGCTCGTCAACGAATGAAACCTGAACTATTAAATGGATGCCCAACTAGATCGCAAGGAACGGCACATAAGTCCGGATGGATGACCGCTGAGAGTTTCCTGGGATATTTAAGACATTTTTTTAAATATGCTAAGCCTTCCGTTAATAATTTGGTGTTGTTATTGGTCGACAACCATAGTTCACATATTTCACTTCTTGGGACAACTTTTGTAGAGATAATGGAATATTACTGGTGGGATTTCCACTTCATATAACAAATAGGTTACAGCCGCTCGATGTTTCTTTTTTAGGTCCCCTGAAGACCTACTACAATCAAGTATGAAATGCGTTTTTGGTCGACAACCCTGGAGCTGTAATTTCTGACAGAAATCTAGGTCCGTTATTTGCCGAAGCTTACTGTAAAGCTGCTAGAGTCAGCAATGCTGTGAAAGGGTTTAAAGCATGCGGTATCGAACCATTTAATCCGATAATTTTTACTGACAGCGATTTCGCTGCAGCAATAACGACAGAACGGGATAACCCAGAAGAAGACGCTCGAGAAGACGCTGTTGCAACTTCACCAAGAAATGGGAATGCTTTAAACTCTCCTTTAACCATTGACTCGCAGTCAGATTCTGATGATGGCGTCCTTGCAAAAAAAAATCATATTGAACCAGACACCAGAACAAAACGAGTCCAATTTAATGAGTGCTAAGAATTCAGTTTCCGATAAACGTCTGTAAAGGAAGCTTTGGAAATAAAACAGAATAAACTAGCAGAAAAAGAGCTGAAAAGATAACGAAGGTTGGAGAAAATGGCTATGAGATAGGAAGGAAACAATTTAAAGAAAAAGAAAGTGGACAAAAGGTAAAAACTTTTAGATCAATCAACACCCAGGCAGTGTGACTACGATAAGGCTGGCCCAAGTGGTCTTAATTCCATTAATCAGAAGCCACTTAATGGTCACTACATTTGTCCAGGTTGTAATGAATTATACACAGATCCTCCAATTGAAAATTGGATTCAATGTTCGTCTTGTTTATCGTGGTGGCACAAGGAGTGTTCTTTTTTTGAAAATGGTGAATTCTATTGCGATTTTTGCATGTAAGTCATCTTATCCCAACGCGTTCGTCATCTTACCCAATGTATGGGGTAAGATGACTAAAATATCAGTTTTTAGTTTTTATTTTTTTTAGAGAAAATGTTTTATTTTTTGTGATAATGTGAAATAATGTAGGAAATATATTTGTAGGTTTACATTTTCATTGTCGTTTCTTAAAATAAATATTTTCATTACTAATTTAAGAGTTTTTCTTAACATCGCCATCTTACCCCATTTTCCCCTACAACTTCAAATAACAGAGTTTAATAAAGAATTTTACAAACATTTTAAAACTCTTATCAAGAAATTTTTCATGAATGTTTTTAAGAGTCATTTATTTTCATCCAGCCTTCAGAGAACTTACAACACAAAGTAAAGTGTGATTCAAGATCCAGCGCTCACAAGTCAACACTTTTCTCCAATTGTTTTTATTTGAAATGTTTGATACTTTTTCTACCATTGGTTTATCAACATAGAGATATCACTTCTTCAACGATGATGTATGTTATTTTACTTATTACATCACCCTGGTATTTACGTTTTACGTTATGCCAAGTGAATACGTTGTAAATAGTTCGGCGCTTGCAGCGTGTGTCTTTTGTTTTTTGGAAGTGTATATACATTCGCGCGGCGTTTTTTGAGCCTCTTTGTAAGCTAAGATTAGATAAAAAAACAACTCTGTGTCTGTTATATTTTATATTAAGAAGTACACGAGAATATAAATAAATATCAGATTAAAGTAGAAACTTGTCTAGACGGTGTAAATACGATACATTTTTTTAAATTGGAAAAGAAAATCATATAGCTTGGATCATTCGAATTAAAAATAATTGGTCATCGAATTAATGGAATAATTTGAATGTTTCAAATATAACTGAAAGTAATCGAATGAATAATAATCGCTAACAATTTGAATCATCTAGGTATAACGCTAGGATGTCGTTTATGAAATTGATGATGATGATGAAGTACTTCCGTTATTACTGATTACATCTAATACGTTGTTTTGGTTTAAGGCGAGAAATTAATTGCAATTAATTTTAATTCCAAATGATATTGAAAACTTTACAAGATAAAGTGTTAATATTTGGTAGATTTTTTTAAAATAAATCAGAGCAGTTGCTGACGCCAATATAAATAATGTTATTTTCAGAATAAAAATAAAAGTTTAAACCATTATACAAAAATCAAATATGATTTTTTCAATGGAAAAGGCCACACATGTGTTATGTTAAACTAAACAAACATTATTGTCAACTTCCCGCTATAAGAAATAAGTTTAAATAAAACTATTCCTAATCTATTTTTGTGTTTACTTTTTTTTGTTCCTCCATTACAGCTACATTGAACTCTAAGCGAAATTTTGTGGTCCTACGAAATTTTTTATTATTATTATTATATATTTGTATCGCTTAAACTAAAAAAACAAAAAGTACAATCAATAATAAAATATAGACAGGCAACAGTATTTACGGGAAAATGTATGAAAAGTCTACTAAGGTATCTTTGAAAAATTAACCTATTCTGTCATTCTAAAAAATACCATTTAATAATAGCCTGAAGTTAAAATGTATAAACAAGAGAATTGTTATTTATATTTTCATTTTTGTTCGAAAGAAAACAGAATGAATGATTAAAACTGGTTTTCTATCAGTAAGTCACAAAATTGCAATTCAGCTACATACAATAATCAAAGGCAGACATCTAGTTCTTGCTGAACATTTAAGATCAAGTTTCTGATGTCTACTATTTCTAGTATTACTAGATGGTAATTTTCTTTTAATTGTATACCTATCCATTAATTTCTTGGATTTAATTTCCACTTTGCTACTAAAAATTTTTATAATTTATACTGTTTTTTTTTGTAGTATTTTTACAATTTTCAACACCGGATGCTTATTTTATTGTTTTTACCATCTTTTTTGAAAAAAAAAGGGTAAAATGTATACGTATATTTTTTATACCAAAATTACAAAATATCGCCCTAAAATGCACGAAGTATCCGCAGCTAGCGCTAGTTTCGCTTTTGCTTCCCTTACCATGACTTCGCACTGAGCGAATATTTTCTATTCTAGAAACTCCTAAAGTTATAGTTCTGTTAACTGAACGATTTTTTGCATCGGAATTTTTTTCATTTACCATCTACTTTCGTAGAGTACATAAAAGTACAGCAAACTAAGTTTACCAACAATTCTTCGTTGTTTCTCCAAAAATTGGCGATCCCTCATTTTTTTTTCCTTTTGGCAAATTTTTCATGTTCACTTTTTGTTTTTGTTTTGTCAGAAGTTCCTCGCTTCAGAAATACCAAATTAAGTTAAACTTATATCACCTGAACTGGGATATTAGAATGATTGAAAAATGCTATTGATGTTAATTTTAGTTCTATATTTAATGCAATTTCAGGTAAACGAAAGTTTAAACTATGAACAACTGGCCCTTAGTCAATCAGATGAATTAATTTTTTTACTGTTAATTTTTGCAATAAATTTGAAAAACAGCATTTTTAAATAGAGAATGAAGGTATTTACAAATTACGGGGTTGCAACTGGTACTTAAAGGGGGTTTAAGGTAGGGTGAAGTTTTCACATCGGAGGATGTCATTTTATAATCTTAAATTCACGTGTTTCGGAATTTTTGTATAAATATGAACAGTAATTGAGCTATTGAATTTATTTTTACACACTGTATATTCACCGTTAATTGTAATAAAATTATCAAAAACCAATTCAGTTATATATAAAGAGAAAATAAATTGTGAGATGTCGGCGCAAAAGTACAACTGAAAAGTTCCCGTGCGAAAGGTCCGTGGTTCAAATCCGGGTTGAAGCCAAATTCTTGTTTTTAAAGTTTATTTTATTTTATAAATTATTAAAATCTAGAAATTCAAATCTTTGTGTTAAATATATTTAAAAGTGTTATTTTATGTTAATAACTTCTAAATTACTATTTTAAACGTTGTAAATTTTCTTCAATTGTGCTCAAACTTCGTCTATTATTTGGCTTATGTAAATATTTTATCCAATTTTTGTAGATCGTATGTTTTGAAAATAATATAGGTATATATTTCAACAACAAAAAAATAAAGGTATATCGGAATTTGAATAAAAACTGGAATCGCTGTTTGTGTTTCTATCATTCAGTGCTTTAAGCTTATATTCACCTAGCGAGCGAACTTAGAGAAAATAGTTTTGAGCCAAATACCTTACGAAGGAAGGTGCTTGCCTTAGATATAAAACGGCTCAGAAAATTAAATTGGTTAGGCTTAAACTGCTTCCCTAAGAACTCATGAAATACATACACTAAATAACATTTTTCCACTTCGAAATTCAACCGCAAAGTTTTCCGTTTACTGACATTAAATGACAGCTTTGTCGCTCGCCGAGCGTCAAACTTGACAGATTTTTTGCTCGTATAATTTAAATTAGCTATAATATAATATTACTTTTTTTTTAATAAATTATTTTCAACTTATTTGTACGAAGCTACAGGTTTTTTGTTATATTATCCAAGTTAAATGCTTTTTCATGATTAACATAGGTATAGATAACAGATTATACACTACTTACGACAAATTTTTAGTTTTAATATCTAGTTCTCAAAAAATTGTGATCGTAGAAAAAATATTGTGTGAATTTTAAGCGAAAAGTTGGTTGCCGTTTTCGACAAGTGGCAAAGTATTACTTTTCGCTCTTAATATGCAAATAGCTATTATTACAATATAAAAATAAATAAATCTTACAAAAAAGATAACTAGGGATATATTTACATTTTTTTTTAAATACATTAATATAGAAATTTTTGGAGGATGGAGTCATAAAGTTATTAATGTAGAAGTAGTTGGTAGGGATATTTTCGTTTTAATATTGATGGAAGAAATTAATTAATGTAAACGGGAATTTTAGAAAATATCAGAGGGTTTTTTGGGAAAGTAATATGTAGATATAGATTGGAAATTGCAAATGGAATTTGTTGGATTTATGTTTAGAAGTTGTTAATAAAGTGTTAAATAAAGAAACTAATATAAAAATGGTAAAATAAATTTTATTTAATCAAAACAGGAGAGTGGACCAGGAGAATAGCAAACGTTATATTTTAAATTATTGAGCCCACCCCAAAATTAGGATTTTATTGATTGGAAATCAGAAAGCCAAATGAGGTTTCCATATCAGTTTATATTTTAAAAACCAGATGAATTTAAAAATTTAACGGTATATAATTTTTAGCCATAAATTGGTAAACGATCAAGTTTTAGAAAGATTATGATAATCATTGGAATATTATTATTTAATTACTAACATTATTATATTATGCCTATCACAAGAAAAATCCATATTTTCTTAATTTTTCAAAATACTAATTCAGTAAATATTAGGATTCCATTATTTTTTTTAAACCATGACAAAATATTTACAATGAATAATATATTTAGATACATCTGAAATATTCATGTATAGATGTCATTTCAACATAATAATTATTCTATAAAAAAAAGCAGATTTCGGAAAAACAAACATTAAACGAGAAGGAAATCATTTAGTCTGAATATATTACGCTCTTGTTAGCAAACAAATTTAAGTGATTTAAATCACATACCACAGAGGTAAAAATAAATATTAAAGTGTCAACAAAACTTGTAGTAGCTCGGTTATTTGTTGAAACAGTTATAACTCAAACCGTCATCGAATAGAAAAACGTGGTTTCCATCTATACAATGGTTATAGATAGATGTATATAGGGTGTTCAACTCTAGTAAAAAACAAAAATCATTATAAATATAAAAATTCTTTGAAAAGATAATTGCAATAAAGACATTGATTTTCTTTAAATTTTAATTCTTTATATTATACGTCAAACCATTGAAATTTCTTATGGACACCAGCTTTGTAGCTATACTGGGTGAGTTACTAGACCACGAACAATTTAATCAAAGAAAATATATAATTGTTAATTTATTTTGGCTTTTTTACTACAAATGCAGGACCAATGACACAAAATCAACTTATTTCATTTTATAGTGGATAGGAATTAGTCAGTTTGTATTACGGACTTCTAATAAATAAAAAGGTAGACTAGAAAAGCATTTTTACGATAAGAAGGCGGTGTTGTCATGTAGATTTTTTCCTTTACCTAAAGATAACGTTATTATTATTATTATATTAATATTATAACTTGATTGAAGATTGGAATGGATGTAAAAAACTCCCAGTTGACAGAACAATTAAATCTTGACTATAAAGCATTTTCAATAGCAAGGAAAGTATTTTCAAATTCAAATTAAAATTATTATATGTATTAAATGGCATTAATATTTGAAAATTTAAAGAATTTCACAAAATATCTAAAATGCAATTTTTAATGTTTTAACTTAATGTTTCAAATAAAACGAACGTAATGCAATACAACAAACAATTGGGTTAATACGGCTTACATTGAACTAGAGAATTGTCCAAGGTGGTACGTTGACATTCTAAAAGTAAAACTATCACTTAAATTTTGGCTTTACATAGAAAGTCTTAAGAAAAGTAGACTCGAGTAAGAACTGTCCAAAACTCTTGCCGAATGGCGAGACTCTCGTTTCGGGACCCTAAGTCCCGAAACATGGTAATGGTTGGGAAAAATAGAGTTTTCCTGGTATTCAATTTCATTTTAAACTGTATTAATTTGATGATTTAAACCAATTAGAATTAGTTTAGTATTAACCTAATACTTTGTTTTACTATGGTTTAACCAAAGTTGTTTTAAAAAGTTAACCAATTCTGTATATCAGTTTTTTGACAGCTGTTGTCGTCACTCTTTTGACCACTGTGGTAACTGGCATTATCTATAATAATTATAAAAGGTTCTTCTAAGTATATTAAAAGCTGACTCCCCCTTATTAAAAATTCTGAGAACATTGCAACCTCACACCAGAGATGGGTGCTTTTTAGGTTTTTTACAGGCTTGGAAAAATATTAAATAAGACCGAGTGATCTTGAGTTGAGTTAAAGGAATATCAATACTATTTTATTTAAAACAATCGAATCATGTGTGAAAATAAATCTAATTAAAAATTATAATAGTGTACAAAGGAAGAATGGAGGATAAGAAAGAAACAAGGCCGTCAGCTCGTTCCCCCAAGCTAAAGAAAGAGATCAAGATATACTATTATTAGAAATAATTTACAAGGCGACGACTGGTTCTCATCCAATCACTTCAGTTAAGCTGTGTGGAGCGCGGTTAGCACTTGGACCATTAACCTCATCAACACACTATCAACGGTATTAGTAGGTAAATTCGTATCTTCTCATCCTGCTAAGAGTTACGATTTTACTAATATAAAATCCCTCTAAGTTATAAAATATATTTCGCTTTAGGAAGATTATCTTAATTGTCTTAGGAAAATTATCATTCCGAATTCATTATTACAACAATGGTGGAAAATAAATGTTGGATTAGGTCAAGTTATAAAACCTAAGCTGTACTCGAGAGAGTTATTTTCAGATGCCTAACAGACTGGTTGGTGTGCCTTTTGTATGGTTTTAAAAACCATGAGTTTTGGGACAACCAAGAATTAAAAATGCCCTTTAACTTTTTAAAAATCAAGGCAACATTCTTTAAACTCTTTTGCTAAAGACGAAACAAATTTTTACATATTACGGAGAATGATAATCAAACTGCCATATCTTGCATAAATCGAGGTAGAATCATTTAATATTCATGTAAAATATTGTAAAAAACGCTGTGGAAATTGTATAAGGTAAGGCATATTTTAAGTTTCTAGCAGTTATATCTCACCGACAACAAACACAAATGCAGAAAGGGAATCAAGGTCCATTACCATAGATATAAATTAAACGACAAAGTATTTAAGAATATTGTAAAAAGGTTTACTTATCCGAAAATAAATTAGAAAATGTTCAAGATTTATTTCATGTTTTTCAGATCCAGATGCATTTACCTTAGATTGGAGAATGATCAAGATATTACGTTTATGCCTTTCCTGCTTTTTAGCTATTATGAAGTTCATACCAGAAAGATGTTTGCTTGTCTTTCCTTTTAGGAAGAGCCATCCACGTCACAACAAGATTTCCCTAGTGGCAGGGAAATTGTTCGAAGCCTTCCTGATGGTTAAATACATTGTGAATGGTACAGTAATCTAATATTAAATAATTATATGAAATTAAATGTATTAAATATAGTAAAAACATATTCGTTCTAAAATTGGCTAATTGAACACCCAGTGGTATCTAAATTACATTGATTATACTCGGACAAAATATTGGAGAAGGTGAGTCATATGCATGATTAACACTGTTATCTATGAATGAAAATTCCGACTGAGTTAGCATAGGCGGCGTATCAAATACCAAATAATCATTAAATATTTATTAGGTATATGTTAGTAAACTTTGTTAAATTTGTTTGTCAACATCTTTATTTAAACAGAGATGCGTTAAATATACGTTTTTGATAGTTTTCAAGAAATGAATATATTTATTTCCTAATGACTTCGTTATCTGTGTTTAATGGTTTTAAAATGTGTTTTAAGTAAATGAATGATAGACGGGTTACAGTTGAATATTGTCAGCACAGGCACAAAGACAGTTGAAAACTAACTTTCGCCGAAGTTAGATTTGTATCGCTTTAACTATTTACGATAATTATTTTAAATTTTATAAACACTTTTTTGTATAAGTGCTCTTTTCTGATATACGAGTAGGTGTTCATGTTTGTGCCTTGCAATTTGGTAGTGGTAGTGCATATTCGAGGAGTTATATTTATTGTGTAGTATATTAGGTAGGTACTTTAAAAGTTTATTAAATAGTAAAATATTGGTGTCTTTATAAATTTAATAAAAACAATTTAATAGTAGAATTATATTGTTACAATAGTAGTGGATTCAGAGGCGGGTCCAAGTGAAACCCAATTATGTCGGCAAAAGTCCTTATCAAAGGATGAAAAAAACATATGAAAAGTGTATGATGGGCTGAAACAGACACTTCCTACAAATGACGCTGTAAACCGCAGTTCTTTTTTAACTGGAGTATCTGTTTCAACAATTGAACGTATTGTACGCGAAAAGACAGAAAAGGCTCCTTATAAGCCTCTAAAACGCATACCCATGGTCGAAAATTGTTGACGAAAACCAAAAACAAATCATTCGAAGAACTGTACATTTTTTTTTTTTTTTTTTTTTTTAGAAAACAAAAACAAAGCCCCAACACTTAAAGTTGTTCTTACGAAATTAAGAGAAAATGAAGAAATTCCATTAATGAGCCGTGAAACTTTACGAAAAATTTTATGGGGCCTAAAATTTCGTCTTGTCAAACGGTGTAGGAAATCAATTTTAATTGATAGGTCAGATATAGTGTCCTGGCGACGGCATTATTTACGTCATTTTAAAGAGTTTAGAGGCACTAAAAAAAAGATATACTATCTCGATGAAACGTGGGAGAATGCTGGACACACGGTATTTAAGATATGGCAAGATACTTCTGTAACTAGTCATCGCCAAGCTTTTATAAAGGGATTATCTACAGGTTTGAAAGCACCATCGGGTAAAGGAGAGCGCCTAATTGTTATCCATATCGGAAGTGACAGTGGATTTTTGGAAAATAGCACTCTTGTGTTTATATAGAAAAAATCAGGAGACTACCAAAAGAACATGCATGCGGAATGCTTTAAAAAATGGTTAACTGAAGTATTACAGCGTGTAGAACGAAATTTAGTTATTGTACTAGATAACGCTTCCTATCACAGTCGATGAGTTGAACGCATTCCGATAATGTCCAGTAGGAAAGCGGATATGCAAACCTGGCTGCGGGATAAAGCAATAACATTTACTGAGGAGATGCTTAAAGTGAAATTAATGGACCTAATAAAGGAACACCGCCATAAATATATTCAATATGTTGTCGACACAATGGCTCGTGATCGTGGTATTACGATACTAAGACTTCCTCCTTATCACTGCGAATTCAATCCTATTGAACTAATTTGGGCGCAAGTGAAAGCTCGAGAAAATAAAACTTTTAAAATAGCCGACGTTCAAAGTTTATTAAAAACCGGTATAGAACGTATAAAACCTGAAGATTGGCAGAATGCTATTTCCCATGTAATTAAGGAAGAAAATAATATGTAACGCTTGGACGGTATGATCGAAACGGTAGTTGAACCTTTAATCATAACTTTGAGTTCCGACGATAAAGACGGTTCCATTGATAATTCTGCAGAATCAATGGATTACGAAACTTCATAGATTTAGAATTCAAGTAAGTGATACCAAGCCTAATTTACATATTTTTATAATAAACAAAATACAATTATAATCATAGATGAATTATTATAACAAAAATAGATAACCAACCTACTTTCATCTAGTAATATTCACAAATACCCATTTAATTTGCCAATATAGTATTTCTGCGACACTGGAAAAGTGCATTTTGATATGATAACGATACCTTTTGCAGTTTTAAGGCGCACCTTCTTCAATATTTTGTTCTGGTATGATACCCCATTTAATTATCCATTAGTGTTTCTACGCCACTGGCATAATATTTACATATTTTAACAATAAACAAAACAAAATTTTAAACATAAATGATTATTACTACAAAAATAGATGACCAACATGCTTTCATATAATATTATTTACTATAACCGCATTTAATTTGCCAATAGTTTTTATACGCCACTGGCGTAATTCATTTTGGCAATAAACATGCATTTATGACTAGTTGGCATGTGGAACCGATAACTTCTGCAGTTTTAAGCGCGTGATTCCATTCATTATATTCTGGTATAGTATTATTGTTATACGTGAACAGGAAGAAATCACTTTCTTCAATATTTTATTAATATTTAGTCTAGGTAGAGGCGCTTGATAATTTTAACGTCTCTAACAGAACGTGCCCTAATACAATATGTGGCCTGTTTTACGAAATATTAAAAAGTATAAGGACAGCGTTAAATTAAAAATTTTACCTAGTAAATTCTAATGAAAATAAAAAGAAAACAATCAATAATTTTGATCATTTTTTACTAGATTTTAGGAAAATTTTTGCTATATCGGCAATATTTTGTAATATAGAAGCTGACTATAATATTTTCTAATATTTGAATAAATTCAATATGAATTGTAGTTTGATAACAAAACTACATATTAGTTAACTATATCTTTAACAAAACAAGAGTGGGTTTCAAATGTTGATACTGGTTTACGAATGTATAATTTTCTTTCCGATTCAAATATTTTGGATATAAACTTGGGCTATCTGTACTTGGTAAATATAAAACATCTTGTTGTCTCAAATTACCCAGATATAATGTAAAAAACTTTTATATTTTTTATGAGATTTTTAATAAAACACGGCATCATGTTTTAATTTTTTCTTAAAATAAATCCGTATTTAATTACTTTTCAATTTCTTTTTTAAAGAAAATTTCATAAAGTGGTGGCCAAGTTTAAATGAATGTAATTCAAATTGAATATAAATTTAAAGATTTTGTACAATACGGAATAAACAAATACAGAAAAATTTAAATTAAAATTTTATTTAACTAGTTCAAATAATCATACCTGCTAATTTAAAAAGAACATGTCATATAGACATTATGTGACACCTCACTAATAATACTTTCTTAACTACCTTCTACTAGTTAGTTACCAAAAATCGCTAACCGTAGTTAGCTATGACCTCATAATTACTTAAAAGTCTTCGTGCGAATATGGTTATAGCTAAACAAGGTTATATGGGTATCTGTTGGTAACCTTGCGCAGAATTCATTTATATAAATGTCTTTTAACATAACCTCTATTTTCATTTGTCATTTAATTTTATGTAAACAAATATGATGAAGTACTTCGTTAGATTCACACATTTTTAAATTAAAATTATAAAGCAATTCAATTATGAATTATAGAGTCCACAAATTCTTAGAGAGCGCTATTTGGATTATCTGTTTTGAGTGAGATATGTTTGCTATGAAGTTCTGTCATGTTTGTATTGAGTTTGTTTATGGTAAAGTTAAAGTACAGGAATACTATGAATAAACTTTGTACAATTAAACTTTACACTTAAACGTTCAGATGCTAATGAAAATTCTAATTTTACAATTTGAATCAAATACCTACATATTGTACTGTAAATAAATAATGTGATGTATTTATTTTATATTTTGGTAATGTTTCTATTGTTGTCTCATAATTATGTTTTACAAAAAATGTATGGAATAAAACAAATAATCGTTATTTTTTGGTATATTTCCTATTTTTATTGATTTCGGTGTGTGTTTAAGTGGGTTTATTAATTATGGGCATCACCTTTAATTATGCATGTCTGAATACTTTGCTACAGTTGCCACTGTCTATGTAAATACTGGAGATTTTGTAATCTGTAGTCTCATTAAGAAAAAACATTTAAAAAATTCAACTAAAAATTGTATTTAATATAATATTCAAATTAAATAATCAACTTTCTAAACAATTTGTATTTATTTTTATGTTAACTGTGTTCACATAAGAGGATGTCTGGATTCTAGTCTCGGATTCTTGTACATTTCTCCATATTTAAGCAGGAAATTGGGAAATCTTAATCATTTTCTTGATCTTGCATGGATCCTGGTATACTATTGTAACGTTTACTAATTTATTTATACTTAGGCACTATTTATATTTCACATTTTTAATTTATTACTTGCAAATCCCAATTTAATTAAATGAATACCCTATAAACAAATATTTGCAAATAAAATTTAACTGAAAATTAATAGTTTTACTTTATTTGACAACATTTATTTTTAAACTTAACCTAGTACGGCAAAAAATTTATTTTTATACAAAAATGTAACAGCCTATAAAAAAATCTAATTCTAATTAGAATATTCTAAGAATGCCCGTGACCAAGCGCAGATTCTGTCTAGTCATAGTCAAGTATTCGTTTGCTGCAGTGTAGTCAGGACAACTTTAAAGCTCCCTGGCAACCTAACAGTTTCTTCTTCCATCCTATCTTTCCTTGAATTTCACACGGGAATGTTCTTTAAATAGGCCTGTCACTACCGATTTTGTTAGGCAAATAGGAGGACCAGGTCCAAAAAGAATTTGGTTGGCTGCGTTCTTGACCAGTGAATCAGCAAGACGTTTACCTTTTGATGTGGCGTGAACTTTGATCCATCTTAAGGTGACCACATTGTTGATGGATACGTCAGCCAAAGCTTTGTGACATTCTAGTCCTAACCCTGAGGTCATTCGTAGTCTGTTCAGGGTGAGTGGTGCTTGTCTACTATCTGTAAAGATGAGCATGTTTTTTCCAGTGGTATTGTTTCTGATGATTTCTTTTGCTGCTATGAGAATACCCGTGAGCTATGTTTGAACTATACTGGCACTATTGCTTACAGCCCATTTTATGTTCAATTTTAAGGATCTAGAGTATATTCCACAGCAATAGCCTTGTTTTGTTCTAGAACCGTCGGTGTAGATAAGAATAGTGCCTGCTACTTCTTGCTCTTCTATTTGTTCTGTTATACCTTTCTATGGCTTATGGACGATATATCTTAGTAAGATGGAGTTCATGTTTGCTTGAAGCAGTGAAAGCGTAGTAAGCGCATACTGCCAAAAGCGACGTCTCGCCTCTCCAGATCCTACATCAGGTTTTATTCCAAATGTACGGAGGCGTGTTGTTTTCATCAGAGCAACCTCCTTGATGTAAATATCAAGACGAGTGAGACTAAGAATGACTTCCATGGCTCTGGTTGGTTTGGTTTTAATGGCTCCTGTTATGTTGAGACATGCTATTCTTTAAAATTGTTCTAATTTGCGGATAGCTGTCAATTTTTGGGTTTTCGGTACCGACCATATGTTAGTATGATGGCCATGTAGCTCCATAAGATGACTCTAAGGGAGAAACTCCAGGTGCGCCCCACGGTTCGACGACATTGTTCATAAGCGATGTATGCTCTCTTGACTCTGTTTTCTTAGTGTAAGTTCAATGGTAACTTGCTGTCAAAGGTGAGACCTGGGTACTTTACCCCTGTTGCCAAGTTTAGTTTTGTGTTTAGGAGTTCTGGAGGCTTTAATTCCATTTTCATCATTTTCCGTGTAAAAAAGAGCATTTTTATCTTCTTGGGATTTATTGCACTACTGTTCTATAATTTTGAGAGCTACTTGCACCCTTTTGCAGAGTATGTTCTCAAAATCCCCTGTTTGTAGAATGACCAGGTTATATGCATACGCTGTTGTGTAGAGCGACTGTCATTATTTAGGTGGCTGATGAGGGTGTCCTTGTAGCTTATCTTACGTATTAAAACCTTCTGACGAGAATGCGATCATTATGTTCGATGTACTAATATTTCTTCTACAAGAAATAAAGAACTTTCACTAAAAAGTATAAAAAAATACAAGTTGAAATTATTCTTAGTGAATAAACAGCAATTTAAAAAGAACAGAATTTTAACGTTTGACGCTAGTGCAGATTTGGGCACCTTAATTGTAAATACAGTGATTAACTTGCAAAAGAAGAAGCAAATATATTTATAGTATAACTAGGTATTGCCCGTGTCTTCGCACGCGCGGAGTCGTGTTTTTATTTAAAATAAATGCGTGACTGCCCAAAAAAGAAGGGGCAGTACGTTTGTTGGGGTTCATAGTATGCATGTAATAGTTTTATAGATTAGAGTTAAGTAGAGTAATCTAATATTTAAGTGTAGTAATCTAATTAAGAATATCTTTGTACACCACATTTCTCTAGCCTGCTTTCATCTGCTAAAATCACCAGATTGCATGCAGAACCAACTCTCTTCATTGGTACTTATATTTGATACATATACTGAAACTAATAGCTAAAAAATATGATAACTACGTTTGGATGCGATTTTCGCGGCGTTGCGAAAGCTAGTTAAACTAATTTAACGGTATTCCATTTTAGAAATATATTCTATATTTAGCTTTTCTCATCTACCATTTAAAAAACTGAGATTTTGGTGAAAAGCTACAAAGGCGTAGAAACGCCTTAAATTTTTTATACAAATTCCGACTTGTATCTCGGAATTCAGACTTGTATCTCGGAATTAGGACTTATAACTCGTAATTACGACAATTGACCTGTGTTGGGATTTTTTATAAATATTCACAGTAATTGAGCAAATGAATTTATTCCATTTGTCTGTCACACACTGTATATTGGATGTGTGTACATTGGTGAGAACACATTCTTAAATGTCAAAAAGTTTTTATAACTCTTGCTAACCTCTTATTCAATAATACCCATTTTGATATTTTGATTTGCACCAAATCTGAGAAAAAGGAATCTCTTTTCAAAATCACATTCTTTTATAAATTTTTTCAATAACTAGTTATCGTTTTTGAATTCTAAGTTGTATTTTGTAATTCCGAGTTAAGAGTCGGAATTTCGAGTTACAAGTAGAAATTTCGAGTTACAAGTCGGAATTCCGAGTTACAAGTCGGAATTCCTAGATACATGTCGGAGTTCCGAGATACAAGTCAAATTTCCGAGTTACAAGTCGGAATTCCGAGATAAAAGTCGGAATTCCGAGATAAAAGTTAGAATTCCGTGATACAAGTCAGAATTCCGGGATACAAGTCCGAATTCCGAGATATAAGTCAGAATTTAATAAAGAAATAGGCGGTTCTATGCCATCGTAAAAAACACATTTAATGAATTTATTATCAATAGAATTTATTTTTAACTCAATTGCTAAATTAGCTTTTGTTTCAAGTCATTCGAGACTATTAGAACATTATTTTCCGGTTCATACACTTTTTCCCAAAAATAAATAAATAAAAAAAATGTTTGGGAACAATTAAAATTTGAAGTAATTTAAACCGTAAATTCCAACAAGACATTTAATATGTATTTTGATCTTTTTAAAAATCCAACTTAATGATATTTCTGTCAATAACGAAAGTCGGCCATTTTGTTTAGAGTATAAGTGTCCACTTAAAATTTTTTCCCAATTTTAATCCGAGGCGCTTTATAAGCAAATCAGGTATTAACGTAGCCCTGGACTCATTGTCACCCGGTACAATATAAATATATAAAATTGTAACCTACTTTAAAATGATTTACAGTTCTACCCCGTATTCTTAATATACTCGAACAGCTGTAGAAAACAATGCCCGCTATTCTAATGAGCCAAACTATATAAATAGCGGCTAATCGTATTTCTATTTTAACCCCAGATACTTATTTCGAATTGTTTGGCATGTTTCAAAATGAGTTACTTTCTTTTTTTGGACCGAAATAGATATCCATCATTGAGATATTGAGCTGACAAACACCACCTATCAAAATAAGAGTGGAAATAAATATTGACAATTTAAAAGCCATCGAAGTAATATCCGTCACTTAAAAGTTTATCTTCGGGATTTCAAGCCACTTTAAATTCGTTTCTGTAAGGTATTTGAAGAATGTTTTATTTTAAATAGATTTCATATGCGTTGTTTTAGTAAAATGTATTTTTACACAAAAAACAGTAGTCGAGGAAAAAAGTAAATTTTACCTTTAGATTTCAACAGATTATTATTATTTAATTAAAACATAATTCAAATTTATGAACAGACTAATCCAATCCCTTTTTTTTCCATTATGATATATCCAAATTTAAAATTATTAAACAAAGCAAACATTAGTATTATAGGAGTTTGTCAAAAAATTTAGACGAATTTAAAATTTTCTTATTTGAACTAGATTCTAACATCGACTGTATTGTGCTAACGGAGACATTACAGATACTCGATATTTCAACTTTCAAAATGCCAGGATATTTTTCACTTTATAATTTTGGAACATTAAATCGAAATGATGGTGTCGTAGTTTTTATAAAACCTGAAATATATCTCTCACATAAAATTTACGAAATTAGTGATAGTAAATTGATTCAAATAAAGTCAGTAATAAACAATCAAACCGTAATCATTAATGCAGTATATAGATCACCATCATCTCGAAACATATATAAGTTTCTAGCAAATTGGTCTGATATTTTTTCTAGCGACAAACTTGACATAGCAGTATCCAAATTCATGAATATTATTCAAGATGCGCTTAAATTGTCTGGAAAACATATATCAGTAAATAACAAAAACTTTAGAAAGCAAGACTGGATAACGGGATCACTTGTAAAATCGGTCAATAAAAAAAATAAAATGTATAAAAATCTAAAAACTAACAAAAACAACGAAATGTTAAAAGAGAAATATGCTCGTTATAAAAACATACTACCTAAACTGCTAAAGAAAATTACTATAAAAACCGATTACAGAAAAATAGTGATTCAAAAAATACATGGAAAACTATTAATGAAATTCTGAAATCATCAAAAACTTCTCATATTTCGCAAATAAAACTTGAAAATGATTTAATTAGTGATCCATTCAAGATTGCTCAAAATTTTAATGATTTTTTTATAAACATAGGTAAAAGTCTGTCAGAAAACATCAATCTAGATAACAATTATAAAGAAAATATTATTACCAACCAAAATTCAATTTTTCTCTTTCCTGCTAAAGAAATTGAAGTAATCAACGTCATATCAGATCTTAAAAATAAAAAATCTCCTAGCCCCGATGGTATAAAATCAGAATTAATAAAACTCATAATACCGTTTATTATAAAACCTCTAACATATATCATCAATAAATCTCTAAATGAGGGTGAATTTCCTACACTGTTTAAAAGGTCAACAATTATACCGATTTATAAAAATGGAGATAATACAGAAATGACAAATTACCGTCCAATAGCACTAATATCTAATTTTAGTAAAATTCTCGAAAAAATTAAAAAAAACAGATTAACTGGTTTTATAAATAAGGAAAAAATAATGTCCGAATGTCAGTTCGGTTTTCAGGAGGGGAAGAGCACCCAAGATGCCATTCTAAAATTGACACAAAAATATATAAGGCAGTAGATAGTAAAAGGTCATGTATAGGTGTATTTTTAGACTTAGCAAAAACCTTTGATACCGTCGATCACCATATACTATTAAAGACGCTTGAAGACATGGGTATAAGAGGTACCGCACAAAATCTTTTTAAGTCATATCTTTTAAATAGAACTCAACAAGTTAAAATAGAGGACTCTTAGCGATAAACAAGTAATTACATGTGGTGTACCTCAAGGTACAGTGTTGGGGCCAATTCTTTTTACGATATATTTAAATAATATTTTTCTGGTCAAGTCCAAAGGTGATATTATTAGCTTTGCAGATGATACTGTAATTTTTTACAAAGATGCAACATGGTCCGATTTAAAAGCAAAAATTGAATCTGACCTTCCCCGAATTAAAGAGTGGTTCGATAATAAGCTCTTATCTATTAACTTTAAGAAAACCTTTTTCTTGCCCTTCTGCAGTTATAGCTCACATCTTCCAGACTTTGATGAATTATCAATTCAAGGTGATCTTAAAATTAAATTCACTATAAAGTACTATAAAATATTTAGGCATTATAATCGATAATCATCTCAGATGGGATCACCATATAATCAATCTTCTTAAAAAGCTTAGATGTGTAGTATACAAATTAAAACAGGTTTCTTATATACTCGAAGAGCAACATTTGCGGATGTTGCACCATACACTTTTTAAGCCTCACCTTACCTATGACATTATTGCTTGGGGAAGTGGAGCGAATACATACCTCAAAAAAATAGAAATTATACAAAAACGACTATTAAAAATAATTTATAAAAAAGAGCCCCGGTATTCTACACACTTACTTTATTCTGAAACAAAGGTTTTTGACGTTAAGTAATTATTATTTTTAAGTATTGCCACAGCACAGTTCAAAAATAAACCAAAATTAACATATAAATATTACCCATATGATATTAGAGGACATAGTCAATACCTAGTTCCGTTTATGCATAAATCTGTCGGCCAAAGAAGCTACAGTTTCTTGGGACCAAAAATTTTCAATTATTTGCCTATTAACATAAAAGAAGAAAATAGATTTAAAATATTTAAAGTACTTTTAAAAAAACATTTACTGGAATTTCCTAGACTTTTAGTACATGATTTAATAGATAATAATATATAAATGTAAAAAAAACTCTTTATTCTGCCTGCTTATTCATAATTATTCATAATAATTTATAATAATATATATTTAACATTATTAATATTTTTAATTTTTTTGTTCTTTTTATAATATGCTGTCACATACAATTGATCTAATGCTGTTCCTGTCTCCGTATTGTAGATATAAGAATTTTGTATTGTTCTGTTTTTCTATGTATTTAAGCATGTTTTAAAATATCGTTACTAGTCGCATTTATATTTATATATTTTTGTATTTTTTATATTTATATCTACTGTGGAATGTATATTTTGTTTATATTCTAAATTAATTTTTTGTGTATATACCTACAAACAAACACTTTCGTGTTTCGTAGGGTCATTGTTATTTATTCACTTTTTTGAATTTTGTATTTTGTAATAATGTAAATTGCATACTATTTATTTGTAAATAAATAAATTATTATTATATTATTATTCTTCATCTCTTTTTATTTGCCTTTTAAAATGTACCAACTCCCTTCCAATCATAGTTGACCAACTTAGCACAATTTTTTTTTTACAAACTACATTCACTGTATAATAATTTGAGAATATACAATAATCTGGAAGTCTCCGAAAAATGCTAAGGTGAAAGGTCTTTAAAAAAAGGTGATAAATGTAACATACAAGGAAAAAAGTGTCAAATGAATTATTTACTTGATAAAAGTATGATTGTCATACTTATTTTTTTAACTATTATAATGTAAAACTATATTTCTAAACATGTCTTTCTGTCATGAGTAAAAAAGTTTCCTAAAATGACGCTTTTTAATAGTCTTTGGTTAACTTAGGCACCTGTATGCCTAGGACAAATGATTACTGTCATTAAAACTACTTTTTCTACACCCGTATTATAATAATGCACTTATATGCCCATAATCCGTTTCATAATGATACCCATTATGATACAGATTTTTCATTATGATACAGATTTTTAATCAATAGAAACCTACAATTTTTCAATCAAGCATGATGTTTGACGTTTGTCCTAAATTCCTATGTAATTGTTTTAGTTGTCAAAACGTATTAAATTTTCCTAGATAGCTAAACTTCGATAATTATAATATTAAAATGTCTGATATCAGCGATATAGAACACTCCTCCACACATATAGGAGAAAGGAGAAAATGCAGTACAAACTATTTTGCCCCAAAAATCTGTGGTAATACCAGTACCCAAGGTAATACCATTAATTACAATTTTGTAGAATTTTTTATAGAAATACGAGTAATTACTGTTATTGTGTTCAATACCAATATAAATAGAATATTTATAGGTCTTGATTATTTATCGGGTGTAGAAAAAATAGCGTATGCAACTCTCATGTAATGGTTATTAAAACACTCGCATAAACCATACGAAACTCGCCTTTGGCTCGTTTCGTATCCCGGTTAATGCTCGTGTATTAATAACCATCATTACATGATCGTTGCATAATATACTATTATAAAACTACTTTAATAGCCACAAAAACACGAATATGTACCACTAGTTTATTCATACATCTGTACTGATACCTATATTCTGTCACTGTGAACCACTCCACAAGCCGCCACTGCTATAGAATATCTGTCTCATGAGTAGCACTATAGATATAGTTAATTATAAATAGCATAAAAGTCCTGTATATAAAAACATCTGACTCTTCAATTTTAATATATTTTTATAGAGTTCTTGGAAATATTCCTGAAAGTGCAGCAAAGTACCCATAGTTTACGGTATCTTCAAAATAGTAAGCTTATTTTTAATTTTCCGAAGGGACAATGTCAAAAATTGTTGCTGCATCTTCAAGATTTATTAAATAGAGACGAAAAACACCTCTAGTTGGTTATTTTCTTTGTTAGTCAACTTTTTAGAAGACATTTTTTTAAAGTTTTCTATTTTTCCTTTTTGGCAGAATCAGTGAGCTGGCTCTTGTGTGGTGAATAAAAAAAAACTTAAAACATTCGCGTGGTACTGCCCACTTCTTAATATGTAAAGGTTTATCCATCATCTAAAAACTAAACAGTTTTCTTAATCATCTGGTAAGAAAAAAATCACCGTTACTCCATGGTAGCTTTTGAATTTAATAAAAATTATAAAATCAATCCCTAAAATTTCAAATTTAACACAACATAATATACAAATTCTTAATTGACAGTATTGACAAATGACATATACAATGCTGTCGTATTGCCATTTTCTGGATTATTAGGTGACGTTTTTTAAAACAATTAAACTATAAATATGCTGAAAGTTCAAACATAAATAATACTGTTACGCTGGTTTTTGGTATTACAATTTATTTGAACTCAACTTTTACAATAACTCAATTCAACTGACACAATAACTTTAACTGATAACATTAACGTTTAACGTCTATATAGCTTATATAGCCTTTTCCTTTTAGTCTATTCTCGGCTACGTCATAAACTTAATAAAAACATTAATAACTCTGGCAAATGGAAAGATAAA
The DNA here is from genome assembly GCA_927349885.1 of Psylliodes chrysocephalus. Classification (NCBI taxonomy): domain Eukaryota; kingdom Metazoa; phylum Arthropoda; class Insecta; order Coleoptera; family Chrysomelidae; genus Psylliodes; species Psylliodes chrysocephalus. The sequence goes on from OV651819.1 coordinate 42,261,240, forward strand.
AAAAATTAAAAGGAGCCTTATTTTTAACTGTATTATTCAAAAGAAAATATCCAAAATTTTTTGCAGAGAAAATTAAAGTACCTTTCAAATAATGGGCTAGTTGACCCCTGTCCAGAGAGATAATCCTATATCCATGATTTAACGATCAAAAGAAACTCTGCTTGATAGCAAAATCAACCTATCTCGGGTTTATCTGGAAAAACTTCCGCCAATGAAAATACTTCAGGTGGACTGTTTTGATTGGGTTACTCTGTATAGCTGTTTTCCACCGTGCACTCGTACGTATATATTTGTTTGATAACCTAATTTAATGAATTTTTTAAATTGAAAAAATTGAATTTGCCGATACATTCCGCTCGAGTCAGAGAGCGAAAATCTCTTTGTTGTTTTGCAAACGATTCAATTGAGTTTGTTAATAAAAGCCGTGGAAGAAAAACAGGAAACAACATAGAATATTACTATTTGCCTTCGTGATTTTGTAATGGAAATAAACAGGAGCACACTGTTCGTGATTTCCTTTGTGAGGTGACTGAATTTAAATTTTCAAATTAATATAACCTTTGGTGCGAAGAATTTGCAATATTTTTGGAAAAATCTAATAAGATCTGCAATTCGGTGTTGTCCCACTTCAAGAAAATATTCAGCGACTCTCAAAATGATAGGTACACAATTTTAAACTCACTTAATGTTTTGAAAACATACAAAAAACTTTAGACAACAAAAGAATTAAGTAGATGACATTATTAAAATCTACAAAAAAAGTTGAAATAATTTAAAAAATTTAGTACCAAGTAAAAAAAAACAAAGTAGATGAAAACTACACATTATATTTTAAGCCATGTTTTCTCTATGCTATACCTATATTCCCTCATCGAAATCACTAAATTTATTTTTAATTCATTTTAATAATGTATATTTTAATTAATTCCCGCCCGAGGACATGTTGAAGATCGCCCGTATTTCTGTTTTGCAGGAATTCCCGTTTTTCAACAATTGTGAGTACCCTCGTAGGTTAAAATATTTCTATATTTGCCGAAATCCGAATGAGCATTTGTAGATTCAATTTAGTATCAATTATCTACTTGTATTTATCAAGGTACTAGTAGGACATTTTTTATTTTTAAAATGTAAACAGTCGGCTGTAGTGGTGGTACCTTCCACTCCGGATTACCGATCTTCAAGCTTGCCTAGGGAAAAAGCATAAAGTAGGTGACAACTTATAATTGTCCTCTTTGATTTCCGGCCATCGTGGGCTCCTCTTATCTCTTATGTTACCGACCAGTGACGAATCCATACAGTGACCGTGCCATTGATACTGAACGATTCATGTTTATTTTTCTAAGGTAGGAAACCGATTATCATTTTTTACAATTAGTTTGGGACACCCGTCCGATAAGTGAAAGAATTTTGATTCATGCTCAGTATTTTCATTTTATCCCTCAGTGGGAAACCCTTGGCAATTTTTTATTTAAGAATTTATATAGGGTAGACTGCTCTCCGTTTCGACGACTCTATCCAATCTGTTTTAAGAAGTGCTAACACTGGAGTGAGAGGTTTAACCCGTTTTCATTTTTTCCTAATTCACACACTGTTTTGATCGGCTTTGGCAAATCACAAAATAACTATTACTCTAGCCATCGCATATTTCGTCCGAACACCGTGGTAGATATTATCATTCTCGCTCGACGAAATGGCCACCGACGATCGGTTAAAACTAGGATACAGGGGGGTTCCGAACACTTTATTCAAATTTATAGGAGGGTTTGCCTGTACTGGACTTACATTCTATATGGTTTAACTGTAGTGATAGTAAACTTAATTTTTTAACACACTTATATTAGCTTCACCTGTATGTAAGTTTGTAACTCTCCTTTGGACTCAAGTGGCTATTACTGTCATTATATCCCACTAAGTCAAGTTCATTTGTGGCCGAACGGTCTAACGCGCGGGTTTTCGATTGCGAGACTCACTGATCGTGGGTTCTAATCCACACGGCTAAAAGGCAGCAGATCCGCAAGACAGATTTTAGTGATTTGTCCACTTTTTGGCAAGCCGTAAAGGAATGTGAGCTATTAAGGAAAAAGTTAAAGACCGTGCCAAGCAACTCTAGAACCACGCACCTTACACCCCGTTACCAGGCTCAAAAGTCTGCATGCCATCCCAGTACCAGTACTGACTACCGTGGTCCCCAGGATCAAGCGTGATTCGAAGCTAACAACGTTGGTTCTCAACAAACCGTCTTTCCACAGGTAAACGCCCCCCTTGAGACCGCCCTGCTTATAGAAGAGGACGCTCGACCACAAATACAAATAAAAATCCTAGAGAATACGTTCTCAGCCCTTGTTGACACTGGATCATCCCGGTCCTACCTAGGAGACCGCCTAGCTGAATATCTTACTAGTCAGAAGCAACCCAAGAAGACAGAACCCGCTTCTGCAAGGATTCCTACTCTGTACCACTGAAATTTGGCAACCAAACAATTGTTGAGGATATCAGACACTTCCCCAATTTAAGTGCTGACTTAGTGCTCGGGATGGATATAAACTCGATGTCCGATTAGAGTTTGGTAATGGTAAAATTTTTGTAGGTGATTTGTTGATGCATCCAACACCCCATCCGATACCTTGCTACCCTATTGGGATCATAGAGCAACCGTTAGAGCCATCGTCAGCTCATCCGTTAATTTCTAAAACTCCGAAGAAAATTGCAGTAAGTGCCTTGGTACACGCCGTCAATTCAAACCGTATCGGGGAGAAACCGCCCCCCGAACCACAGAGCGATAGATCCTGGAAATCGGAGAGAAACCACTCTCCGCTGTCTACACAACAAAGCGAGAGATCCTGTAGATCAGAGAGAAACCACTTCCCACCCTCCAACCCACAGAATGAGAGATCTTAGAGATCGAAGAGAAACCGCCTCCCACCCTCCAACCAACAGGATGAGAGCCGTCCGACCAGTGTAGTAACTCCAAGCATCGGTTCTACAGCTGTGTTGGACCAGATTGAAAGCATGTCTCCTGATTTCAGAGAAAGCTGTGATAAAGGAGGAAAAATACCAACAACTGCGACCAAAAACTCTCTGCCTCGATCCGTTAACTCTGTGACCAAGAGAACGTCAATCGTTAATCAGTCTAGGCATCTGGAACGATGCCTGGACTCCGAAATAGCAGATTTACCTGCCGTATAGGGGCCGACTGATCTGTCCCAACCTGTTGTCTGTTTAAACAACCCCATGTCGGTCAAGCAGACTCAAACAACACGAGTATTTTCTTTTGTAGAACGCCTCCACCCTCCCTCTGAAAATTTGAAAAACAGCATAGCTGAAGAATCTTCAAATACGTCGACTACTAAAAACAGAGAAGTACCTTCTAATAGGCCGCCCTAATAGACCAATTAATTGCAGCATTTTACAAAATACGTTCTTGAGAGTAACGAGCTCGTCAACTGTCTTCGGTCCCAAAGTTATCGTTGGTTCCAACCAATATTCAAATAGACCAGTTTCACTGCGCTACATGTGACTAAATCAAAATGAAAATTAAAAATGCACCGTCTAGAAAAAACGTGAGAATCCCCTTAAGAAAATTCAAAATTAATTTTAAAATGGCTAACTAAAGAGAAAAAAAGTCAAAAAGGTTCTATTATCCACGTTTGCATAAGAAAAGTGAAGATGCCCTATACAAATAAACCTTTAAAGCCATTTGACTGATAAATAAAAAATAAATGGATAACATATAATACCATCAGCTCTAAATGACACTTTTTAATTTAACGACCTTAAATATAACATTTATAGTAATATCATTGGCAAGTGTTGTTAACATTATCTCCAATATTGATTATCAGTCTTACATCTCAGAATTTACTATAGGATTTCGATTTGCATCTAGTTGTCCAACCCATATACATTAATGACCTAAGGGCTAACAGATACACCCTTGTACGCCAACAACAATAGGGCACATAAAGCACCAAAAATCATGAGGATTGTTTACGCAAGTAACTGCCCATCAACGACAGCTGTGCATGGGCTTTAACTAATGAAGATAAACCTCATCGGCTACGTTCGAGAATATTGCTGTGGACTATTTTAGTTTTAAAATAAGAATGTGAGCCAGTTAGTTTAATTATAATAAGTGTTAAATACGGTTGTTCGTAAACACGGTGTTTCTAAAAAATGCAGGAAGTAAGTTTGTTTGAAACTTATTATACAGGGTTCGGCAAAACTCTGTCGTAGTTCTATAACTCCTACTTTGCAAAGCTTCACGATTTATTTTAAGAATAACTAAGTGCCTAACCAACAAAATTTTAAAACAAACTTTTTTGTTTATTATCATTCTAAAATAATTATGCAAACCAACGTTGCCTATTCCTTTACACTATTCTTTTTCGGTACCATCACTTAATTAGACAGTTTCGAATAGTAGATTTAGCCAAAGTGCTTCGATCTCCATTTACAAACTTTTAAAAATTTCGAAACAACTAGTCTTACAGCCAAAAAGGTGGCGACTGGCCGGAGATTGTCACCGGAATGTCATTTCACGCAAGTTTTCATTTTATTTTATAGGGATTATCACCGGTATCTCTCGCATTTTATACATGATTCATTTCTTAAAACTCAAAAAAAAATTAACGAATATCAAATTATTCGACGTTGTACCTATATCAAATTATGATTTGTTTATTTTGGAGACAATTAGGTTTTATATCTTTGCAGAATTTAATAAAAACTTGAGATATCTAGTTGTTGCTGAAAAAAAAAAAGTAAAGTTATCTATTTATTACCATTAACAATTAAACACAAATCACCTAATAGATACAACTTTATTTGGAATAAAAAATGAACAAGATTAGTTTAAATAAAACCCAAAAGATTCCACCACTGACACAACGTAAATATCAATATCACTGATGTCGATTTCGGAATCTTCCATGTTTTGAGGCCGTTTAAGTTGGTCTCCTTGGAATAGAAGATTTTTAAAAAATGCTTCATACTCACTAGAAAGGGCCAGAGGATTCATTTTAAACAAAGACAAAAGGTCGACATATTTTTCTTTTTTAATTTGTAGTTGACTTTGATACAAAGGCACTAGGTTATTATTTGAAGAGGATATACGTGTTATACGATTACAATTTAGTCGTCTAAACTTCCCATCAAAATCTTCTTTAAAATTATTAATAAATGCCGTCGATTTTGATAAGTTCAACGAGCATATTTTCTACCAACTAACTAAGTAACGTCTTTCATCTCCTTTTCTAAATATTAATTTTCGATCTGCATAAGTTTTCCAGTCAAGAATTTGAATATGTCTAACATCGTGAACCAAATAGGGTTTATCATATCTTCTTACAGTGCATGCTATAGTTTTCCAATCTTCAAGCCAGTTTGCTTTCCCAACTATTTTTAGTTCCACAGATATAGCATAATGCATCAAATCGCATTCCATCTTACTATGACCGACGACAAGAACTTTTAGTTCGATGGTTTACAATTGTGGAATTTCCTGAACCGCACATAGCTGCCACATATTTGTTGAGATTTTGTCCTCCACATCTATCACTGCAGCAAATAATGTGTTTAATATTTTTAGGAAATGATTTAAAATAACTATAAAGGCAACTAGCAATTTCACAACTCCCACGTTTACCTCCTTCAACTCCACATGTAGAAACAACATTGTAAATAGTAAAGTTGAACGATTTCATACGCTGTTTATAAAATAAGGCATTGTTCGGCGGGTCATTAGGAACCATGAGTATTTGTTGGAGATCAAAATTACAACATATAGTATATTGTGTCACAAGGGCAGAAAATGAGCTTTAGCAGCCAACGGCTATTAGGTGCTAAAGCGTTTTCTGCATCTGTGACTTACAATTGTTTTTCGCCTACCAAAAAAAAAAACAACGAAAAATAAAATATAACAAAAATCTTTAATTTTACAAACACAAGAAACTTAAGATAGTAAAATGTACGAATTTATTTATTGTAGTAATTAATAGTAATTATCCCTTAACATTATTGGCTTCCTCTTGCAAGTTTAGTGGAGTATTTGTTAATTCTACGTCACTGTCTGAATGACTATTCATGTTTACTAATAGACTTACACTGACGTTTAATTAAAATTTATGTGAAACGTCACAGTACGCAAGTGACAGTCAAAGGTATCTAGATATCTAGTAAAAAACTACAAAATCGGGCCTTTATTAGTTTAGCAGCCCATGGGACGACATACGTTACTTTCGGTTATATTAGGGTTGATATGATTCATTTTCACATATGGTAAGCGAAAAAAATATTTTTGTTGAAGGTTTCAGCTAATTTCTTGTTGGACCTTTTTTTCTCCTGGAACCTATCTTTGGCAGCAAGGTGTGCTTGATATTTAGCTTCTATATTTTTCTATTTTATTGCTACTGGGTATATTGTAACTCATATATATATATACGGCACTGGTCCTTTCGCGGACGGTAAAAACCCAACTTATATTCTTAAAAAAATATATGTCTGTATATTGGCGAACTTACGAACGGTAAATTTTTTCTCTACAATCCTCTTTATAAATTGTGTACATTATAGTAATATTAGGATCGGACGCTAAATACTTCCTTTCAGTTTTTTTGCGACAATAATGCGAAGCCATGACGGGACGTGATTTTTGCATTAACACTGTTTAAAAACACCGTAAAAACAATTTAGCAGCACAGAAATAAACCTGTTGTTTTATGCACACACCTAGATATCTCATAACGACCAAGAATGCGCATGCGTGTAACTCAATAATGCCAGTGCTACAACTAGATATCCCAAGATGTCTAGTTATAAAATACATATATTGCGGGTTATCTGTTTTTAGTCACTCTTTAAATAAGTTTGTTTGCTCGAACAAGATATCTAGTTGTTGCATTGAAAAGAGCATAAAAAAAAGGTCAGATTTAACTGGATAACTCAAAATGCATAAATTTCGAGTTATCTAGTTGTTGCACTAAGGGAGAGATATTATAATGCAGCTAACTCTTAGGGTAAATTGTCCTACTTATATGTTTATTTTCTGCCTCCAGTGCATTATCATAAATTGTCCTGCTTAACAACGCCCAAAATTATTCGATGGGGTACATTAGGTGGATTATTTTTTCTTTGTATAAATTGGACATTACTGGCTTTCAACCAATCTCTGGTTTGCCTGGTACAGGAACAAGATCAGGTCAAAACATGATTTATTCATTATTGTAATGATTGTTTATATATCGCAACAATTTGGGCAAACATATAGATTTACAGTGATGGCTTTTTCCCTAATATGTTCCAAATATGACCGCGAAGTACCGGCCGAAGAAATAGTGCACCACGCCAGAATTTTATCTTCAAATTTACCTTTTATGTTAAATTTTACATTTTCCGAAGCAAATAAATAATAGTTGCAGTGTAGGTATTAGGTCCCTGAAAATCCAGAAATATGTTTATAATATCTGCATTTTGTATGGCCAATTAAATTATTGATGCTTTTTCAAACGTCGATTTTGTACACCATGTCATAACATTTTTTCGACAACTGTCAATATTTACGATAAAAAGGCCTAATTGTATAAGTTCCAGGCAATGGTAACTAGACTAAATCTTTTTAAAGTGATAAAAATTAGTCTCAAAACTTATGTTACATACGTTAGCAAGACAACATAAAAACAAATTCAAAAGATATATTATAGATGAGATGACACGAGAAAAAGAAATTGAAATTCTCAGATGGCCTTCTTACTACGCAGAGTTAAATACTAGTAAACTGATCTGTTTACAAATAAAAGGTTATGTTTCTTGAAACAATACAACACTCAAATTTGTTTTTGAAGGCAGCTTCAGATATAAATGGAAAACATTGGAGAAAATGCATTGATCATGTTAAAAATGTTGAAAATTAATTTTGCAAAATAGATATATCAATGGTAAACTTAATAGACCCTATAATTATAAACCTCAGAAAAGACAATGATAATAGTTATGTCACTAGAGATAGTTCTTAAACTTTTTATTTTTTTATTCTTTGATTTTTGGTACTTTTGTGTTACTTTTAATACCAGGAGATTAAAATAGTCTAATCCCATTAAACACACTTAATACTCCTTGTTATTGATTGGTTAAATTTAATTCGTTCAATATTAGTTCGCAAAAGTTTTGTCAGAAGCATAAGGTTTATTTTTATTTTTTTTGTAAGTAATATAACTTTTTATTTAAAATTTAATCTACTAATTGCGTGTATACCATTTTGTATTCCGTGACCTTGTTTATATTATAGAAATTTATTTTGCAAAGTACGCCTATGGAATGTGACGTTATATCCCCAGTTTTACTGCACTCCTCTTTTATTCACACTATAGTTATTGGAGAGCTCGTCGAGCCAGATTCGATTCTGTCCTTGATTACAATCCTTATCCTGTCTGTCAGTCTGACTTTTTTATTAATATTTTTGTGGAAAAAAGATTAATATTCAAAATCCGAAACGCTGAAATTTGTTCTTTACCACATTTAACCCTTAAGTACACACGTGGGGGTACAGAAAACCCACTGATCTGTATTATTTTACTGGATAGGATATAGCCCCCTAAAAAACGTTCCGAAAAATTGGCCGATTTGGGCAAATAATATGGCGGACCGGATGTTATTTAACGTAACCTCTATTTCCATTTGTCATTTAGTTGTGTCAACAAGCTACGATGAGATGTTTTTATTGTGGAAAACAAAGTAAAAAGTATGAAATAAACAATAAACGTTAATTCCTGAAGACACAATATGCTTCACGTTTCCATTTTTATATTTTCTTTCATAAAAAATCAAATCATGGATGAATTTTCCCGAAGGACATCGCCCGCAAAAGGAATAGAAGAAGAATAAGAAGAAAAACTAATCAAATTATAGGTTAGGTATGTCAAATTATCCCAAATTTCAGTTCTGTGAACCCACCATAATTTGCCCAAATCGGCCAGCATTGTTGCACTTCCGGTCTCCTTGGTGGAACGGTTTTTTAGTATGTTAAATATAACCTATATCCTATCCAGTAAAATAATACAGATCAGTGAGAAAACCCCACAAATTTTGTTTTTCCCAGAACTTTTTAATAAACCTGGCACCGCCGCTGAAATGCCAGGTACCTTTCGAGAACCAGTTGGAGTATTAGTACATGCGGAGACGTCGGGCAATGATGTATAATAGTTTAAATTTTCAGTAGTTTCTTGTTAGACCCCACGTGTATACTTGTGTTATTTTTTGGCAGGTATATAATTTTCTGCAATATAGTTTAGAAAAAAATGTTATTATGTTTTAAAAGTAACAAAAAATGGATGATTATACGAAAGAACAGGCAAGGCTACTTCAATTTTTTGACGAGGTGCCATCAGGTGAAGAACCTAGTGACCATAGCAAATCTGATCATTGCAAACTAGAATACCGTGAAAGTGATTCAGTGGCGTCTCTTGAAGATGAACAAGAAATGGATATCTCCGAAGATGAAGATGCACTGATTAGTGAGGTTCAACGGCACTATTGGGGGAAAGATCAGACAACAAAATGGAGCAAAAAACAACTAGAAAGAAGAAATATTAGAACGCGTAAGCAAAATATAGTTTCTGAGTTGCCAAGTCCTAAGTCTGATGCAAGAAAATGCAAAACTCCTTCGGAATGTTTTTCATTGTTCCTGGACTTGTCAATTATCACAATAGTTACAGAAAGTACTAACATAAAAATAGCAAAAGAATTGGCAAAAAATTAAAAACGGACGAAATAAAAATAAAAGCTATAATAGGCCTTCTAATTCTTGCGGGCTCTATACGATCTAATCACCAAAACATAAAAAGTCTCTTGAATACAAGAGAAAAAGCTGCAAAGATCTGTGGTGTAAAAGACGTTAAACCGCTAGGTATAACAGCTGCAAGCGATAGGGTTTCAAAAAGTCGATGCTCAGTCTGCCCAAGAAGTAAAGATATAAAGATAAAATACTTTTGTGGAAAGTGCCTCTCAAAGATGTGCCTGAAACATATGAAAAGTATTTTGAGGCAGTATCTGATGAAAATTCAGAGTTGACAGACGAATAGTACTTAATTGTCCATCTTTTTTGCTTCAAATATTTTTAAACTTCAAATTTGATTTATAATGGTTTTTAAAAACAAATAAAACTAGGAAACTACTAAATTGTTTTATTATATACAGAAATACAAGAAATCGCTGTGGGGTGCTGTGGACACCCCACGTATGAACTAAAGTTCCAAACATTCACGTGTGCACTTGAGAGTTAAAAATATCAATATTATTTCATTCTCCTAATTCTCTATTATGTTTATAAGCTAAACTAATGCACAGTTCACTCATAGGTTGATAGCAAACTCTTATTTCATAAATAAATACATTATGGTTTGAAAGTTGTTTTAACAGAAAATATTAAATAATGTTTCTATTTATATCCTGAAAAACTCTTTTACATTGTTTTAGTTTCAGGCATATTATTCCCTCTATTCCAGTAGGTGCTATTCTTATCCAATCTCTATAAATGCAAATGCTCGGGTGTTTATGGGTATCTCCATCTCCTTCTAATTATTGCTTTCTACAATAGAGACCTCGTTAATTTAAGAGTGGAACACACCTATATCGGTTTATTATTGTGGCGCAAACTTCTATAATTAGTTGTTCCTAAAGTTTATTTCTGTGTTTAATGAAGCACTTAGAAGCAGTCGATGTTACGCTTCGTTAAGTGTCTACAGAGGGTTTAAAACATATATGTGTATACGTATAGATATAAGTTTCTAATTAGTCAGTCATAACTTTCTGAAATAATTTTAACGAAATTACGAACACAATTTTAGGGGTTTGGGGTTGTTACTCGTATACAACAAAATGGCGCCAAAAAGTAGATTATTCCAAATTAAAATAGGGTATGTTTCAATATTTTGATGAACAACTAATTAAAAGTTTCTATAAATTAAATTAATTTAAACATGAAATGTATATCTTCTTAAAGTTGGTCACTTATTAAATTAAAATATAATTCTCAAAATCAATACCATAATGATAAATAGCAATAAATATCAAAAAATAATAATAAATAACAATAAGTAATAATAAGTAACAAAAAGTAACAAAAAGTAACAATAAATAAAAATAAATAACAATAAATAACAATAAATTACAATAAATAACAATAAATATCAATAAATAACAATAAATAACAATAAATAACAATAAATAACAATAAATAAGAATAAATAACAATAAATAACAATAAATAACAATAAATAACAATAAATAACAATAAATAACAATAAATAACAATAAATAACAATAGATAACAATAAATAACAATAAATAACAATAAATAACAATAAATAACAATAAATAACAATAAATAAAAATAAATAACAATAAATAACAATAAATAACAATAAATAACAATAAATAACAATAAATAACAATAAATAACAATAAATAACAATAAATAACAATAAATAACAATAAATAACAATAAATAACAATAAATAACAATAAATAACAATAAATAACAATAAATAACAATAAATAACAATAAATAACAATAAATAACAATAAATAACAATAAATAACAATAAATAACAATAAATAACAATAAATAACAATAAATAACAATAAATAACAATAAATAACAATAAATAACAATAAATAACAATAAATAACAATAAATAACAATAAATAACAATAAATAACAATAAATAACAATAAATAACAATAAATAACAATAAATAACAATAAATAACAATAAATAACAATAAATAACAATAAATAACAATAAATAACAGTAAATAACAATAAATAACAATAAATAACAATAAATAACAATAAATAACAATAAATAACAATAAATAACAATAAATAACAATAAATAACAATAAATAACAATAAATAACAATAAATAACAATAAATAACAATAAATAACAATAAATAACAATAAATAACAATAAATAACAATAAATAACAATAAATAACAATAAATAACAATAAATAACAATAAATAACAATAAATAACAATAAATAACAATAAATAACAATAAATAACAATAAATAACAATAAATAACAATAAATAACAATAATAATGGATATGACCAACACATAGCGATATGTAACAACATTGGAAAGAACATTTATAGAATAATATGCAACAGTGGTGGCATGTCGGCTTGTAAATATCATCTGTATCAGAACCACTATTCATCGATCATATAATTTTTTTCTGGTATCATTATATTCTTGTTTTTCTTTAGAGCGTTAACTTGTACATCAATACTAAGATGATTTTCGATGTAAAGTCAGGCATGAGCAACAGTATTTCTGTTGTTATGAATAACATCTTTTGGATCCCAAATGACGAAATATTTTTCCTAAACATTAAGAAAATCCATAACTGATTACTCGGGACAAATAAACCAATAAGCATATAGTGCATAATAAATTAATTCATCGATACTTATGAATAGAAGCTAAAATATCAACCATTCATCAGGCACGGTTAAATAAAAGATGTACTAATTGTCGATATCGTCTGAAGGTTAAGACACGTGTTCGCATAACATGGCCAACTTTGGTAAATCCCTTTGATGTTCGTCGAAAAAACCGCTCTCAAAGGTACTGTCACATGGGTTTACAACATATGCGCATTTTATCAACAAGTTACTGCGCATCAAAACTGGCGTACGTCCGTTTTACAATAACATAATTATATTTAAAACATAAAGTAAACAGAATAATTACAAAATATCTCAATAAAAATGTGTTAGTAGCATGCCAAAAGTAATATTTTCACATTGTTTTTATTTATCTATCGTAAAATTGAAAAAAAATATTAATTTATTCAATTATTTGTACAATGTAAATCTGGCTTTGGATTACAAAACCCAAATCTCGTCAACACTCAAGTCGACTCGATAGCACAGAATAACCTACCTATTACAGAAGCGAAGGATAGCTAATTTTTACGGTCCAAAATTTTTGCGCATGATTAGGGCCGCTATTTTATAACCGGCAAAACTGTCATGTCACATGCGAGTGTTGTTTTAATGTGTCAGAATCAGTCATTTGTAATTTATGATTTTTTTATCGAATTTAGTGTGTTTTAGTGTTTTCCTTTGTATATTTTTTAACAATAATTTTTGAGTAAATCTGTGTTTAGCGTTTTGCTTTGTCTATTTTATAAACATTGTTTAGCAAACATGTTTTTAATCGAAGAGTTTTTGTGGTAGGTGCTGCTATTTATATATTTTTTATTTATTTTATTAAAGCAAAATAATTTTTTAGTGAACTGATGGAATCTAAAAGAAAAAGATGGTGTTAATCGCCCATATCTACCTCGAACGGATTTGAATACTAGTTTTTTTTTTATTTCCCCAAGTTTCAGAAAGGCATGCAAAATAAATTATGCAATTTAAATGAGGAAAACTGATATCTCTAACTAACAAATAGTTTAAATTTTGATTCAGATATCCAAATTTACCAACGTTATGTGCTACGTTTGAAAAGTACCTCCTGGAGCGAAGTAGAACTAGTAGATATTTTAATCATGTGATAATCTAGCTTATGTGGAATAAAAGAATAGCTATAGATTTGTTTGCGTTTCCAGTTTCAGGTTTCTATTAAAATAAACTAAAAACCTTTCTTTTAAATTGAATTTGATTTCTCTTCTCCTGGTTTTTGTTGCAAGTTGCAAAATAAATTTCATTTTTAGCTGTGGTATTTTTTGCTTTTTGCCATCACTAGAAAATAAAACATGTTCTCATTTTCGTTTAACATTTTTTGCTCTTAATAACCAGATATGTAAATAAGACAAAAAAGAATAAACTGTGACACAAGAGACAACAGACAACTGTCTGTACGTCTCACAGAAGTATATCTACAACTTAGTTACTTTTTTCCAATAAACTGTATAGTTAAAAACAGTTTTCTGCTTTTTTCTATGTACACTGTCACATAAATTAAATTTACTCCGAAAGCTCTAAAATTTAATTCGGAGGAAATAGATTTTACTTGACTTACCAGCTCTGCATTAAAAGACCACGAAGCAGATCCCATCGAGAAACACATGTATTAAAAGAACTTCTTCGAGTAAAATATGTAAAACGAGGTACTTTTCAAATGTAGCAATGTTAACTGTATATTATTTATTTGGCTATTTAATCATAGCAATTATTTTATTATCATTTTTAAATTAAATTATATTTATGTACATATGACAATGTATTTTGTATTTTTTTAGGGTTCCCATGTGGTTAAGAGCCTGTAATCGAGAAGACTTGATTAATATAACTAGTGAATAATTACACAAAAGCTACCAGTTGTGTAAAAAACATTTCCAGCCCAGTAGTTTTTCAGTTGGATCAACTCGAAAACGTTTATTTCAAAATGTACTTCTGACTATTCTGATAAAATTGAAAGAGAAGGAAATAGTATTTTTCAAATAATGCTGGAATTAAAGACGACAACAACAGGTGCAACAAAGATACATAACGATAATTCGACATACTGTCATATATGCATCAATAACTTATGTAATGAATAAAAAAGAATAATCGGCGCTAGTTATATAGAAAAATATCTATGTATGCATCATAGAAAAAGGTAATTAAGAAAGTCAAGTTAAGACCATTGTACGGGTAAATGTCAATAATTCAAGAAATCAAGAAGTGAAGGGTACGATGTACATGATAGGAAAGAGGAAAGGAATATGAGTAAATAAAATTATGGAACGAGGAGAATAATAAAAAAGAAGAAAATGCGAACCTCAAACAAAAAAGCTGGATGCAGTTAAAGAGGGAATATTTAGACTTAAAAACAGAAGATTGGTATAAATGAAAATATATAATAAAACAATTTATAAATGATGGGTTTATATGGTCAGTATCACTGTTTATATGAAGTAATCCACAAAAAATGTTTCTAAAGCAAAGCATGAAAAATTCACGAAAGTAGTAGCGTACAATTATTTTTCTTTTTAAATGTCAGTTTGGATTTAAATCAGTGCTGTGCCGAGTTATTTTGGACATGGGTCGTATCTTTGTCGGTTATAGTGTACTTTATAAGTATTTTTTGTATATCATTCTTTATATTCAAACAAAATTGTGGCATTACAAAATTAGTAGCTCTAATGAAAAACAAAAAAAAAACGAACCAAAATAGCTCACAGACAACACTGTACATATTTATAAAATTTGAAATAATTAAAAATGTATAACAAATGAAAAATGGTAGAAAACTAATGGGCAAAAGGAAAGGGGTGAGAACAGAGAAGTTATTTTGTAAGGCGGTGCTTCTGATTGGGTATGATGATAAATCTTAAATCAGCCTAATGAAATATAGAAAAGACAGAAACATACATCTAAGCTGTATTCCGCGTGATGTAAGCAAAATTAAACAGACAGTCCGATATCAAAGATATTCATCTTAACGGTTTCTTGCAATCGTCAGAAAACAGTTGGTCAGAGAAAATATATCATGTAGCTCTTCAAAAGAAATCAGCCACCAACAAAATAAAAAAACATAAATGGAAATTCCAATTATGTAAAAACAATGCCAGATATGCACATGTCATGTTATGGAGTAACACTTCTCCGTTTTATGAATTTGTAAAGTTAGAGCTCACTAAAGGGACATATATGATCTTCCTCTCAACTCGTCAAAAACCTGCTAGTTGTCACTAAGGGGTGTCTAGGTTTAGCCAAAGTATCAGATCGTCAAAGTCCTGCTGGTTAATAATGTCGTCAAAGGTGTTTTTAGATGTCAAATTTACAACCTAGTAATAACGTTATTTAAACACACTACAACAAGAAGTTGAGTATAAATGAATATTATTCTCTATTTGTCAATAAAAGATTAAAGTAAATCACATGTAACCTAATAACACAAGGAAGTAGTAATAATATTGGTCGCCTAGAAGTCAGTAATTTTTGCCAAAACACAATTTTATAAATAGTCTTGTCAAAATTAGAATAAATAATGTATGTAACACGTTACGAAATTCTATTTTATGTAACTGGTTTATGTTGCGAAACCTCGCTCTGCTCGTACCTCAATTATTCTCTGGTTACATAAAATAAGCCATTTTTCAACTGGTTTTATAAATAGCTATTAATTTAAATTAAAAAATGTTCAGATTACTACATTGAACTCTTTAACAGCAGTGGTTTGTTACCATCTTTATTAGCAGCTGTGTAGATTTGTATAATACAATGATATTAATAAGAATAATAAATATCTACTCATGTAATATATCACTTTTTATAGTAGAGATGCAATATTATTTTAAAAAAGCACAATACAGCTTTAGGAATATAAAGAAATGTATCGAAAATATTCTTCTAGTTGTTTTTTTTTTAATAATAATAGTCATTATTTTGATTAAAATACGAAATACCAATTTTCCTATGGAATTATCTAATATATTAAATTGCCTCTATCACAAATTTATCCGAACATATGGATTCTCGGAAATATGAGGATCGCATGCTTGGGTAATCCACTCAATCTATTTTTTCACCATTTCCATTTTTATGACCTCATCAAAATGAGAAATAACCCAATCGTATGGCATCCGGCGTGACATGAAAAAAATCTGCCATTAAAATGAGAAAAATAATCACGAAAATGTTTGGCAGCTAATGGGGTATGCAGTCGTTATTATTCCTTCATTATATACAGGAATTAGCTGTAAATAATAAATATAAAAGTAGAATAAGCAATCTGAACAAATGCAAAACTAATAAAGTCTTATCAGCTCTTGTCATCATATTATCTAAAGTATAGTTAAGGAAAGAATTGGATCGTATACAGGGTTTGAACGACGTTACTGATCATGTCATAAATCATTTGAAAGATCTAGAAAATCTGGTTACAATTCATTTATGTAATTCTACTTTTTTTGTCGTACTGTGAGTTTCAATTCTTAACACGTTAAGCGTTAAGCCCCGCGTGACACAGATGCTGCGTCACGCATGTTGAGTACTATCAGGATATTCACCAAAATTTAAAAAATTTTGTACCAAAATCCTTATGATGAAATTATAAACAACTTTTTAAAATGTCGGTCCGTTGGTCCATCCCTCTGAACGTCCGATTTTACTTTTTTTATCCGCAGAATAAATCACAAACGAAAAATGATATGAACTTAAAATTTTCAAGAAAAATTAATCTTTATAAGGGTACGTAGTCTATTGCTTTTGAAAAAAACCTAAATAAAAATGAAGCGGTTAAAGAAAGATTGAAACTTAAAAAAAAAATCAAAACAAAAACGAAAAACAATATCAACCTCAAATTTTAAGGACATATCAATCTCCATAAGGGAACGAAGCCTATTGATTTTGAAAAAATCTGATTAATAATGGATGGGTTGAAGAAGGATTGAAACTTAAAAAAAAATTAAATGAAAACGAAAAACAATATTAACTTGACATTTTTAGGGAAAATCAAACTCTACAAAGGAACGAACCCCATTTATTTTTCTTAATAAAAATGGGGGTTAAAAAGGTTAAAATTAAAAAAAAAACTAATAAATCAAAAACGAAAAACAATATCAATTTGAAATTTTCAGGAAAAATCAAGCTCTGCTATGGGACGAAGCCTATTGTTTTTTAGAAACAATCTGATTATCAATTGTAGATTAAGGAGGGTTAAAATTAAAAAAAATATATAAACCAACAACGAATAGCGATATCAACTAGAAATTTTCAGGAAAAATCAAGCTCTACAATGGGACGAAGATTATTGATTTTAAAAAAATCTGAATAAAAATAGGGGGTTAAAGTGGGTTAAAATTTAAGAAAAATGATAAATCAACAAGGAAAAGCGATATCAACAACATATTTTTATTAAAAATCAAACTCTATAAGGGGACAAAACTTATTGATTTTGAAAATTTTTATTAAAAATGGAGGTGTATGGGGAGGGGGTTGAAACTTAATAAAAATATGAAGTTAAGAGGGATTACAATATTAAAATAAAATTATAACTCAGAAACAATATCAACTTGAATTCTTCCGGAAAAATAAAGATTTGATAAGGTGGATAAATCATATTATTTCTAAAAAATGTTTTATTAAAAATGAGGGGTAAAAGGGGGATTTGTTTAACTGTAAAGAGTATCATATAAATTGCCAATCAGTATGTATCTTTGGTGCAACGTTTATTTCAGTTCTATCTCTAATTTTTAACAATTGAGGGCTCCTCATTATCCTCATCGGACATAAGTTCATTCCACTTTAACGCTTTGCATTCGCGTAACGTTTTGCAAATGAATTGTAATATACACCTTAACCTAAGAATAGACAGGTCTGAAGAGGCGAACATGAATTGCGGACCAAAAACCATACGATTTTCAGATTCTGCAATGTATTTTTAATGGTCCATGAATTGCGGGCCAAAGACGAAAGGGCCATCTGAAATCGACCTACTCGATAATGGGCAAATATCTATCTGAGGTATTGATTGATACAAAGAATTACGTATTCTATTGTCATTACACATCTGTATATCTGTATCTGTAACGTGTGGAGGGTGGGATACCCCCACGGCACTTAGGCCTCATTAGGCCCATTGTGTATCCTCCTGAGATGATTGACACCTCCTAGCTCGTGAGCCAGCCTGCAGATTTAACGTAGTTGATACTGTCGCCAAGAGTTGCTTCTCTTATATTGGCCGATGTTAGCCGCTATTCGCCGAACACAAATCTAATAAATGAGAGCGTCGAGCAATTGTAAATAATATTCCCGATGGTCTCATTTTCTTGTTCGCACCCTCTGCAGAGTGCGGATTCTGCCAGCCTCATGATATGGAGATGCTTTCGTACTTGGCAAAGTCCAGTCAGAATGCCTGTGACTAGGCGCAGATTCTGTCTAGTCATAGTCAAGTATTTGTTTGCTGCAGTGTTTTTAGGTTAATTTAAGAGCTCCCTGACAACTCTAGAGTTTCTTGTTTAATCCCGTCTTTCCTTGAATTTCACAAGGGAATTTTCTTTGATTAGGTCTATCACTACCGATTTTGTCAGGCCAATAGAAGGGCCAGGTCCAAAAAGTATTTGGTTGGCCGCTTTCTTGGCTAGTGAATCAGCAATACGGTTACCTTTCAATGTGGCGTGACCTTTGATCCATCTTTAGGTGACTAAATT
Organism: Psylliodes chrysocephalus; assembly: GCA_927349885.1. Classification (NCBI taxonomy): domain Eukaryota; kingdom Metazoa; phylum Arthropoda; class Insecta; order Coleoptera; family Chrysomelidae; genus Psylliodes; species Psylliodes chrysocephalus. Next base: position 42,280,392 of record OV651819.1, read on the forward strand.
GTTGACGGATACTTCGGCCAAAGCTTCGTGACATTCTAGTACTAACCCTGAATACATTCGTGGTCTATCCAGGGTGAGTAGTACTTGTCTGTTATTTGTATCAATTGCACTGGCTTTTTATATTTATTTTATGTATTACATACTTTATTTCAATTTTGTTTTATTTCCGAAAGAAATTTTGACTTTGATAGCGCTGGTTTCTACTAATAGTATTATTTGACACTTCCTTAGAGAAACATAGTTAATTGTCTAATATACTTATTGTATCCCAGGATTATCTTAAAATGCAACTAGATAAGTACTTACTACTGATTTCATGAAAAATGTTTCTTGTGTAATTTCCGAAAAGTAATGGTGCCAATTTGGAACAAACTAATTTATAATGGTTTTTTTTAACAAAGATTTATTTATTCTCCTTTCTTGATCGCAGGTCGATATTTGATTCTCAATGGGAATATCTTCAGAGAGTTTTCATTAGTTTTTCTCGCAATTATAAATCTTCAATGCCCGCTTGGACGACGAAATAGAAACATTTGTCGAGTTTTTCTTTCTGTTTGTATTGCGCTAAGATATACACTTCCATTAAAATTGTTTTGTGAGACGGATTATTCTTGTTAAAGTGGTAGTTTTTAAAATTATTTTTGTTCGCAATAAGAAATTTGAGTGACATGAAACAAATTAAATTATTTATACTGGGTGTACCAGATAGTCTGTTCGTATTGTGTTAAGGTGTAAAGTGTCTAATATAACAAGACGAAACCAAAATATAAACATTAGTAGGTATGTTTAAAAATAATAAAAAATCGCCGATAACAATATTTTTAAAAGCAATTGATAGTAATATAAATAAAATGGAATTGTCCCAAGAAAATAGTGCCGCAAGGTCACAGAATGAAAAAGCATTATATAATGCTCTAAACCAAATAGAACTGAAAAGGAATAATCTTGATAAGGTGCAGTTGCTCCAAAACAAATGATGAATTATTTAAAAAATATACAGGAATGGAAGAAAGTATGGCTAGCAATATAAATAATGCAACTAAGCCCACTGAATACTTTAATGATAAAGAAGATCTGGCAAAAGAGACTAAGTGGTTTTGTGTAAAAAACAGAAAAAAAAAACACACAACAACAAAATAACAGCATTACAATAGAAAAACCTGTAAAAATCAAGGCGCCAACACCTTTCATAGTGGATAACGTCCAAAACTTTAATAAGCTCCATAGTACTGCGAGACAAATCCCAAACTCCCAAATTAAAGTCATCAAAGATAATAATGTTAAAATTGACGTTCCTAAAGAACCAGAATATAGAATACTTTCTGGAGCATTAACATAACAAGAGTACACTTGGTACTCAAATAAGAACAAACAGAGTAGACCGATTAAAGTAATGGCATATAAACTGCACCATTCTTGCTAACCAGAAAATATAATAAGTGATTTGAAATGTCGTGGCTTTAACATTATTTATGCTACTCCAAAATTAAAATATAGAACTAATCAACCATTTATTATGTTCATACTTACATTCCAACACAACGAAAATGTTGAGAAAATATATGGAATCAGAGAAATTATGGGAATATATGTAGAAATGGCACCTCTCAGAAAATCCAAGCTAGTACCTCAATGTAAAAAGTGTCAAGCATTTGGAGACACTCAAAGTACTGTGCTAAAGAGCCTCGATGCGTAAGATGCACAGGGAAACATTTAACTGTAAATTGTGCAAAACAGAAAGATGCACCATCTAAATGCGTTCACTGCGGCAAAGGACAACCTGCTAGCTATAGGGGATGTGAAGTAGCCAAGGAAATGCAAAAAATTAAAAATAATAGCACAGCAAAAAACAAAACACACCTAAACAGCCACAGCGAGTAATCCAACATAAGCCTGTTAATAGAAACAATTTAATATACAAATCTAGATTATTCAGCCAGACGGTACCTGGTAAAAAAGAAAAAATAGATAACAATCAAGATTCATACATTACCAGTACTCTCCACCAAATATTGAAAAAGCTGAACAAAATGGATTAACAAATTACTAGGTTAGAATAGGTTAATAGGTTAGAATATAGTAAAAATGAGAAGATATGTGGTATGTATTATCTAATACATTCTCAATTTAGTTTTCGAAGAAATAGTTTATGCATTCATTGGGATTTTCTATAATGAACCGTCATAACTTCTAACTAAAAAGTGTTGTAATTTCATGAGGAATTATGTTGTAAAGTTTAGGTGCTAAGTAAGTATATGTTGATTGTGTAATTCTTTTCAACATTAAAGGTGCAACAAAATGATGCCTTTGTCGAGTATTGTATGTATGTGACGGAAGTTGGGCACTACATTTTTCGGTATGTTGTTTATAACAAGACGCAAAAATAAAAAGTTGTCTTAAATTTAAAATTTTTGTTTCAGCATGAAGCAATTGTGTTGGATACCTGACGTTTTTTTCAAAAAATAATTTTAAAAATCTACGCTGAATTACTTAAGTGGTTATCGCATACCAAAGATGGCTTTCACCAAGTGAGAAATTATATAAAATTGTTCTCAGTTTATTTACATAATGTGAAATATGTATGTCCCATCTTAGATGAGGATCAATTATAATTCCTAGATATTTAATTTGTATTTTAGGTAAAATGTTAAATGTTTCGGTGTTAATATTAATTTTTATTTGATTAAAGTGAGGAATATCAGTAGCGGAGTTACAGCTAAACGGTAGGTAATTAGTTTTTTCTACATTAACTGTTAACAATTTTGATTGTAGCCACTTTAGAATAAGGGTAAAATCCTGCTCCACTTTATTTTTCAAAAAAATGCCAGTCTTCATCGTAGTAGATGGTCGTGTCATTTGCATATCCTATAATATTACGTTAGGTTTCTCGTTAATATAAATATTAAAGAGCATCGGTCCTAGTACCGACCCCTGTGGTACACCAAATTTTATTTGTTTTGGCACACTGAGTGCATAACTTATTTTTACCATCTGGAATCGGTTGCTTAAATAAATTTGCAATACATTCAGGGTATTTCCTCTAATTTCGATGTCGTGCAAGGATTGTAAAAGAAGTTGATGGCTTACGCTGTCAAATGCCTTTGACAAATCTATAAATACACACAGACTTGGGCGAGTAGAAATTAAAGATTCTGTAATTTTAGATGTTAGTGTTAATATAGCATCTTCAGTAGATCTTTGTTTCCTGAAACCATACTGTTTATAATTTTTTTTAAATTTTTTGATATTTGTTATTAATGATATCGGTCGATTTTTAGAGGGCTCAGTAACATCTTTTTTTTTATATAATGGAGTAACACCCGAATATTTAAAAGCGTTTGGGTAAACACCATCGAGTATTCTTTTGTTTTGAGTGGTTCAATTATATAAGGTATCACTTTTTTAATAACTTCAGCCTTCAAGTTATCAAAACCGACACCTTTTTTATTTTAAAGTTCACTAATAGCAAATCTTATTTCAGATATATCGATGGGCTCGAAAACAAATGAATTTGACAAAATATGTCTTTAAGGGCTAAACTTTGTATTTTGTTTTATAGAATTTGCCAATTTTTTTCCAGTGTCGACGAAAATATTATTAAATTCATTAGCTATATCAATATTTTTATTTAATATTTCGCCTGAACTTGCTTTCTTAAGTTTTTCTATAGTATGTTTATTTAATTTTGTTTTACTTATTTCTTTAACAACTCTCAATGATTTTTCGAACTATTTTTATTACCATAGATTTTTTTACTGTAGAAATTAAATTTGGATTTGTTATCATAGAATGAGTTTTATTTCTTATTTTTTTTATAGTTTTTATACAATTCTTTATTATGGGATTGTTTTTGAACTTATCTATGAATGTTATTTTTTTCATTGACTGCTTTTAATAAATTATTAGTTACCCAAGGTGCAGTTTTATTATTTTTTCTTCGAAATTTACGTTCCTGTCAGAAGTAGTCAGAATTTTTAAGTTCTGGATGCAACGTCGCACCAACTCTTTGCAACTGTGATGAATTTTTTAGTCGCAAAGTTGGAATAAGTACATTAACAATTTGGATGATCTTAGGTACCGCACATTTTCTAGTGCTGTTGCAAAATTTCAACTAGCCAGGTTGCCCACCTACACGTGCTGCTGCTAAGTATCACTACTACAGAACGTACCTCTAAATACAGACAGCTTTGATATTAAAGTAATTAATGCAACCTACCAATTGAGTGGGACTGGAGCTTGACCAAACAAAGTTAGTATTATACGTTTATAGTTTCGTACAATTAAAATTTCACACTACCATACTATTATTTGACTGTTGATCCAAATTATTGTACTATGGGAAAATTAAGGTATTTATTATTTATTTACAGGTTAAGTCTACACAACAAAACCAATGGATGCTGCTTCACATTATCTGCTTACCGCAATTCGATGCAAGTGAAAAACAGGATACAGTACGGGGCTTACAGCTATAAAAAATTAGGACGTCGGTGCTCGGCAAGTACTACACCAGCACCTTCTTTTAAGAATTTTCCTAAGGCCGACTTTAATGAAGACAATACAGACGAGGAATGTGAAGACTAGCCCACTCCATTTAACGACGAAAACAAAGCATTATTAAGTGACATTCAATGTACCTACAAATTAGGTTATTTGTTTTCTTATATACATAAATATAAGCAATATAAGCAGACTATTAGTAACCGGGTGAAACTCCTGATGATAAGAGCAACTTTTATACTATCTGGGCGCAGGATCATTTTCATTAGCTTAAACATTGATGCAGACGTTTATGTGACCCAAACTATCGGTGAAATACCATACATATGACGTAGTAAAATAAATTGTCTATAAAATAACTATGAGCATGCACTTTGAGTCAGCTCCAAAGTACTTAGCAAATTACAATTTTAAAATTTTTGTTATTTCTAAGTTTACTAACAAAATCTATTTTTATACAGCCAACCTTCCTCCTTTCGATATAAACATTTAAAATTAAAATATATGTAATGACTTAAAAATCAAAAATGGTTTATTTTTGTTTTTTTTTTACCAACTGATGACATAATAAACTTTTCTTAACCAGTTACGAATTAGTCAACTTTATATAACTAGTTACAAAATTAAATGAAAAAAAATTAACTTAAATATATTGTAATTTGTAAATCCATGAGAAGGGGTAAATTGAAATAACCTGTAATTGCTGTAAACTGTAACGCTATTTTTCAAAGTCGACGTTTTTCTAGCTCTGCGCGTCGCATCTCGGTCGTGATTAAATGTGTATCAGTGTTAAGGGTAATGAATTTTCCGCAACATGTGCGCTGCATTTAAATTATTCTAGTGTTGTGTTTCATTTCGACAAGAATACTTTTCAGCAAACATGTATTTAATTAACTGAAATGGAAACGTACTTTGATCATGCGGAATTAGCGTTGAAAATATAGCGATTTATAATTAAGATTTAAATTTGTTCTACTGCCAACAATATTTTGATGATTCTATTTTTATTGGAAACTATTTATTAAAGAACATGCGTTTTTCAAAATTCGCTGAATATTATCTAATAAAAAAGAAGCACTTAATTGGTAAAGGAACAAAATATTTTAATATGGAAGGATTAAGGGATAAAGGGACCTAATAATTTTAAGCCCAGTCTATAAATAGGCTAAATAGTTTTTATGGGCAGAAATAAGAGTTCTTTTATCTTAATCGGTTATAAGCGGGTAGGGTTTGATTTGGCCCAGATCACAGCTGCCTATTAGATTAATTGTATTTCCCCGCTTTCCTCGTATTCAGGTACTATCTTAATAATAGTTATGTGCCTTTGGTTAGCTTTACTAAATTAGAAGCCGCCTAGCAAAAGCTTCGCATTCAAAGATCACATGGCATAAAGTTTCTTCCTCTTCCATGCAGAGTCTACACGTGGTAGGACCATTGTGTAATATCATCATATGAAGGTGCTTCAGTAAGTAATGTTCCATTAGTGATCCCACAGTGGTAGATATCTGAGACCTTGCTAGTTGTAGTACCTCAGTTAACATGTAACCATGCGTGGGATCGACCTCCTTAGAATGAGCTTATCAATTCTGTGTCCTCTTATCTGTTGGTGTTTAGTAATTATAGACCTGTCGAGCAAAGGTTTTGCTTATCTCAAATACAGATTAGGATCCTGTGAATGATATTTCTGATCCCTCTTTAGCGAGATCATAGGCCTTTTTGTTTCCTTGAAGTAAGGGTTAAAAGTACAAAATATTTGTACATATACAGCAGTGGTGACTCCTAGTTAAAGACACTGGGTGTTCTGCAAGATTCTGTCTTCTTCCTTCCCCCAATAAAAGATCAAATCAAACTAGTATTTAAAAAATCTCTTTTTGTTTATTAACTCATAAACTACATCCATGTCTTTCATGTACAGTGGAAACGCAAGCTGGCTAATTAACACCAACTAAGTATCTAAAAAATCGAAATCGAATCATATCGCATATGCGATAGACTACAAAGAAAATTTATCAATCTGCAAAATTGCAGCCCAAACACTACGTGCCTTAGCGTTACTTTTTAGAGAGTCTCGGGGAGGTGAGATGATGAGCGTGGGTGACTTAAGTGGTGCACAAACCTTCCCGAAGACACAGCTAAGAGATAAATAAGATCTAGCGAGGTTTTGTTAGGTCTTTCACTGGTCCGATCTGAGCTTATTCTCAGCTATAAACTGACAGTAGGATACGTTCGCCTATGGATACTGTTTAATAATTAAAATTAATGAGATTATCTATAAAAATTATTTTACATTATGTGAAATATTAATAAGATACTTATATTTTTTGGCAGTCCTAAAGCTCTATAGCACTCATGCACCAGCCGCCACTGAGAGACAGGCTTAAAAGGAAAATCAGCTAAATATTTTTTAATTGGGCATATGTATGGAGTAGAGGCAAATATTTTTTATGTGTAAGCTGTCTGTATCTGTATGGTGGAGAGAATGGGTTGCTCTACAGCACTAAAGCCACATTGTGCATTCTCCAGGCGCATACAGAACATGCCTTTCAATTTGTCAAAACCTTCTGGTTGTCGCTGAGATGTGTCTACAGATCTTCCTAACTCGTCAAAAACCTGATTGTTAACAGTAACAGGTATCTAGATTCTAGATACAGTCATATTCTTAGCTCCTTACAATCCTACCTGTTACTAATTCATCAAAATCTGCTGGTTGTCACTAAGGGAACCCTGCAGGTTAATAACATTTACGTAGGCACAAGTAAAGGGATCGAATATCCTTACACGGGCAGGATTAGGGAACAGAGGGCTCATATATCTTTACTTGGACAGGCCTATGGACAAAAGGCGAAAACTATTTTTCCTTGACAGATTTAATGGAGAAAGAGACCAAATAATGTTACATGGACAGTCACGAGTATTAAAGGCACCAAAAATGTTTACATGGGCAGGCAAGGGGTAAGTGGTTCAAATATTTTTATGTGAGCAGGCTTAAGGGGTGAAGACATTAAATATTTTACATTGTAGAAGAAGCCCCTCAATATATTGTTTTTTAAATAATTTGTATACAGTTATCAGAAGGCGACATGGAATAATCCTTAAAAACAAGAGCTTGTTATGTGGAGATCCTCTACGTGATTTAGCCTAAGTAACGCAAATGCTTCACAAACCTAAAAATTCAAGGTCTTAATACTTTCCTATCCTCAAATAAATAGCGATACCATTACTTAAATTGGGAAATGAGAAATTATATTTCTCACCGAGATCTCACATATGTCCCGCCCAAATACCCAAATAAACAGGTCACAGGCCACTGGCCATTAAATAAATACTGTTGAATAATTCTGAAGGAAATATAGCAGACGTCTTCAGAATTACAACTTTAATATTTATTTGTTTCGTCGTTTATTTTTTATATAGGTGCGCTTACTGAGATACAGTCGTTGCAATAACAGACGGACATTCCTTATGTTTCAGCCTCGCCTAGGGGGTTATGTAGTGTAGTCCTACTAGAATAGAGCCGGATCAATACCAGCGAACTATCCCTTATGTTCTGATCTACCTACGGTGCGAATATTGAGATATAATTATTTAAGATAGTCCAACCCTGCAGTGACATCAAGCATATTTGTGTAAGATGTGAGTCTAGCCGTCCGAAGTGTCATTTACCCCAATCAACTGATATTTAGTAGCTATTAGCGAGGATTAATTGGCACTTCGGTAGACCAAATTCCTAAATAGTTCTAGGCTGGTATAATATAACGGCAAGTGCATACTGAGACGTATCTATCAAGCGGCCCAAATGTAATATTAATTAACAATACATTTCTAGAAGAATGAATAATATAATAATAAACCTCTTTTATATTATGACTCACCATCTATTTCTATTTTATATTGTTGTTGATACGTGGACGTGTTGCTGATTTGGAAATATTAAAGGGGCATTGAGACATAGAGCACCGTGACGTTGAGGGTCGGAATGTAGAGCGGTGGGGTGTAGAGATGGAGTCAGGACGCAGAGTGTCGTATAAGAGCGTCGTGACCTAGAAAGATAGGGAACTGGGGACGTAGAAAGTTGAATGGGATATAGGGCATCGGGATGTAGAGCGTCGGAACAAATATAAGGTAGGAAATACTTAGTTGGTGCGGGACGTGATAGCGTTCAGGAGATAGGTTGTATTGTAGGATAGACGTTGGTTAGAAAGGGGGTCGATTTAGGAAAGTTACTGCATAGTGTACTTGAATTATAATAGATTTGAAAGTAATGAATGACTGTAGTTTGAAATAAACTGAACTAAGTTTGATTTCTTAATGAATTGTAATCTTATTGAATGAATCGCGAGTCACACATGATCGCGTCTTTATATCTGATTTAATGACTTTTTTGGCATCAACTGGTCATTACTCTGATAGGAACGAATTTGGGTGGATATAAAAGGGGTGTTAGATGTATTACTTGCCTTGAAAAATGAATGTGTCGAAAACAATGTTTCTATTTAAAACTGACTTAAGATAAATGCATTAAGTGTTTCAATGATTATTAATTTATGTTGTACGGTGGTTTAGGGTTTGGTTCCCAGACACTCGTAAGAAATTAGATATTTTACGAGCAGGGTTATAGATATTATTTATTAGGTGTAAATAAGATTTAATTATGTGGGAAATTTTTCGTTAAATCAAGGATTTTAATTTCAATAGGAATGCAATATTTTATTTAATAAATGGAATTAATAAATTATGAAGGTACCTGTGTGCGGTACGTTACAGGTTTAAGTAAATTCTTGATAAAACCTACAGTAAATACAAATATAATTCAAATGTTTAAGATGGTCAATAAAAATCAATAACTCACAAATATTTAGTAAAAAAATAGGCATAGTCAAATTAGGAAAATATTTCCCATTTTATTATAGAAACGTTAAATAGCGAAAGCTAGAAAGACAAGTGTATTCCAATCTGTGTTCCTAAGCTATGTTATCATGTAAGCCTAATAAGGTCAGCAAAAAACTGGCAAGTCGTACAATATGTATGAGTTTTGCTATGATAATTGTTATAATGTAATTGTTTGTTTTTGGGCTGCTATGCTTTGGACTTTCTTGATTATTACCACCGAACGTTTCAGCTGCAACTGCGGCAGTGATCTTCAGTAGCGTGGATGAAGTACTCTTTTCGACGTATTAACTGACTCCTCCTTTGCTGCGAGTGTTGTATTTATATGCACGTCTGCGTGCTCTTTTTTTGGTGGTACTACTATTAGGTTGTTTTATTTTCGCAATTTTTAATGATGTATGCCAGATCGTAGGTAACATTTTTGTTTTTTTTGTTTGTGTATTTTTATAGCCTTCATGTGCAATCTGGTCGAGTAATGTCTTGACGTTGCTAGTACGTTGGTGTTTTTGAAGAGGATCTTGTGTTTTCCATCGGGTAATGTGTGTTTGGCGACTGCAGACTTTTCGGTTTGTCCTAAACGACAATTTCGTTTGTGTTCTGTTAGTCGTGCACTAATGCTTCTCTTTATTTGTTCTATGTATACGTCTCCACAAGTGCATGGAATTCTGTAGACTCCTACGGTCCTTCGCTGTTTTAAGATATTCCCCTATTTTCTTTGTTGGCTTGTAGAGTGCCGATTTTTCTTTTCTTTATGATTTAGCCAATTTGGTCAGTGACACTTTCTACGTACGGTAAATAGACAGTTCCTTGGTTTTGTTTTTCACTAGACTTGGTCTAATTTTTCCTTGGGCGCGTAGCATGAATAATTGTCTATTTTGCTGTATCTGCTTGCTTGCAACACTGTTGTCAGGTGTTTCGTTTCATCGTTGATGTGTCTTGACTTACATATCCTTAACGCTCTGTTTACGAAGGTACTGATAACCGTGCGCTTCTGTTTTAGATAATGATTGTATCCATATTGTAGGTACAGATTACAGTGTGTCTGTATACTTTGTGACCTAGTTCATTGTCTTCTCTAATGACTACGACATCTAGGAAAATAATATGTCGGTTTTCTTCTATTTCAATAGTGAACTGGACTTTAGGATGACGTTGAGAGGGTTTAGAAAATTCTGGTGGTCTTTTCTTACGTGGCTCCAGATTGCAAGTATCTCATCTACATACCTCAGCCAATGCTTTGGTTGTTTTTTAGCAATGCGGAGACCCCTGAATTGATGATTTTTATAATTTGAACAAAGTTCAGTTTATTTATTATTTCGGCCTTTACTTGATGAAAATTCATTTTATCTTGACTGAGTAAAACCAAATTTGGTAGATTTCACAAAACTTTTATTTTAAAAAATAAAAATTAAAAACACTACACATGACATGTTTCGAAGTACAACTTCTTTTTCAAATGTGACTAATTTACAATTCGGTATCCAATATATATGCGAAATAATTGAACAAAACAAAGTACTTAAGAAAACATCAATAACATAACAAAATAAATTACTAGGTATTTAAAGTAAATAAGGGTACTTAGGTGGTATTTTCCTGTTTCGCCACGTGCTGTTTCGCCACGAAAAGGAAATTTACCTGCTTTAGTAGCGTTTTGCCACGACAATCAGTTAACGTAGCACGTCAGTGCAGATTCGCCACACTTCCTTTCTTCTCTTTCTGCAGTAAGGCTACCTGTGTCAATCCCCAATGTGTACGCACATTTCGGTCATAATTACCTTCGATTTCATAGGAAAGATACTCAACATAATAAGTTCATAGAATAAAACGCAGTTTTTGTACTTAACAAAATTATACATAAGTATACATAAGAACATATTTCAAATTATATACAAATAGGGTTGTTTATTAATAAGTGATCGGGGATCAGGTATAACAACTTTGTCGATGCAAATATCTATTTTAAAGTGCATTGGGTATTAAAAGATTATAATATGTCGATGTTGATGCCGTCTTAAAGTGTGTATTAACAAGTTTACAATAATAACTATTAAGAAAATTGGGACCTATTTAAGTACATACCAATTTACTAATATTATTATTAAATTATATATTTATTATAGTAATCATTTATTACCGAGCTCTTGTCTATACAATGGGTTCAATTTATATATTTGAAATTTCAGTATCCTTCTGTACCCTGATATTAAACTGTGAACATCGAACAAAAAACTGGGTAGTTTCGCAGTAGTTGATGATTTAACGGATAATGACAGGATTCTTGGTTTTGCCAGCAAAAAAGGAATAAGCAGTATTGTTCAAAGCACCACCTTTTTCGGAGATGGAACTTTCAAAAGTTGTTGTAAGCAATTTTCCCAAGTTTATACAATTCATGCTGATATAGGCAGTACACACGAAGCTACATCCATAGTGCCTGTTTTCTATTCTTTACTGCCGAATAAAAAAGAGTCCACATACAAACGACTATTTAGATTATTAAAAAGAGAAATTCCTGAATGGAATCCGATTTACTTCAAAATTGATTTTGAAATTCCAGTATTGAATGCTTTTCGCGAAGTGTTTCCTGATGCCAAATTGAAAGGTTGTAACGTTCACTTTAATCAATGTCTTTGGAGGAAAGTTCAATCACTGGGATTGTCAAAGGAGTATGTAGAAAACGTTGACGTAAAGGAACATATAAGGAAATGTGCAGCATTGGCCCATCTGCCTCTCACTGCAGTCGACGATGGATGGCTATATATTATGGAGGAATCCCCGCAGTTAAGTACTATTGAAGAATTTAACAATTATTTTGTCAAGCAATGGTTAGCAAATGATATAATAGGTGATATGTGGTCGTGTTTTAATGAAAGAAATCGTACTACCAATGCTTTGGAAGGTTGGCATAATCGTCTTAATCGTTCAGTTGGGAAATACAGTCTGAACATCTGTGAACTAGTGTACCATTTAAAAAATGATAGTCAGTATTATGGTTTTATTATTGATCTGGTAAATTTTAATATAACCCCAAAAAAGAGATCCAAACATAATATTAATATTGATTTTATAATTAAAAGCACTGTTGATAAACTTTTAAATAATGAAATTAATATTTCTGAGTGCATAAATAAACTTAAATATGTTGTTAAATTAAATTAGATTTATTATTTGTATAAATCGCAAATGTAAATAGAGGTAAATTTGAAACAATTTTCTTTCTTTTTTTTTCTTCTGATATTGTCGAAGGTAAAAGTTTATTTTTCAATCTAGACAGTTAAACAAAATAACATGCATGGCAAAAGGGCACTTGTTAGAAAATATGCAAATTATGCGTGGCGAAGCAGCACTTTTTTATTGCCGTGGCAAAACGACACGTGGCGAATGTGGAACAATCCACTTAGGTAATTATGATATCAATCAAATACCGGGATTATCTCACAAAAAACTAGGAAAGAGATTTAATAAGGGTGAGTTATTAATATCTAATTGATCATTGAGTAGGTATATTTTTTATGTTTTAAAATAAAAGTTTTGTGAAAATCTACCAAATTTGGTTTTACTCATTCAAGAAAAAAAAAAAGTTCAGATTAGTAAAAACATTAGTAATAAATTATTATACATTTTTAAAGTTAAAATTATAAAAATTTAAATTTAAAGGAAGGAAACCTTTAATAAATACTCACATGGAGAAGCTGACTTATATATTGTTCTATTTGCTTCTTATTTCACAAGAAAGTCAACTATGAGCCAGATAATTAAGTTACCAAAGATTTGTAAAAGTAAGACTGGCTTAAAAGAGGCTAAAGGGAACAGACTGTTAAAACTACTAAACAAAGAAATAATTATTACTACGATTTTTTTTAATTTTTGGTTTTCAATCAAATTATAAATATTGTATTTTGTTCCTCTATTCATAAATATATTTTTTTACCATTTTGTAATATTTGCCTTCATTTGACATAAAACCTAAAATGTATATATTTTTGGTAACAGTAACACAAATAACACAAATAACACAAAGCCTTATGGTGTATGTTTATTTAAAAAAAAAATAACACGATGAAAAGTTAACTGTATCTACTTCAAATTTAGCAAACTAGGTTAACGATAAGTTACTTTTAAAACAAGATACTTTAATTTAGATTTTATTGATAAGTTTGAAACATCTTAACTTTAACTTTGTACTTTTTCAGTTGTGCCGGTGTTCTACCACGGTACCGATTTAATATATCTTCTATTTCCGGTATTAAAAAGAAAAACAAAAGAAAATGAAACGTTTCCGGAAAACCACACAAAATACATAGAGAAGAATAAATCAGCGGGTTTAGAAAAACATCATTATAAATTAATTTGTTTGAAATTAACCTCATTAGTTTTCGGCGTTGACAGATGCTAAACTTAACGCGATAAAAAACAATTTCAACACACGGGAGCGGCAGAACTACGGGCAAAAGTAGCTGCCGAGCTACAAGGAAAGGAAGGAAACGTCACAATTGGCTGAAAGTTTCGTCATTAAATTAGTTTTTCCCTCGGGTGTTTCTGTTACACTTCCATGACGGTTTACTTGTCTTTACAAAAGACCAACTACGTAAATTTTAACGATATAAGCGTAGTATTATCCCTTAGTAGAGTAGTGTTGAATCTTGACTTTTTACACGCACAGAATGACTTGGTGGCTAGGTATATTTATTGCGTATAAATAAATGTATCTACAGTATGATGCAAGTAGAGAAAATTAGCTATGGGTATATATTTCGTCGCTTTTGACCATTCCAGGCATCCCAGAATAAAAAATATTTCAGTTTTTTTATTGCATATTTAATAGTTATTTAAATACTTATTTTATTTCGTCGCATATATCAAACATTTGTCATATTTTCGATATCGTAAGGTCGGGTAACTTTGACCCGCATGGGTGACTTTAGCTCAAATCAGTAAATAGTTATTTTTGTGCACAAAAAGTTAAACGTCCTATTTTTAAAATTAAATTACCGCTGGTTGAACTGTAAGGTATTAAAACTACCCAAAATACTTTATTTAAAGACAATTGGACGCTTATGTTTTTTGTAGTATAAAAACTAAACTCGAAATTGAAATGTGATAAAATTTGTATGCAACGAAGAATATCTAATATTTTTTGTTATTATCTTTACCGTAAGCAATAAAAAAATTTTTTTTAATGAAAAAATGTGTTTTACTATCAACTGTGATGGGTGGCTTTAAACCAGCAAGTAATATTATAGGGAAAACAATGAAAAATGATGGGTGAGTCAAAGTCACCCTCTACTTGAGGAAGGCTTTGCACACTCCCTTTTTTTTATTTGAAAACTTAGACAATTTTAGATATTTTCGCTTAATAATTCTTAAAATATAACTGAAGACTAAATTATGGCGAAAATGCGAATTTAGATTTGCTTTTATTTAACAATTAATAATAATAATAATTTTTATTGACCTTTGAAAACAAATAATACAAATTCCGTATTACATACATACCCTTATAAATATCCATTCATGTTTACAAGAAAGAAGATCAATAGGCCCTTTAATCAGCATAAGTTGTTCTTCCTCAAAGGCCTGAGTACCAGGAGAAAAAAATAAAAAATAATTAATTTGCCTACTTAAGAGGTTTTAGCTTTGCTACCCAAATTTGTTTATAAATTTAAATTTGTGCATAAATGGGGCATGTTCAAAAATTTTGAAATTTTTTTTATGAATAGTAGAGTTAAAAATAAAACTACATTTTTTTTATTTTTTTTTTATCTATTCATTTGCCGGAGTTATGATTTTTTTTTAAATTTATGACGTCACCGGGAATAGACCAATAGGAGCTAGCGCACAACGTTGCCGGCTAGAAGGTTTACGAGAAGTGATGTACGTGTCTTACTTTTAGACTTCTAAAACATCGTTAAACAAATATCTTTTAAATATATAATATCAAATGTTTTTTGAAAGTATTGTTTCTGTTTAAACTTTTACTATATTTAAAGTTTTATTGTTTTAAAAGTCACTTAATAATTCAGAAAATGGCAAAACGGCAGCACTGTATGTCATCTGTCATAGTGTCTCCATCAATAATTTATTTGGAATTTGAGTGTTTATTTTGTACTTTTTATAAATAAATATTATGACTACGAAAAAGTGTTTTGTTCCAGAATGTGATAATGATTCACATTCATCTTCAAAAATATTTATTAGTGTTCCTAGAAATTTGGAAAGAAGAAAATCAACCTTCTACTAGCGATGTTTCTCGTAAACTTTTTAATAAAAATACACCGGATTATCAAGATGTAGCAGCAATTTCTGCTAATTGTCCCCTTCAGGAAATTGAAAATGAGGCTTCTATAAATTCTTAGGTGTATAACCTAAAAACCCTTCTGGAAGAAAATGCAGAATCTCCTGAAAGTTTTGAAGATACCGAATTTATTCATCATTTTGTGGAAGAACTAGTGATAAAGAAATAATAGAAAAATGTGGGTATTTAAACAAACTGGTTCCTGGATCCCATATAATGGCAGATAAAGGTTTCAGAATATTTAGCTACTTGAAAACATGGGATGCACTTTAGTAAAGCCACACCTAGTGTATCACAGAATGAAAAAAGTTCTCCAGAAGATGTACAATTAAGTAAAAGAATAGCATCTCTAAGAATACATGTGGAAAGAGTTATAAGAAGGGTTAGTTAATTTAACAAGTTAAAACCACATTCGTGTGTGAATTTTAAGCAAGTACATTTACTTAGTAATATCTGCATAATTGCTTGTTAACTTACAAGAACCTATTTTGTAAGAGTAAATATTAATTTAATAAATTTTTTTTGTTTGTTTTTTTAATTTAATTTACCTAATTATCACATTTCAGGGATTATAATGAGTTTTTAAACAGCCAATGTAATTTTTTATAAAATTTTAACTTTTTGAACAAATCAAAGAGGAATGAGTACTTGTATATGCATAGATTTTTTTGGGACTAAAACTACCAAAACAAAGGCACCTATTTACAGCAGTTTAAAATGAAACATTTTGACAAAAACGCTTATGTCACAGTGATAAATATTAAAAACAACCAAGTTCAGTTGAATGTGGCAGCAAAGTCTATATATTCCAATAAATCGGGTAACTACATGTGGTATCACTGGTGATAAATTTAAAAATATCACAATTCTTGCTACCTTTTTCAAAAAACCAGAAAGTGTGCCTTCTTATCAATCCTTTATGAAAATGACAACAGTGATAAATGTAAGAAAAAAAATTTAATGTTGCTATTCGTTATTACGATAGTAAAACATGTTTGCAGTTCCGTTTATTTTTTATGAAAATCTAAGTAAAAACCAATGTCAAAGGGTTATAATTTTTTTTCTGTTGAACCAAATATGTCACAAAATTTAAAAATTGATCATAGGTCAAGCAAGTAATACCTTTATTGATAGTAGCTTTAAAAAAGGAGAAAGAATAATATTGACTTAAATTATTATTATTATTATTATTAACATTGGTGATTTTTAATAAAAACTCTTCAATTATTGTTTACAAACAAAAATATAAAAATCTGTGAAAATTTTATTTATTAATCTTTTAATAAAAAATGAGAAAAATGAAGTAAAAAACAATTTATTTACAAATAAAAAATATATATACAAATCCTAAGAATATAAAAGTACTGATTTATTTTCCTGTAGTGGATGAAGAGGTTTCTTTAACAATCTAGCCAAGTGTACATCAATATTTACGCATTTTGATAAATTAGAGCCTTTCCAATAACACTGACTAGATGTTACAAATAGTTCATCACTTCTTCTATGAAGCCACATATTTACAATCAACTGAAAAAATAAAAGGGTTAGATATGCAGTTACAAAATAACTATATAACCAGCTACAAAATGCCTTTATTTTATGTAACTAGACGAGCAGAGCTTTACTAGCTCTGAACGAATCCAGTAAAGAACCTCGGATTTTCAAAACTTAAAAAAAAACAATCTCACCACATTTTCACATTTTTGAAATATTATAGAGCTTTTCGAAAAAAACTGCTATTTTTAAAAATACAATTTGTTTAAACAGCTATGTCTCATTTTAGGCTATTGAGTATTATAAAATAAAAAATTACGGGATGCTTTGTTAGCTTCAAACGAATCCAGCAGAGCACCCCAGTTTTTTTTAAACCACACCACGTTTTTTGGCTCCTACAATATTATAAAATATTCGAAATTTGGCATTTTAAAAAAAAATTCGCAATTCCTTGCTGACTTCAAAGTTTTTTTCTGAAAACAAATGTACTTACCACATTTTTAGGATTTTAAAACAGCCTAAACATGTGTCATAAGTAGTTGTTTTTATATATAAAAAAAAAAAATTAAAAAACTGAAGTGTCCTGCTGACTTTGTTCCAACAAAGCACCCTGTATTATTTAAAAATAGCAATTTTTTTAGTAAAGTTTTACAATATTTCAAGAGTCTAAAAATATTCTAAAAATGGGGTGTGGTTTTTAGAAAAAAGCTTTAAAAAACCGAATTGCTCTGCTGGCTTCTTTCGAAGGTTAGCAAGCACCATGTATTTTTAAAAATATAATATTTCAAGTGCATAAATATATGGTGTTGCTGTTTTTACAGAAAAAACTTTATAAAATAGAGGTGCTTTGCTGACTTTGTTCGAAGCTATAGAGCATTTTAAGTTTTGCAAAAAACGAGGAGCATAAAATTTTTGAAAAGGGTATAAAAATAGCCTAAAAATATGGCATATTTTTTAACTCAAAATTTCATAGGTGCTCTGCAGCATTCTTTGGTATCATAATTATTACTAGGTTCACTAACAAAATCTGTTTCTAGATTATTTTAACACTTGCTGCGATTACAAAAAATGTCTGTATGTCAAAATTAGAAAAAAAATATTTATAGGAATAAAGGGCCTTATAAACTGTTTATTATATGTAATATAAAAACAAAAAAGCATAATAAATATTACAAACCTTGACATGCAGCATATCCTTAGCATATTGTGCACTAACAATTTCATTTTTGTTAATTACAATGCAACCACATCAGAAGGTTTTTGCCGTACTTTATGTTTAGGTGTAATTTGTCTCCTTCTCTCTTATGGAAAAAGAAATTATCCCCATATACTTGCTTGGCAGATCTAAAAATAAAACCTGAGATAAATATGTTTTACTTGCTCCATATAAACTGTAACTACCTACTATTAAAACAAAGTCTTACCTTTGTGACTAACAAAGTCTTACCTTTGTGACTTTTGTAAACTGAGTATTGTTAAAAAATGCAGTAATCATCTCGGTAATCATATTTTCGTTTACAATGGGTAAAACACTTGATTCAACTTTTATAAATCCAGCTGATTCATATTAATAATAAAATTAGACCAAAACAAAAAACTAAGGTTAGATGGTGTCAATTTTAATGTCACTTAGATGTGCGTTCACTTCGACATTCTGTGTGTTGGTTTGTTCGTTGGCTTGGTTTTGTATAACAAAAAAAACTTCGACAAAAGATGATTGGTCTATTCCCGATGACGTATAATTTCAAATTTTAAATTTCAATTGGGCTTAATTTAAAAACTTTTGGCTTTTTTAACGAACTGACTATTTAGAATAACTTGTATAGCGACTAACTATTACAATATAATTTATAAAACAGCATATCTCACATGTGAACATGGCCCATTAAACATTTTATAAATGTTCATATTTTAAAACTCCTAGATTACTAATTTCTACATTCTTAAATTTCTAAATTCTTAAATTTTAAATGTTTATAAAATATTTTAATTCTAAATTATTAAATTCGTAAATTTTTAAATTCCTGAATTCCTAAGTTACTAAATTAAATTACTAAATCCCTAAATTTCTGCATTGGTCATTAAAAATATTCACGAATATATGCCTCTTGAAAGAGGTAATAGAAAGTTTTCTTAGGGAATATGTAACATTGTTGTATTCTTTCGATATCTGATATGAGTAACTGTTCTTAAACTGCTGTGTATTGTGTTTTGGTACATCAATTTCATTTTTCTTTTGAGTATGCTTGTTATAAACATCTGTGCGGAAGATAATTTTGTACGGTGGACATTTTTTCATTATCGTGAGAACATAAGGACTCTTTCTTTCATTTTCTTTTAAAATAGATACAGTTAAAATTTCATTAGAATCCATATTGATTTAGGTAATGAGCATAAAGGTAGATATTAAAATTAAGAATTTTAACAGAAACCATTAAACGTTATACCTATTCACTTTTATTCAAGTACATATTAATGTTACGAATTGTTTAATTTTTCTTGGAATTAGGGTTTAACCTCTGGGTTTAACAATAACTATTAAACTGTTTACCTGCCTATCTTTCACTTGTATTCAAGTACCTATTAATGTTAACCCAGAACTATGAAATGTAACTATCATAATAATATTTTTAATAAAAATTTAAATGAAATATTGATTCCTCGTTTTATTTAAGTATAATATAATATGATGGCCATATCGCTCAAAGACGAAATCAATCGTCTAAGTGCGATGTGGACAATCCACTCGAGTTGTACAGTATATTTTTTGTACTACTCACTAACGAAAATTTAGAAATAAAAAAAATATTTTAGGTTATTAAAACAAAATAACTAATTTTAAAATAATTTATGACTTTCAATAATTTTTAAAACAAAATAAACGAAAAAAAAAATAATTTAATTTTTCCCCATCCAAAAATCGATCTCCAATCCTCTGCATGGAAGGCAAGAACGTTAATCCCAAGACCACCTACTCTTTTATTTTAGTTGCTTTAATACTCGTTAATAAATGAGTTGCATATAGTTTTATTTAAATTAACAAATGAATTGTAATTATAGACGAAATAAAAAAAGAAATGTCATTATTTATTGATTCTACACAAGAATAACCCATTTTAATGTATGTTTAATCTCAATGACTAAAAAATATACTGACAATTAGTTTGACAGAATTGTCACTTATTTAAAATTTTAAAAATAATAGCTGTCGGTTAATCAAAATATGAACGGTGATTGGCGGATTAATTTTTTGCAGTGTTCTCACTACCTAGAATGGATATAAAATATATTCGTTCCGTTGAAGGCCATTGCATACTTTTTCGTTTTGTAATCTGTGTGTAGACAAAGTAATAGCCATGTGGGTGTAGAAAAAATAAATATCGATTATAGTGAAATTTAAATTGCATTTTAAAAGCTTATTGTATGCCTTGATTTCTATAACAAAAAATAAATATTATGTTCTATAAATATAACAACCTATGAAATGTTAAATATCCTGACGGCGAATCGGCGACGACGAATAGACTGACGGAGATTCGGCCCTACGGCGAGTCGGCGACGGCGAATCGGCGACGGCGAATTGTCCTAGACCCTGATCAGAGAACTTTAGTTTATTATCAAATATGCCAAGATTTTTTGCTTTTTCTGTTATTAGATGGACTGAAACCAAAACATATGACAGGTCACTTGTTCGTGTTGATTACTAAGTTGTGCTTGGTGGAAAATTCTATTAGAGTATTTAAATCATTATTTATTTCCTGTAGCGATAAAATTTCATTATTTTTATGAACGGATCTATATAGCTGGGTATCGTCAGCATACATGTGCACTTTGCAATGATGTAATATTGCTTACAAATTATTAGTACATATTGTATAGAAGAGGGGACCCATAATGGAACCTTGAGCCACTTCTCGTGATATTTTACCAATTTCAGACGATACTTACTATTAACGATAATTTACTTTTTGTATTCTTTCAGTCAGATAATTATTAAAGAAAGTTATCGAAGTAGAACTCAATCCTATAAAATGTAGAATGGCTAAGAATAACTCGTGGTTACTCATATCGAAAGGCTTACTGTAATAGAGTAAAATTAAGACACCAACGTTCTCTAAAAAACTCATCTGGTATATTGAAAAGAGCAGTTCCTCAACTATATCCCGATCTGAAACCAGATTGAACGGACGGAAGAATTTTGTATTTTTCGATATGTTCTCTAAGTTGTATCTACAACTCTTTCCAAAACTTTCGAGAGAACCGGGAGAATAGTTGAGGGACGAAGCTCACACAGATTAGCTGGTGACGTAACTTTTTAGATGAGGAGAACTCGACCCTGTTTTCAAATGTCTGTGAAGTCATAATATTTAAACAAAAAATTACTATATGTGTACTATATGGAATTAGGTAAGGGCAAAGAAATCTGATCATGATAATGTTAATTCCGTCACTCCCACTGGCAACGCTTTTTATTTTAAGGATTATTTGCATTATATTATACTCTTCTTCTAAATAACTAAATAAATAATCAAGTATTTCAGGATTTTTGGATTTTTACATTTTATGGGCGGGAAATGGGGGGTGAAAGTTTGTAGGGGAATGTCTATTTTTTTAAATCTAGGAACTTGAAAATTGGAATTGTGTCCACTAAACATGAAACATTACGAGTCTTTTTTGTAACGTTTTTCACTGCGTTTTTTTTTTATATGTTTTTTTTTTAAACGATACTAAAATATCGCATAGATGTTTAAATTTTAATATCCCTCACATATATCTACAACTGAAATTTTATCTACGCAGGAATACTTGCATTTGCAGTTTCATAAACATCTTTTGTACTTCTTTCTAATTACTTCCTGTGACAAACATTCATTATCTCACCACTTGCGAAAAGAAAACAAATAAATACGAACCATTCTAGGTTTTAAAATCAATGTGTACATTATTATTGAAAGTTTATATCAAAGAAGGGCAGGTTGACATAAAAAAATAGAATTTGGTTAGACTTACAACATAGTAGGGGAGAGTGGGGTATAATGATCCCCTTAAAACTAATTTCGTTATATTTTTGCAAGTACAGGGATATAAATTTATTTGTCTTTTCTAGAGGATTTGGTGTCCATCTGACAACAATTTAGTATTTAAAAAGATGTTGATTTTCTTATAATTTTGGAATGAAAATGATGCTTGTCAATATCTGCAAAAGAATCATTTTACCCAAATGCTAGAGGTAAAACGATCCCCTACATGAAGCAAAATGATCCTATTTTCAAATCATTATTTTATTGCTACACTTTCGATAAATAATATAACCATAAATTCAAAACATTAGTTTATTTATAAAAAAAGCATAAAACAACATACAAAGCAATAAAACATTTTTATTACTCTTAAGGGAATAAACAGAGACTTGCTCAACATTATTTAACAAAATTAACTTAAGTAACTTTTAATACCTTAACTAATTAATAACTTGATATTTTTCTTAACTCGATAGATTTGGGTTTGTTGCAAACAGAAATAACAATCGCAATCGTTCTCATCGACCCTGGCACACTGATCATGAGCCCATTTTAGGTATTTAATGCACCAGATCCATCCTTTCCCAGTCAAAGAAGCAGCGTATTTTTTGCAGCAAATGATGCACTGATTCTGATACGCTGTTACTGCTTGAGTCATCACTTTTCTCTACTACTCTTTTGTCTTCTTGGTTAATTTAACTTTTTTTGTGCTTTCTGATTTTGACTTGTTTTTTTTTTCTTCTTAGCCTCTAGTTCAATTTTTTCCTATTCTCCTCTTCAAGCATGATTTTGTTTGGGGTACTCGTGAGCAAAACTGTACCAACAGACTTTCGTTTTTGAGCTGCATTCTTTCCCTTAATTTTTTCCCTCAACTTCACATTGGTCTGATACCTGATTTGTAATTTCTGGAGGGATAGCCGGTCGTGTACTTGGCCCAGGAATTGGAAAACTACATAGAAGTGGGTTGGTTACAGAGGTTTCTCCTGCTGCTGCGAAATCAGCGTCAGAAAACGTGTCAGGATCAAAGGGCATAATACCAGTTTTTTCAAAGCATTTATTGCATTATTCGGTACACATGCTTTCCGGTAGGCTTCTGAAAAGATTCTGCTTATCTGGAACGTTGTTACTGTTCGGCCTGGATTATTGGTCATCCATTTTTCCAATGACTGTACGTACTTAATGGATACATTCCCCCTACATCCAACGGTTGCAACTAATGTGTTGTATGGGAGGCAAGCATAACATTACAACGTTATTTTTTTGCCTTAGTCACGACGTTTAGATTTTTAGTGTGGGTCAAATGTCCATCTAAGATTAGTAAGACGGGATTCTCTTTAGTTGGCTTCGTAAAATTCAAAAAGTGATCAAACCATCGGCCAAACATTTCTAATTTCATCCAGCCGGAATCATTGCAACCGAAAATATTCCCAGGTGTAGCACCATCCATCAGTACAGCTTTTAATCTTTTCCTACTAAAAATTAGCATAGGAGGAACATAAGCCCCACCAGCAGAAGCGCAAATTACGGCTGATATTACACGAGCAACTTGCTTTCGGCCTCTTTTTGCAAAAGTTTCTTCCAGAAACTGTTGACACAGAGGTCTCGTCGACATTAAAAACTCTATGGGCAGCAAACATGTGATGCTGCAAAAGACTTTTAAGAAGATCATTAAACTTTGAAACAACAATTTTATTAAATGCCCTTACGCGGGCTGCTAAAGTTGCTTCTGGAACTCTTAACGGTATTTCTGCTTACCTGTTTCAGAATCCGGAAAGTTTGTCATATACAGCCATCTGTTTTTTACGAGAAAAATTATGGGATATTTAATTTTTTTCATCCAACTAAAATGTCAAGCGCCGAAGATCAATTGTTGTGAGCCCATACATTCTGGGTTCAAAGTCTAGAATATGGCGTACAAGTTCATTTTCCTGATTTGCAAGAAATGACGCTGCCTAAACGTTTTATGTTTTCTTTGGCAATTGTGTTTTTATTTTTAAGTATGCGCTAAAGGGCCATTAAAGGCACTTGAAATGTTCGTGCAGCAGTTTTATATGACATACCATTCTCTTTTACCTTGTTTATGGCGTTTTCCATGTTCTCAGGGTCCCAGTTTTGAAGCTGGGTTTTGCATCGGTACGTACGTGGCATCCTAAAAATAACCGAAACAAATATTGGTATCCTTATCAACGTATTGCGATGTTTCTAAAAATGTATAAGTTAAAATGATCCCCGGGTCATTTTAACCTATCATAAAGTAATCGTTTTACTCCAAAAGCAAATATTGTACAAAACCTAACCTACAAATTTAAGACAATAAATTGCTTCGCAAAGCAGCACAAAGGCAAGTAGCCTAAACTTACCTGATTTCGAGCCCTGTTCAGTTTTTTAAATTATCGAATTAAATACCACTTTAACAATGCTGCGAAAAAGCCCCGAAATAACATCGAAAATCGGAAAAACAATAATGCACGTGTAAATGGCGCAAAAATGAGCCTAACTGTTCACAGATTGTTGTCGGTCACTGCATTTAGTCTTTCGATTATACTTTATCTATTACTCAACAGATGGCACTGCTAGTTTTGTTTATATTCGTAGGGATCGTTTAACCTCGAGGGCTCATTATACCCCTAATAATCTTGTTTTGGCCCTTATTTTCCATTATAAATCAGCGCAAAATAAATTAAACACAATACACGACAAAATAACCCACTTTCTTTCTGTTTATTAATAAAATGAATAAAGTTATGCATATGCAACTGATAATAATTCAACAAAGTAATATTGGTTGCCTAGATTTTAGAAATCTTTTAACAAATCACAAATTTATAATCTAGTCAAAATTGGAAAAAAATATTGCATGTAACACGTTACGAAAATCCGTTTTATGTAACTCGTACCTAACAATAAGAGACTGCGTAACTGGTTACATAAATAGCTATTGCTATAGTTTTTTGTGATTGTTTGCATGTTTGTTATCTTTCTTGACTTATATTCTTGTTTGTTTGTTAGCTTGTCTGTTAGTTTGTTTAAAAACTGATGTTACTAATGGTTTGTTTATCGATGAATATTTGTGAATGATATAAAAATGTTAAAAATTTAAATGTGTTTATTCCTTTAAAGTATTCCTTATCTTTAAAGTATTCCTTATTTTAGAATTCGTTAAATAATTTTCGAAAATCAGTGCAGTTTGTACAATAATAACAACTATTATTCAAAAATCACTTCGTTTTAACTTTCAATATAGTATACATCAAGCACCTTAACTTTAGTTCTATCTTTAGACGTAGAGAACAAACGTATACGAACTAAATTTGCTACTAAAATAAATCTAAGACATCGTATTTACCCTTTGAAGAGTCAAACAAACACATTTCTAAAAGTGTCAATTGGCTTCTTTGCCAAAGATCACAGTGCCTTATTAATATGCTTCAAATGGTGTATACTGTTGTTTTATGAGATTTAAACGTGTTTGCTTTGGAATAGAGATGTCAGAATTTACGATGCAAAATAGACAACAAGAAGACATACTTGTAATATTAGTTATTATTATGAATTTCTGCATGGCAGAGTTGCGTTTTAATTATATTAACAACATAACTAAAATGTCGTAGATAGTTATAACCGAAAACACTTAAGACATTGTAGATTTAAGGTTTTTTAACACCTTCACGGCCAAAATAACACCTATCTTGATGTATTGGTTATATACTATAGGTAATGGTAAATTTTGCAAATACATTAGATATTATTACAAAAAAAAATGTAAAATATAAATTAAAATAAATAAATATTATATACAATAAATTATAGCAGAATAACAGAAACTGAAATTGTAGATTACTTTTGCAACAATAACTGTAATGGTAGATTTACGTTGCTACAATAATGAGATTGATCATAAAATACTTAACACGTTTAGCGCGGTCACGTGACCGACACTGATATTTCCTACAAAGCCAGAGCGGTTAGCAGTGACCGATTGTTTACATTAGGTTTGTTTTGGTTCAGGTTCTAGAATTGTTCCAGAACCATGCGCAGAACTATTGCGCAATGGTCCTTAATTCTGAACAGTTCTGTAACCATTCCATTGCATTCGAAACCAAAACACTGCCAGAACAGTTAAATGTCAAAAAGTAAATTATAAATAAGAAAGAAGAAATAACACAGGGTCAGTGTCTACGCAAGAAAGAGGCCACATAATATTATAAAACGTAGATAAATTAAATAATTTATTCGTAACAATCTTATGACCCAACATCAACTACTCCATTCTCATTAGTCATTTGAAAATTCCTTGTAAAAATTCCAACACAAAACATGGCCAGAATCTCAAAAACAAATCTATTTGCAAAAAAGCGCATGCGAAAACATATCGATTCTGAAACAGTTCTCGCTTTAGGCCAGAACCGACGTTACTGTTCGAGAATGGTTATGGAACCATTCCCAAGAAAAACCAAAACACAGAACTTGCAGGTTCGGAACAGTTCTGGCGAAACCAAAACAGCAAATATCTACTGCACATGCTCCAAAGGTTCTGGAAGAGTTCTAGAACAGTTACGAAATTTAACCAAAACAAAGCTATTGTGAACTCAAGTTCTCTTGGGTACCTATTTTTGAATCTCTCAAATACAAATTTTGTGCGTTGCAGATAAAGAGAAAAAACCGGTTTTCTATTCCCCGAATTCGAGAATAACTACACTGACTGTACATCTGATTGCTGTATCCCATATGCGGAAGTTTTCCGTTACTCAGGTATATAACTGTGATAGTAACATTGGTAAAATACAAGGATAATTAAACGGGTTGATTTTTTATGTTTATTTATATTTTATTACATAAAAATCAATTAAATAAAAACATTTAAAAATTATGATATTCTGAACATTTTTATAAACATGAAGTTCATAGGTAATTGAAAATAAGTACCTAGCAAAAATATTTTAGTATTTGCTACTTCTTGTAAAATATTCTAGACAATAATATGTTTGATTTTAACAACATAATACGCAAAATCGTTTAGATGGCACGCGGTGACGTTACCGATATTATAAGCGCCAATGAATTTCCCATCAAGCAATGGCGGTCACTAGTAAAAAAAAAACTAAAACGACAATGATAATTTGTCGTTTAGGGGTAGTTTTATCAAACATTTACCACTATAAAAGAGTCTTTAACTAATTTAAAAAATGAACTCTTTGGAATAGTTAATATTTTAAGCTGGCACTTAACGGGTTAAATAAAAATAAATATTCTTATATTGGTAAATATTTATGTAGTATTTTGAAGAACAGAATTATTATTTAATATAAAGTCCTATAATTTTAAAATTTCAAAATAATTTCATGATTAATTTTGATGTTAGATGATAATATCAAATTTTAAAATATAACAATAATCTCATTGCAAGAGAGTTGAGTGAGGTTGGTGGTTGATGATCTCTTATGGAAGTTGGAGAGAGAAAACCTATATTCGCAAGCATTTGCAGACAACAACATAAGCATTGTAGTAAACGGTAAATTAGAGGGTCATTGATTTCAAAAAGACGCAGCACGCACTAAATTTTGTTAAAAGATGGTGCCATAAATTCGACAAAAGCCCCTGTTATTGCATTTTCAAGAAAGAGAGGCCTGCAAGGAATGAAAGAGACAACATCTAAAAATGGCAAAGGAGGTTAAATATCTTGGAATCCCTCTTGATCTTCATCTTTATCTTTGTCGGTTATAAGCAGGTAGTGTTAGGTTAGGCTCAGAACGCTGCGGCGTCTTGGGTATTCCCCTGCTTTCCCCGTATTCAAGTATTATGTTTGGAATAGTCTTGTGTCTTTGGTTAGTTTTAATATATTCCCTACCAAGTGTTCCTGGGGCGCTCTTTCCGGTTCTAGGCCCAAAAAGGTGAAACGTCACCTAGTAAGAACTTCGCATTAGAAGATCACATGGTATAAGGTTTATTTTTCTTTCATGCAGAGTCTACATCTAGTGGGATCATTGTGTAATCCCATCATATAAAGGAGTTTTCGTGCAGGTCGTTGGTCCAAGGAGGATAGATCCGCCTACAATAACTCGTCTGACTAAAAGTTGTGTAAATATATTAGCCCTCACTCCTTACCTGTTCGGTATTAATAATTGATTATGGTTTGGAAATCAGTAATGGGAAATGATTGAGGATTTGTCGCGTTTTGGTTGTGGTTTTTGTCCCCTGAAAAATCTAGAAAAAACAGGGTTTTGTTACTTTAAAAGGAAGATTTAACCTTGTTGTTTAAATTATCTCCCGATTCCAGGGTTTTCTGTGAAGTGGTTCGGGCACTTAAATTTATATCTTTAATTAAACAACGGGGTTGTCTCTCTACAGTATTTTATTATCTGCAGCAATTAGATGGAGTTTGTTGTTGATAAGATATTTACAATGGGAAGAAGTTATGGTACAATTAATATTAGAAAATAATATATTATTTACAATAAAATTAAGCCACGGTCTTCTGTGTGGTATGCATACTATATACGTGACGATTCACAACTAATCTTTTGGGCCATACAAAGTAAGTAAACCTATATTATATTTAAAAAGCCAGTTATTAATTTAGATAGCAAATCTATATATATTGTAGGTTATTGAAGACTACCTCCTATTTAATAAAAAGAACAATCCTAGTTTTCTCTAAGCATTATGGACTAAGGTTATGAGCACGAAAAATATATGAAAATCAATAATAAAGTGGTATATCTTGTATTGCTACTACTTAGCTGCGTTTCAGTGGACTACGAAGACTCAGGATTTCCTCAAAAGTTCATTCACTGCTTCTTAGCCTAGTGATATCAGCCTCTGTTGGATGTACCTACTCAGGAATATTTGTGAGGGTTTCGTTGAGCCCAAAGATGAATTAAGAGGGTGAATAACGATTGGAAAACAAGACAATCTGATGCGATACGATAAGGTAAGTTATCATACGATAACTTGAGAAAAGAGACCTAACATAATATTTTACATTTTAACAACCAGAGTTAATTTTAAATATAATATTTTAAAGAAGTTTTTTTCTATAAGACTCACCTTGGCGTGGCGTGAGGCCTCCAAGTGGCTTCGATAAAGTCGAAATTTTTAAATTCTAAATCTAAGAATAATTATGAAAATTATATCCACAGTGATGTGATATTTACCAGTTTTCGTAAATATTGAAATATTCACTAAATATATTCTAGATTTATGTAAAAATCCGCAATAATGCGAGCACGTTCTTCACGAACCAAAATGTGCGTTCTAAAAGGAAAGCTTCCCAAAAAAAAGTTCCTTTTTTTGTTATTGGCCTTAGCTGGGCTTATTAGTCTAGAGGTAAGACTATAGAAAAGATCTGGTTGTAGGTTTACCTGAGAAATTTTAGTTTGCTAATTGACAATTTTTATGTATGAGAAGAAAAGAAGAATCATTGAAGTTTGAACCTTTGAAATTATAAAGGTTATGTTTTGTTATTAATTTATTTAGGGTTTAATATATATTTTTATTTTTCAGGAAAATCACTATAAGAAGATAGAAAAGACCTATTAGTAAACTAGTAAGAATTATGATGGAAGTAGAACATTTGAAATAAATTGTTATACATTGTACTAGAAGGATATCCCGAATAAAGTTTTACTTTGCCTTCAATTATTTTGTGTCAGCTTATTGGAAAACAGGTAAATTTACTATTTGTTTTTAATTATGCACAGAAAAAAAATTCAAATTTAAATTAATTAAATTTTTACAATTAACCCGTAACAGTTGTCCTTGTGTGGCTCCTGTAATACAAAGACATGCCAATCTCTGTACTCCTGAGAGGGTATTAAGGGCTATTTTCTGGTTTATTTTTGGCCACCAAACAACCGCTCCATAAGTTATCACAGGTCTTGTTTTTGCCAAATATAGCCAGTTAACCATTTTTGGTTTTATTCCCCATGTTTTTTCAAGTGCCCGTCTCCCTATACAACGAGAGACATTTTACATTTGATGGTTCCAGGTAAGTTTGCTATCTAGGATTAGACCCAGATATTTTACTTGGTTCGTTTTGTTTAGCCTTCCTTTAAACAGAGTCGGAGTTTCTAAAACTTCCAACCTTAGTTTTCTAGTAAAGGTTATGAGTTGTCAGGGTTTATTAAGAGGTTTTCCCTAACGCACTACATTTCTGTCAGCCTAAGAGCTTCTGCAGTCATATAGAAAAAAAAGTAACTTAAAAAGATGTAAGAGTTGATATGATGGGTTTATAGATGGATGGTAGTAAATACATAGGGGCTTAAAGTATGACGAACTGGCTTTATTTTATAGTTGTAGTACTTGTTATAAATTTCTGATCAGTATAATGTTTAAAGCATAATAGCTAGACGAAAATTAGAAACAGCATAAAGACTAGCTTGTCTAATATTAACAAGGGCCTTTAAAAGTAAGCCACAGCAGTATTTGAACTACTGTTAGCTCTTTCTTCATTATACCTTCCAGTGAAGAAGGAGGCTATGACATCCGTATAAAGGCTGTTCGTTAATGGATTTAGAAGGGAGCTCTCTAGAAAAGGATACCATACAATATTATTAAAAAAATTACAACAATATCCGATGTTGCCATTAGATAGATCACTTATTATTCATGATTTTGAAGCATTTCGATATACAAATACCAGAAAGAGCCAAAAGCCGGAAAGATAGTAAAAGATAAAATTAATTAATCTAGTATACAGATGGTTTGAAGATGAAAAACACCAAAGGAGCTGAGTTTAACGATGCGAACTCAGGTTTTTTTTGTACCACAGTTTGTAATGGTAAAAAAATATATTTATGTGCAATGCGAATATAGAACTATAGGAGCAACACTCTTTCTGAGATTTTGAAAACACAGTTTTAAGTTTATAGTCCAGAAGATGACAAGAAACAGAAAAAATACTCAGTGAGTACAAAAACTGTTAACCCTTATTGTGACGCATGACAACGTGCATTTATTAGTTTTAAAAAATTAATTATAAATATCATAATGTTATGGATAATATTTAAACCTAATTCAAACGAGAAAACTGACATAAATTATAATAACATAACAGTGAAGAGTGAGATATGAGATGTCAATATTAAAACGTACTATATAAACAAGTGTAAGAAAAGTTCAACTATTTTTTTTTACAAATAAGGGTTTTTTATGACTGAGTGTAGAAATAGTACATTTTATGTGTGAGAAATTTTAAAATAATTATGTTGTTCTGATAATACGAGATAGTAATTGAATGGTATAATAAAACAAACATAATTAAAATTATTATTGGAACAAACGTCAGTTTAAAAAAAAAATTAATTTAATTATTAAAGAGTATTATTCGAGGTAATGCCTCTATAAAATTAAACGCGATTTAAAATTAAGGGGTTGGATGTGTCCCCTTTGAAATTCAAGTCGACCTGTCAGCATTTTCTTAAAATCCAATGAATACTGTCAAATAAGAGGGTTAGACTGTTTTGAGTGGCACACTCTGTATAACATAATATTTTATATAGTTTCCAAGATATACGTATTTGGAAAACCATCAAATTTTGGACTAAGTTTTATTTTAGTCACAGTAATGTAAGCTAGCGTTTTAGACATAGATGTTAGAAACACCGTGTATTCAAAACCACCATAACATTAAACAAGAATATCTGCGATGCCATCATCAAGATCAGGTATTTCATTATTATGTTTTTAAAGCAATTGTACTGTCTCCAGAATATTTCCGGAAGGCTTCTTGGCAAATTCTCAACATTTCGTGAGATTTCTCAAAGGAACTCCCGCGAGTTATATTTTTCCAATTGGTTAATTTATTCCTTTCATTTCGTTATATAAGAACCAAAGGAAGCTTGACGACGTTTCCCTGCTCCTATTTTACTCTCGTAAGGAGTACAAAAATAAAATCACAATTTTGGTCCCAGTGTTTGACGAAAATGCTAATTAGAGGTAGTCTCCGTGACGTGAATATTGTGTATTATGAGTAAGAGTTTTAAGTGTTGCATATTAAAAAAATATTTTATTTATAAAATACAGGGTCTGAGTTAAAGTAAGAAATAAAATAGCAACTGACTATGGTGAAAAATTCATGCGTCAAGGAAAATGTTTGTAATTTTTTTAAACCTTCTATTTAAAAAGTATATACAGGGTCATTCCTAAGTTGATATTTTTTACCTGTGTATAGAAGTCATTAAAATAAATAACTTTTTCAAAAAACAAGAACTCAAGAACAAAAAACCTACATTAAAATATATACAATACGGTCCTTTAACTAACGTTTTTACCATTCACCATAAGCAATTTTAAGGGAACTACGAAATTTTCTTGGTATTTACCACAAAATGTCTTGGTTTTTGCGTGAATTTATGGAAGGGGTTAGTATACTGATGTTACAAGTAGTAATCGCTTAAACGAAGTGGTAATAACCGTTTTTGTAAGTTTGTTTAAGCTCAAATGTCAATTCTATTTGACCTATCTTTTTCGCCGTGTTTATGAATAAGCCATATAGATTTTTATTTAAACTATATTGTTTATTGCCCTGCAAGAAAGAGTATTATCCAAAGAAGAAATTAGTCTCTAAAGTCTTGCTCTTTGCAATTTTTACTCATCTAATAAAGGCACAAAATCAAGTTTAGTATACATAAGGTCTGTTCCAACACGCATGAAAACCGTAATATTACGGTACAATTCATGTGCTGTATACAATTTTTGTGTAAAGCGCATGATTTGTACGGTAATATTACGGTTTTCGCGCGTGTTGGAACAAATCTCTTATCTGTATAGTACTAGTCGGTACAAAGCACTCCAGTTGTAACTCAGCAAAAAAGGTATAAAGATAAAAACTTAAATATTTACTTTATTTTTCGATACATAAATCCAGGCCCTCATTTAAAATTTTTAATTCTCTATCTCGTTTATTTTTTTATTTTTTTAAAATAATTATTTCAAAAATATGTTTATTTTATCGACTTCTATACACAGGTAAAAAAATATTAGTTAACAAATCACCCTCTATATAGATACTGAGCAAAATAAAAAAAAATACAGAAAATCTCTGGGCGAAATAAACTGGAAACATGAGAATGGAAGTAAATATGATAATCTGGAAATTAATGACGTCACAAAAATGTATGCACTAAGCTAGGGTGGTGAAGTTTCTTAAAATATCATTTTAATTTAAAAAATTTTGTGTTGTAGATATTAATGAAATAATGAAAATAAAGAATGTATAAAAAAAGTAACATTTAAAATTCTAATTTCCAATTTTAAAAGACAGATGTAGAGACAGGCGCAGATACAGACACAGTTACAGATAGAGAAGGAACAGAGACAAAGCGGACTTAATGAAGCAGAATAAGATATTCGAGAAGAGAAATTCACAAACACAGAAACAGGAGGATGGGAAATCAACAATAACCCGGTGGTATTTAAATAGTAGAGGTGACAGCGGAGAATAGAGCCGATAGAAAAGAAGATAGAGGAGAGAATAAATTTGAAATTTATTTTTTGTGTGGAAAAAATATTGAATACTTAATATTTTGTAAATTTAGAGAACGAACCATCCATTGGAAATTTGAGAAAAATATTAGAATTTTAGTATGCTCGGTGATTTCCTATGAAGTTAGTTTACTTCTTTTTATATACTTGCTTCGTACCTGTTTTAATTTTATATTCTTATTACTGATATTTTTATGTACTATCCTATTTTTATTTTATCCTTGTGCGTCTGTTTTAATTTTATCCCTATTTTATTCTTCTTATTTATAATAACTTTATGTTTCTCCTTCTTGTTCAATCTATGTGTTTTTTTTTCCTTTATCTTTTTTCTATTTTTCTCTTTAATTTTTTTTTACTTTCCATTAATTTCAATCCCCGATACACATAGCGATATGCTACTAATTCGATCGAATTTTCCGCACATGACGTAACGTGGCATAAAGCAAACCGTTTTTGAATAAAGTTCGAATAAGAATTATTTTTTAATATAATTTTATTTCTAATTATAAAGATATTAATGATACCAAATAATGATACGTGTTTATTTTTGAAAGTTAAAAGTATTTTGCTTGTATGCTATTCATTTTTGAAGTATCTATTTAAAGAGTTTTAAAGTGTTTTGATCTTGTGTTTTCCATTTTTTGATATTTTTAAAGGGTTCAAGTTAAAGTGTGAAGGTTTCTTTAGCAATTTTAATATGACAGTTAAAAAATTATAAAATGCCCAATTGCAAAATTACGAAGGGAACGGACATTAATTATTTTAGATTTCAAAGAGTGATGATCTGGCTAAGTAGTGCAGTGATTTAAAACTGTTCTTTTAAACTGTGCATTATTGTTTGGCGTTTTTTGTTATAAACCTATGTAAGATACATTTCTTTAAAATAAAGTGTAGTTGCTCATCGTACTTTGTCACATATTTTATTCTTGTTTTAAATGCAATAATTAATAAACCACAACCTTTAACAATGAAGTAATATTACAGTTTTTTATTATCGAAAACGTCTCGTTACTTGTTTTTATCTATGTAGATACGTCGGATTTTTATACCACATGACGTCATGTGACAAGGATAAACCTAAAATGTTCAAATATTTACAGGTATTTGTGTATCGGTTTTAATCTAACTTCTTCTTTAATTCTTCTTTTTTCGTTTTTGTGCTATTTTTATAACCCTTTCGCCCCTAACGGGACAATAAGTCCCACGGACTGTCAGCAAATAATAAGAGGGAGTATGTATCCCTAAATTACACAGAAATATTGTATTTTAGTGTTCCTAAGTGCTGCGAGTATAGGCAACATAAAATACAAGCCGGTTTGTTTACAACATTGGTTAGTTTAACCTAAAACAAAGCACATGTGTTTTTTGTTTGTTTGCAAGTTTTACGACTTGTTGTGGAATAATGAGCTATAACAAAAGCAGATAAGCGAAGTTTTAGTTTTTTCTCTGTCCAAAAGGAATGAATTGTTTGTTGGGATGATATGTCCCGACCGTTGTTATAAGTGTGACAGTAGGTCCAAGGTCCCAGTCGTAGTAAAACTTATTATTATTCGTTACAATGATTGTATTTGTATTACTATTGGGACAAATAACTCCGTTAAAAAACACGAGAGGAAAATATCCCAGGATACTTACAAGGATACTAATTTTCAAAACGTCATAATTATATTAAAACCATATAATATGTGTTTGAAATAATCACATTATGTATAAAGATGTTCAACGGTAAAAGGGTGATATTTATTTTCCTTTATATAGGTAGTTTAAATATGTCATTTTCTATTTTCTTTTTCTTCAATTTCAATATATATCTCTTCTACTAATATTTTTGTATTTTTTCTTTGTCCATCTTTTTTAAATGAAAAATAAAATTTATGTTACTTTTTTATACTTTGTTTACTTTAATTCTTTCACCACAAATAATGTTTTCAACTAATTCATTACCATCTACAATCGTTTGGGCTCCAGAGGGCCTTAAAGTTACAATTTTTAAATCGTTTTTCCCATATAAATTTTAAACGGCACATGCGATTTTCCTGAAATTTGGTACATTGGTAAAGTTTTATGTTACAAAAAAAAAATGGTATTAAAATTTTGTCCGATAATAATACATAGGCGTAGAACTTGATTTTTTAAATAATTGCACCTTTAAAAATTCTACGCCAATGGAAGAAAAGGAGTTTGAGTATGAAATTTAGATTGCGCAACTCATTTACTTTAAAAAAGGTACTCTAGATAAGACTCCATTCCTCTCATGGTTTTCGCTAAATTTCCATTTTAATAATTTAGAGTGTATAGGTTTCACAAAAATATTTATTTACAATATAATCAAAATAGAGATTTTACAAAAATTGTTCAAAATGTTCACCATTTTCACGCATACAAAGATTTATACGTCGAAGAAAATTAAAATGTATCCTTTCCATAACTTCTTCATCACCTCTAAGATTGTTTATTGCATCTTGAATACGTTGCCAGAGTTGTTCCTCATTTTCTACAGGTTCCCTGTAAACTGTGGATTTCAGATGTCCCCATAAAAAGTAATCCATCGGTGTTAGGTCTGGGGAACGTGATGGCCAGTTTACAGGTGCGTCATTACCTCTGCCTATCCATTTGTGTGGATATTGTTCATTCAAGTGGTTTCTAACGTTTAAAAAAAAATGTGGTGGAGCTCCATCTTGCATAAATCACATATCTCTCCGAATCTGGAGAGGCAAATCTTCTAACAACTCTGGCAACGTATTTTGTAGAAAATCCAAATAATTTTCACCAGTTAATCTTCGTGGAAGTATGGCAGGACCAACAATGAAATTACCAATTATTCCAGCCCACACATTAATTTTGAATTCGTGCTGAAAATAGTTTACCTTTATTGCATGCGGATTTTCAACGGCATAAACATGTTCATTATGAGTATTAGTTATAGCTCTTCTTGTAAAACCCGCTTCATCGGTAAAGAGAACCTTCTTGACAAAGTTTGGATCTCTTTCTCTTTGCACATTAATAAATCGACAAAAACCCAAACGAATTAGAGGATCATTGACAATAATTCTTATACTGGCTTCTTATGGTATGGATATAGCAATTGTTCTCTAAGCACTTTATGAACGACATCTTTACTTACTCCTAGTTCCCATCCAATTCGTCTGGTGCTTAGTTCTGGATTTTCTTCAACACGTTCTAAAATGTCTTCTTTAACTTCAGGAATCCTTACAAAACGTTCTCTTCCAATATCAACAGTGTTGGGAGCAAAGGAACCGGTCTCCCGAAGACGTCTCTCAACAGCAGCAAAAATTGGGTGGCTAGGTACACGACGATTTGGAAACCTTTTAGAGTACACCTTGACACACTCTCGAGCATTTCCTTCACAAAATCCTAATGTCAGTAACATATCGGTATATTCTGCATTGGTATATTGTATAGCCATATTAATAAACCACGCATTTGTTTTTTTTAATTATTGAGTCAGATAGAACACTTTCAATCGTTAAAAAGAGATTAGGTGTTAAAACTTGACAATATTTTTATTAAGATGAAACTGTGGAAACCAACAATAAATGTTTTTGTATACGTATTGCAGGCAAATAATTATTATTCCTCAAAAAATCGTACATGGTAAGAATCGAGTATTTTTGTTGAAAGTCTCGATTAGAGGTGTTGAAGAAGATATGAAAAAAGTACATTTTTCATCGTATAAAATTTTGTCCGATAATAATACATAGGCGTAGAACTTGATTTTTTAAATAATTGCACCTTTAAAAATTCTACGCCAATGGCAAAAAAGTGGTTTGAGTATGAAATTTGGATTGGGTACTCATTTACTACAAAAAAGTACCCTTGATAACACTCGATTTACTCTCATGGTTTTGACAAAGTTTGTATTTTAATAATTATTGTTTATGTTCTAAAATTACTAAAATGCAAATTTCGTCAAAACCATGAGAGTAATCGAGTCTTATCAAGAGTATCTTTTTTAAAGTAAATGAGTTGCGCAATCTAAATTTCATACTTAAATAAATAAAATAAAATAAAAAATAAAAATGACGATGAGACAGATTCAGAAGAAGACGTCAGGAAGGAAATTAGCAAAAAAAAACCGAAGAACAAAATAAACCGAAAATAAAGAAGGAATGTGAGGAAAAAAAAAATAGGAATAAGGCAGAACAAGAAATCGCAAAACGTAAAAAGAAAAAACTGAAACATCCATACCAGAATACAATTTGGGGAAAAACACAACTGATGAGCACTTTCAAGGCTGTTAGACGTTTGCCGATATTTTTCTAAAATTTTTAGAACCAAACATAATACAAAGTATTACCTATCAATCACGGCACTGAAAAAAGTATCTCGTTTGCAGAGAGATGGCACCAAAATGCAAGTTACTTGTCCAGCTGTTGTAAAGGACTACAATCAATTTATGGGCGGAGTGGATAATGCAGATCTGCAAACCTACTGTGTCAACAGATGATCCAAAAAATAGTGGCATCGTCTGTTCTTTGGAATTCTGGATATTACGTGTGTATAAAAAATGCAGCCTGAAGAAAAAACCCTATCTTTGTTGGAATTCAGACGAGGTAAGTCTAGGTCTAATAAGTAAAAATTTAACTACATTGTCAAACAAGAAAAGGTCGAGAGACATTCAAAATATTCCAAACTGTGCAAAACGTAGAATATATAACTATAATGTATATAATGATGTAAGACTTGGCAACATGGGTGTTTATTTTCCAATTTTTGTTCCCTCTAAGGGAAGGTGTGAACAATATTCCTCAATGACTGCACACTCAAAACCACATTTCAAGTGCTCCCATTGTAAGGTATACTTATGTTTGAATAAGAAAAAAAATATATTTTCTTAGATACCACGATATGGACCTCTAATCATAATGTATTTATTAATTTGTATTTTTCAGTAATAAAATTAGCAATATGTAACTGGTTGTTCATTAACACTTAGCGGTACTTATATGTCCATACACAGATATATTTTTAGTCACAACGGTACTTGTAAGTACCGGCCCCCATGCCCCCACTAGTTATTATGCAAAAAATTTAAAAATAGACATTTAACTTCAATTTGAATACTATAGTTTCCCTATATATTTTTTTAAATAAATTTATAAAAAAATGAGGTCCGTGACACAATGGATTAAACCTATATAATTAATATATATTGCTCTATTTTAATTTTAATGTCCTTTTAGTTTCAAAAAGTCAACTACTGGTATTCTATTTTTGTAGCTCGTAAATGTATAACAATTAGTTTTCCCATAGTTCATTAACTTCATATGCTTCAACCAATTTAAGACATGTTTTAGATAATTTTCTGCTTTCTATATTTCTCCTACGAAACTAATTACGTCTTACACATTTTTGAATAAAATAGCGAACACAAAACGTAACACCCAGTCTATTCCAAGAATAATTTACGGCGAATATATTTATTCAGCTCGACAGCAGTAATAAAACCTAACATTTATAATCCTATTTGATTTAAACTACCTAAATCAGAAACCGAAAACAGTTTTTTTGTCCCCATGTTTACCCAACAGTCATATCTGCTGAAGGAGAACGATTACGGCGTTCCCAGTATAGCCTTTAGGGATCATATGTTTGAACATTCTCGTCCTACCAGTATTTATTTGTATTTGTATACGCGTTTCGATTCTGGGGATCCGGACTCGATGTCGAGGGAGATTTTTTCTCTCCAAGTCAAAACACAACACCTGTCGGGGTTTGTTACACAATAAAATTTGTTTGTTGGTCTTTGAGAGTAATAAAATTGAATCTGTTTTGTTTGAGATGTAAACAAAAGGAAAGTCGATACGAGGGAACGTATTTAGGTTCTATTATTTTTTTAAAACTATATGATACATCGTAGTCAGGGGCTCGAAATGATTGCAGGATTAATACATTAAAAAAAAAACATTAAAGATACTTTGACATCAGTTTTGAAAATAAAAACTCTGTTCACGTCCTGATTTTTTTTTTATAAATAAATAATTACATTTTAAATAGAAATAAATTTTGTAAATAATAATACGAAGATAAAATATTGAACTTACCCAAACATTCATGGAATAAGCTAAACGTCTTTTAGATATCTTAAGAACGTCTTTGAGTTCTCACAATAATACGTCTAAATAATTGCTTTTTCTTAATAAAGTACCAGGTCATTGAGACCAAATACGTGTTTCAGACATCGTGTGCTATCTTGGTAAGTATACCAAAAATTTAAGGCGGTCACTAACAATGACGATGCAAGAAATTAAATTAAAAATAAAACACAAAAAGTAAGTGTCGC
The DNA here is from genome assembly GCA_927349885.1 of Psylliodes chrysocephalus. Taxonomy (NCBI): domain Eukaryota; kingdom Metazoa; phylum Arthropoda; class Insecta; order Coleoptera; family Chrysomelidae; genus Psylliodes; species Psylliodes chrysocephalus. Next base: position 42,320,377 of record OV651819.1, read on the forward strand.
TATAGTTACTCAAAATGTAATGTCGTAACTATAGTTTATATATATTATATTTATTATATTTTTTGTATCGGCTATCTAGTAGTTGATTGTATTGATTGATTAATAAAAAAGTGTCAGAAGTTAAATATTTTATTTAAAATATATTTTGAGTTTCCACTGTTGAAAGCCACTTTGCTAGAGGTTATGGGCCTACTTAAGGGTTACTAGCAATAGAGGCATCGTTTTGCGTGAACATATTTACAAATCCTAGCCGTTGGTGTGTTGTTCTCTTAAGGTTAAGGCATCTCAAATTCCATGATGTCTAGTTCCGGAATTCTCCCTCCTATTGATAAGTTAAAAGGTCGGGATAATTACAACTCATGGAAATTTGCTGTTAAGACGTACCTTGAACATGAAGAACTCTGGGATTGTGTTATCGCAGATCCTGCAAAGTTAGATAAGAAGAAGGACTTGAAGACGAAAAAGAAGCATGGGAAAATCTAGAGAAGGCATTTGAAGATAAAGGCCTTACTAGACGTGTTGGTCTTCTTAGGACTTTGATTACGTGTAATTTTGAAGATAGTCCTACCGTTGAAGACTATGTAAATAAAATATTATCGACGGCACAGAAGCTTAAAGGCATTGGTATGGAAATTAATGACGAATGGATTGGTACTTTACTTCTAGCAGGTCTTCCAGAAATGTTTAAGCCAATGATTATGGGCATTGAGAGCTCAGGTATCAAAGTAACTGCTGACGCAATTAAAACTAAATTACTTCAGGATGTCAGTAAAACTGAAAGCTCTTCCAACGTTGCGCTTTATGGAGGTAAAAGAAAATCTCAAGAAAAATCCTCTCGTTTCAAGCCCCGATGTTTTAAATGTAATAAATATGGTCATATATCGCGTAACTGTATTGCAAATACTTAGAAAAATAAGATTTCTTCAACTGACAATGAAGCTCTGTTCTCAGCTTTATCTGTGGGCCACCTCAATAATAATAGCACTTGGTATATTGATTCTGCAGCCTCAATGCATTTAACTAGAAATTCAGATATTCTGTTTGATATCATTACTTCCGAAGTTTTAAATGTTTCAACAGCAAATGGCTATGAAATGAAAGCAAATTTTAGCGGAAAGATAAAATTACCAGTTATCCGCGACAAAGTTTCTTCTGTTGTTGAAGTCAGTCCCGTGTTGCATGTTCCTGAACTAAGTGTTAATCTTTTATCAGTCAGTCAAATGGTGAAGAAACGTAATACAGTCATATTCGACATTGATGGTTGTAGAATTTACAACGTAAATAACAAACTGATCGCTACAGCTTCATTAGAAAATGATTTATATAAGTTAGATATTCCTCCTACATTGCCATCTTCTTCTACCGTTGCTTATCAGTCAAACATAAAGAAGAACCGAATGTTATGGCACCGACGATTAGGACATATCAACAACGCAAGTTTGGATCTTTTAAAAAATGGAGCTGCTAAAGGTGTCAATTACCAATCTAGTGATCCTGCAATATCCTGTGATGTTTGTATTCAAAACAAAAGTCATCGACTTCCTTTCTCAGTCAGCAATTCAAGGTCCAAAAAATTGCTTGAACTAGTCCATTCCGATTTGTGTGGACCTTTGGAGGTAAATTCAATGGCAGGTTCAAGATATATTCTCACATTTTTGGATGATTTTAGTCATAAAGCTTTTATTTACTTTTTAAAAAATAAAAATCAGGTGACTGAATGTTTTAAAAGTTTTAAGATTTTTGTCGAAAATTAGAAAGGAGAAAAAATTAAAGTTATTCGCACAGATAATGGTGGCGAATACTGTAATGAGAATTTAAAAAATTTCCTTGTAACTTCTGGAATTCAACATCAAGTAACAGTTCCTTATTGCCCCGAACAAAACGGCCGAGCAGAACGCTTAAATCGTACCTTGATTGAAAAAACTAGATGTCTATTATCTGAATCTGGACTCAGTAAGAAGTTCTGGGCAGAAGCAGTTTCAACTTCTGTATACCTTCTAAATCGTTCCCCTACTAGAGTGCTGAATAATTTAACTCCTGAAGAAGTTTGGCAAGGAAAAAAACCGTCTCTGGATCACTTAAGAATATTTGGCTCTAAAGCTTTTTCTCATGTGCCAAAACAGAAACGAAAAAAGCTCGATTCTGCTTCGATTAAGTGCATTACGGTAGGATATAGTGAATATTCAAAAGCGTACCGCCTTTATGATCCAGAGAGAGATATCGTTTTTTTGTCCCCAGATGTCGTGTTCTCCGAAGAAGAAAGGGGGAATGATAATGCCAATAACGATTCAGAAAACACGAAAACTCTATTCCATATTATAAATGATTCCGAGGTCTCTGAAAACTCCGAAAATAGTGAAATAGAGACAGATGGAATAAGTAAAGTTCAAGCAGAATCTTTCAGTATTCACTCATCTTCTATTAGTCAGAAAAAAGAAGCTCCACTTAGACGTTCTGAGAGGCTGAAAGCCCAAAATGTTTTCTTAGACTTCTCAAGTTTTTCTGCAACTAATTCCGATTCTGGTGATTCATTAAGTGTAGAAGAAGCCTCAAGCCGTAGTGACTGTCAAGAATGGATTGAAGCAATGAACTCCGAATACGATTCTCTATTAAAAAATGGACCCTGGGATTTGGTCGATCTTCGTGTTGATAGAAAACCGATCAATTGCAAATGGGTTTTTAAAATAAAGAAAGACGCAGATGGAAAAGCAGCTAAGTATGAAACTCGCTTAGTTGCCACAGGCAGTTCACAGCCACAAAGGAAAGGTATAGACGTTGCTGAAACTAGAGTATATACCGACTGGATAAGCCGAAATTTATTGGTTGCGGTAAAAAGCAAGGACTTACATTTTGATGGAGGAGTGTCGCTATAGTTACTCAAAATGTAATGTCGTTACTATAGTTTATATATATTATATTTATTATATTTTTTGTATCGGCTATCTAGTAGTTGATTGTATTGATTGATTAATAAAAAAGTGTCAGAAGTTAAATATTTTATTTAAAATATATTTTGAGTTTCCACTGTTGAAAGCCACTTTGCTAGAGTAAGAACGGAAGAATTTATAATTAATAAAGGAGAAAAGCAAGGAGATTCACCATTAACCACAATGTTCCATCCCTCACTAGAATATATGACAAGCCACATTATTAAAAAGAACCTGAGAAGGAAGACAAGTCATTGCATAAGTAGACGATACATTGAACATATTTGTAGTATGAGGAAACATGATGGGGCCAGACCTTAAACAAGAAAAAACAAAAATAATTATATTTAACATGGAATACATAAACTTGAAGAAATGTAAAAACACTTGAGTTAATGGTAAACATATAGAACTCGAGACAGAGAGAGAACAAATTGTCACTACAAATAAAGCCATCCACGTAAGTAAAAAAATATTAGAAACTAGTTAACCTTAACTCTTGCGTTAAACGATCTATTTTTACTATACTCACTTATGTTGGTGAGAGTGAAACAGATTTTCGAGTGTAAAAGAGTTAGTACTTAATTTACTGGAAATTTTCCATTAAAGAAAACATCGTATTTAGGCGCTTGAAATAAGGTGCAGGTGTGCAGAGTTATACAGATATGTTTTTCATTGAAATTATAAAAAATCTTTAATTGCATTTACTGTTGCTTTTGATTTAAAAAACATTTGTAGTACAATGAATAATAAAATGTATTATTGTTCTTTTGATTTTTATATATTATTTATATATTATATACACATGTGGATTTAAAGAATTTAACTGAAAAGAAAAAATGCTTGCCATTTTTGAACAATTATGAACAAAAGACTAAATTTTCTTAGTAAAGTAACAATCAAATTTAGGGGTACAAAGTTAAACGCACAAAGTCTCCAAAAATAATACAGAGTTGGTACCAATAAAGACAAAGTCGATAAAATAAAATAACAGATTCCACACTAGCCATAGATCTGTTGAATATTAAAATATTTATAAACTAAATATGAATTTAAAGAAAGAGTCATTAAACTAGTAAAAATATATATTAAAAATTCTACTAGAAAGGTTACGAACTCCAAAAATAAGGTTCACCATCAGCATCGATACAACTTCTTAAATACCTGGCATTGGAAAATCATTGGGTTTTGAAATCGTAATAACCCAGATAGCACACGACGTCTAAAAGACGTCTTTTTATATCTTTGTTTGGTCTCAATGTCCTAGGATGTTATTAAGAGGTCTTATAAGATGTCTGTCAAAATCCATAATTCAGAGGTATTAATGTAAGAGCTTAAAGACGTTTATAAGACGTCTTAGAGACGTCTTGCCAAATCCATATATTAAAGTGAAAGCTCAAAGACGTCTTTAAGATGTCTTTCAGTCGGACGGAAACTTACATAATACAAATTTAACAAGAATGAAGTGAAATTTGACGTTTGACTTAACACTACCTTCAAGCCCAAGCCAAAAATGTCTATGGCCCAAGCTTATTGTGGATTATTGATTATTTTATTGCGTACGAATTATAGCCGGCCAAAAGCGTTTTTGGGCTATTTTATGCATTTGTGTTTAGTCTCTTTTTACTTAAATATTATGGGAGTAAAACCAGAGAAGGAAGAATGGTGGAGTTTCTGTTACCGATGTAGCACGTTTTTGGAATACTTTCTACAAGTAATAAATGAGTATTTTGTTTATGTACATAGAACATATCCTGCTTCTTTTAAATAAGAATAATTAAATGAATTAAAAAGTAAACATCTTAATATAATATTTAATTCAGATATTCGTCAATAACCTTTTTTTTTGTTTTCATGGAGATTTCGAGAACTATTAATACCAAAAACCCCCTATTAGATATCAATTTTGAGTGAAGTTAAAGTAAAATTGTCAAAATAGGCGATTTACGCCCATATGCACCGTACACGTTTAATCCAGATCAAGGGTTTAATCGCGTTTAGTACAATTTTTAACTATGGTACTAAACGCGATTAAGCCCTTGATCTGGATTAAATGTGTACGGTGCATACGGGCCTAAGCCTTAAAAGATTTGTTATAAAAATTAATTGATTTAAAATTCTAAGAAAGTCTCTTTTTGTTTTGATTCATGATTGTTTTTTCGGTTTTTACTAACTTTTAAAATTTTAAAAATATTTTTCACTACCATATCTCGGGAAAATTTCCAATGATGTCGCTGCAGTTTTTAAGAATTGCAACAATATTAAAATTTCTTTTAAAAATGTTAATTCGAATAAAAGCCAACTATCACATACTAAGGATGAAATCGAGTTGCTACACAAAAGTGGTATCTGCAGATTAAGCTGCAACGATTGTAATACGTCTTATATAGAAAAAACAGAAAGGATACTCAACATACGAACTGGTGAACGTATCAGATATCCAGATAAGTCTACTTTCGAAAATTATATTAAATTCAACAATCATAACTTCACTCGTTCTGAAAATGTTACTGTTCTTCATAATATCTTTAATTGCAACTTCAAACTTAATCTGCTCGAAGACCTTGAGATACACAGATAGCTTAATAAACCAAATGTCACATGTGTTAACACTCAAATCCATCTCAATAGCAAAGTGTCTTCTCTCTTTAAGAGTATTGGCAACGGTTGGTTTGAAGTTACCTAGTCAGCTTTGCCTTGAATCTTCTTGCAGCGGAATTGATCTTGTCTTTTGCAGCGATTGCTGATTTCATAGCTAGGATGGTTTTTCCTCCTCTTTTAGCTAGAAAAGCTGGTCTGCCTGCGACTTAGGTTTCGCTGGGGCCGGCCTGCTCATTTCTGTTGATTTCAGCTTGGCACCTTTTAATCCTTAATAATTTTTTTAAAAAAATATGTTTTTTACCTTCATTTACTGTATATTTTATAATTCCATTTAATTCATTGTAATCTTTTGCTGTTTAAAATTTAAAAAGTCCCGCCTTAACTTGATCTTGCTTGCTCAGTGGTACCAACCCACTTTTATCATTTTCAATATCGACCTTTTGACAATTTTTAACGAAATTCATTTCAATTTCTCATGTTAGCATTTTTCTTGATAACTTCATTGTCAAATGTCAATTGTCACTCATTCTGTTTTGGTACATTGTCATGATGGTCACGTTTTTAAAAAAGCTGTGTGCATATTTTTTGTACCCCAACTTCCCTTTGCCCCACGGAAGCAATTGGCAAAATCTTGCAGCCTTCATGTGGAAGACTAGCAGTTTCTTTTTCTCAGAAGTATCTGGAGTGTTTTGTTCAACATGGTCGGGTGAACTTCCATTTCATTTGTTAAAATTTAACCACATTTTACACTGGGTCAGTTACCAAATTTTGGTGTGGTTTTTCTATTTTCAATTATCTAAGTTGCAAGCTATGGTGGAGACTTGGGACTGGTCTGTTACTGTCCCTTATTAATTTAGTTTACTTTTCATGTGTCTTCTAAGGTTTTTAATGACGAGTGTATAATTTTTTTTTATTCTATTTTGTAGTTATGAGAGCGTTGATTGTATTGCAACAGCTCCGTTTTTTTCACTTTATAGAATCTCTGATGATGGCTTAAGAAGCCGAAAGCGCTCAGTTGAATTTTTTATAGCGTTTTATTATACTCTCTTGATTCATTTCTTACTACCCAGTGTGTACTCACCACTTAACCCCTTCCAAAAGTGAAATGCTTCTAAATTATAGGAAGTAGACTGAGTGGAGGTTCCAAAGTGTAGTGTTATTCCAATCATTAACTTTAAATGATTCATATTTTGTCAACGGTAAAGTCCATGTTACTATGGAACTCGGGAGAGAGAAGAAGATACGTAGATGACTCAGATCAGGATGACTGAGGAGGAAATAAAAGAAAATATACGCAGAAGTAAATAATTGGCAATAAAAAATGCAGGTTAGAGGAACATTGTGGGAGGGTAAAAAGAAAATTATCTAAAAATTCACCCTCCCAAATCGTTCATCTAGAAAGAGGACAAAGTTGGGATATCTAAAAATATCTTTCGACGCCATTATCAATCTACAGGATTTTGACAAATTGAGAGGAGTCATTAGACACATTACGTATATGTATAATGAGCTTAATAGGATTAAATACAGATACATTCGATGAAAACATTGAACAGGAGATATTCAAAATTGCTACACTGAGGCAAACCGAATATTAAATAGATCTGTTTTGTCTAAACAATATAGAAATTGGTTGATAATTTGCAAAAACAATCTGTAATGAGCTAGTATTTTTTAAAGTACTTCTTATGCATATCAGTTTAGGTATTCCCATTTATATTTTTAGCTGTGAGACGTATTAACTAAATTTTAGTATTAACTTTTAAATATATTTATTTAAAATTGTCATCATTTTTCCTTGTTTATAGGTCACAACATATTTTTAAAGTCGTTTAAAAGTAGTTTCACGAAATCGTAATAAAAGAGAATAAAAATTACAAACCTGACATAATCGGTCCAGTACACATCATAATAATCCACACTTGTAAAAGTTTCAGCAAACTAAAAGGCACTTTCGCCGAGTTGACACTCATATTTACAACGTACCAGTTCACTAGGGTCGTAAAAATATTTGCGCTAAGAAGAGTTTTAGTCTGAAAGCGACAAATACCTTCTAAAACACTCGGGCACTTCCAATTCCATGTCGGATGGCGTAGAGGATTCGAAACGAACTATAATTTCTTGGTCTTATTGGCACACGTCGTTTAATATACCGTTTATTATCGGGGGAGGCGATGGTTTGAGGGTTCGACCACATTATGGAAAATTAAATGCTGCTTCATCGTTATTGACTCTCTACGAGCTACGAGTTTCGGCCTGTAATATATTCATTTCGAGGGGGTTACTAATAGACAATTAAACAAGCGTGTATGACTAAGAAAGGTGTAGAAATTTGTACAGAATGTGTAGAAACTGTCCTCCCCTTGCCGGGTTAATTTGATTGCTCGAATTTAGTTGGTAGGGTTAAACAGCAAGATGTTTATCCACTGCTTATCTTGTTTGTTGGTACTAACAAATGAGGAACAGGCCAAACATTTTGATGGTTGAAATTTTTTTTTAATTGCTAAAAAAGAATTTCAAAAAAACTATCGGTTATTGATCCAAAACAAAGAAAATATACAGTTTTTTAAAATTTTCAAATATATTTTTTAAATTACTGCTCTAAAATAATGAAACTTAATTACAATCCTCTACAAGTTATACATCATTGGAAAGCAAGTAACAATTGCTTCTTAACGATATAAGTTTTATGGTTCAATAATAATTTAAATCCAACCTACAGTAAAAAATAAATTATTTTTATTAGGTCCTCCTGTATTAATATCATTTTTAGTTTATAGCTATTGTAATATTAGTCCGATCAATTTAGACATCTGAGGGTACAAAAATTCCCACCCAGCTGAAAATTGGTAGGATTGTTTAAAACACCATTATAAATTAAACCTAAAAAGTCCTTATCAATCCGGCACCTAAAAAAAATTTACTCAAGGTCAAAGGTCGCAGCAAAACGGTAAGTTTTATCACAAAATTAGTTCTGACAAAAATTGTAAAGCATAGATAATTATCTATAAAAAAATGTCTAACATTTTTTTTCCTAAGAGCCACCGATTATGAGATATAACGTTCAAAAAGTTAGAAGAGTTGTAATCGTCGTAATATGCACACGTTTCCACGCCACCTCTGAGGTAGTGTATGATTTACTCCATTATAACACTGTTAAAGCGTCTTGTGAGATATTCTCTCAATGGCATTGAACTGTCCTTCGAAAACCACATATGAATGTTTTAGAAAATTTACCTATTTGGAGCGTATTTAGTGCCAGTTTTAGTATAATTATCGTTAAGACAGAAGCAGATTGCTCGATAACGTAGGAAAAATATTATAATAACAAGAAATGAATCGATATTATTTAAAGTGTGTAAATTGAGTTTTATTTATAAAACTCTGTAATATTAGTCTCAGCGCTTTCAGCCTATTAGGCCATCATCAGAGACTTCGTCAAAAACTGTAGAAGTAGCATGAAACTTTATATTTAATATATTTTACTAAATCAAAAAGGACATCAACAAACCGGTCCCTGTTCTTCACCATAACTTGAAGCTTAAATAGTGAGAAATAAAAGAACCACTCCTAAAAGGTGGTTAAATTTTAAGAAAACACGTGGGGGTTCATCCCAACAAGTAAAGTTGTACCATCCCAACCATTCAGAGGTAGAGAAAAATCTGTACTTCAACATAAAGCCAGCTAACTTTTCCAAGTTGCTGCCGGGAGGCGGAGGCAATATGGGGCACAAGAAATCGATTTCTGCTTCTTCTTCTTCTTCTACTTGTTCTTCTTCTTCTCCTCGTTCTTCTTCTTTTTCTCTTTGTAATTCTTTTTCTTTATCTTGGGTACATGTAAATTGGCTGAATAGTGATACATCGCATGTCTCCTCGTTGGTATCAAACGAGTCTTCTATTGCTGTTTCAACTATCATCACATCAGCATCATTATTAGTTTGTTTTACCAATTTATTTTCAGCAACAAACTTTTCTTTTAACATTGAAATGAACCAAGATTTGTTGTGAGTGTTAGCAAGAAATTTTTGTTGACTGGTAGGAATAAAATTGTCATTGATTGATCAAATAAAATATCAGAAGATGAAGATGTTGCTAAAGTTCTACGACGTTGTTTTGGAACTTTAATATTTCTCGTAAAGTCATTATAGCTATCAAATAGGACAGTAATTCTGGGACCAAAATGTCGACGTACATACTGAACGTATTTCTCTAAGATAACCTTGAATGTTTCTTTGCTATCCCACACAAAGCGGTGTAATAAATATCCTCCATCAATGATATATGTCGCATTTGTGATGTTAATATCAATATTTACCTTTTGGAAACAATCGTAAGTGGCAGACTTTTATGTTTTGCGCATTCCAATGTCATCAAACAATGATAAAGGATAGGGAGCCAATTCGTATTCAAAATATTTTTCAATTTTATCTTGAAATGCCGCAGTAATACTCATTCGTTGGAACAATAATACAGGGTCAATAGGTACTTTTTCATCATGAACTTTAATGGTGCTTTAATATTATTAAATGTTAGTCCTGTTATTTTTGTCATAGATTTAAGCCCAACTTCACGAACAATTAATTTTACTATCACCAATGACACCACTTGCAAAAGATACAATTTTGTCAACCTCTGGAAAATAATCATGCGTGAAGAACCACTCAAGAAGTTTCCGTATATGTTTTGTATCTTTTTTTACTTGTGAATCACTTGCATCAACATGCTGTTCGGTCGTATCCATTCTAACATTTGCGAGGTCTTCTAATCTTTCACAAACTGTATTCATTGCATGCATACTATAAACCGATTTACTTATGACACTCTCTTTTGTACTTCTCCCTTGAGCAATACCTCCATCTGTCTTCATAACTTTCATCATTGACTGTTCTATCACCATATCTGTTGAAGTTCCATAGCTTAATTTGTCTGAATGTTCAACAGTGAAAAATCTTTCTGTAAATTTTTCGTAAACTTCAGGATCGATCAAGTTGTGTAATTATTGTAGTATGTCTTGTAAGTAAAGGTGTACGACGATTACAACTCTTCTAACTTTTTGAATCATTATATCTCAGAAAAAAAAAGTACCAATTTTCAGCTAGGTGGGAATTTTTGTACCCTCACTCCTATTTTTTGGTCCAATTTGACCGGACTAAATATAAAGTGTAGGCGAGACACAATCTTCGGTGTTAATCTGACTATATTGAAGTGAATAGTACCTAAATGGCACTTGCGCATACATAAAAATGACACCACACCAATGTTGCAATTTACATGTGGAATCTTTTCTCTCTAGCACATATCAGCACCATTTATTGGAAAGAAAAAATAAAATTAATGTAACCGAAAGAAAAAAAAAGGAAAAAAAAAATAATATGGAGGTAAAAAATAAAATAAATCCATGTAATGCCAAACCACGGAGCTTGAAAAAGAAAGTTAAAGTGATAAATTTAAACTATCAAAAACTTTTGAAGTTGAACATAAGAGGAAATGAAAGAAAAGATATCTAACGAGCTTCGATGGAATAGAATAATAATTTAAAAATGAAAACGTTTAATGAATTTAATATATGGATAAATCATTATTCTGAAATATTGAGAATGTACAGTATTTATTTCTATTTCCTTAAATCAAGTAAAACTTCTTAAAAAGATCAAGTAACTGTTTATTGTTCAAATATTAATATATTCAACCTAAATATGACAAGTGACAAGTCTAGGGAAGTGTTAAATATCAGTGTAGGCACTGCCAACCTAAACGTGGCGGCACATTTAAAAAATTAAGTTGACCTCTACAAATACAACCAATAGCATAAGGACATAACAAGAGAACATAATAAAGACATAATAAGATAATAGCAAAAGGACATAAGAGAAATTATAATTTTAGAAAAAGATAATGCGCAATAATAATAGAGTTCAGAATTTTTAACAAATTATTAAAAGAATTTTATTAACTACCTATTTTATTTTTGCTTTTTTCTGGTTCATATACGTATTTAATTAAATAAGTCAAATGATGTATAGTGTCTAACTTTTTTAACTTGGCATTTTGCGACCATTTTGTAATGTTGGTTCAATTCCCGATGAATTATCTTTTTTTTATCTATTTTTTATTTTGAAAAATATGAAAATTGTTGTTTATTTTTTTAAATTATTTATTAATTATTCTTGTGGATATTTATTTTGAACTATTTTAATTACTGTTTGGAAAAAAAATGTGAGTAAGTGGGTAATCATTAATAATAAAAAAAAAGTTCACTGTTAATCAACTTATATATTTAAAAAAAAAAACTAATGAAAAACAATAATGTACCTATTCTAATATTTTTGTACCTAATGTTATTTTATCTTTATCATCGTATGAAATTGTTTGTAAATGAAATCAAAATATTTTTAATTTTGATGAAACAGTATCTGTAAAATGCTTTAAAAATTATTCAATATTCAATAAGGCATATAAAAAAAATCTAAAACCAGCCACATCTTGATAGAACCTTTACAGCCAGATAACCTAGTTTTACATTTTCTTTGATAAAATTATTTTGTGGTCGTAGGAAAAAAAAATTTGTACATCACTTGTGTGAAAAAGATTTTTTACACTCGTGTGAAAAATGTAACTTTCCACACTCGTAATGTAATATAATATTCGATATGTTGGACTTATTTTTTGCCCTTTAAATTAAAATAAACTAGAATACTTCAGAGTGCTCAACTCCTTAAATATTTATTAAAATTTTTCTCATCAACATAAAAACTCTTAATTCAATTATTTATAGGTAGATTTTATAATAATTTTATTCATACCAACTTTCTGTAGCAAATACGTTCGATAAGAATTAATTTTGTTGTAATCTCTAAATCAGCCCTTTTCAATATTAAAAACACAAAAATATTAAAACCTTATTTAAAGACACATAGGATTATAAAAAAATCTAAATTTTCTTCACAAAAAAAATTGATAGCATTATTTTCTATTTTAAACACTATAAACTAATTAAGGATACTGCTACCAAAGGTAATTATTTTAAGTTGCTATTTATTATTTATGGAAAACTTCTTTATTATGAATCATTGTTAGATGTAACATTATTACAGGTACCTTTTAATTATTCTTGTAGATATGCATATGATTTTAAATATTTTTCACACGAGTGGGAAATATTGTCGCACGAGACACCAGCAGAGTGCGACTATCACACGAGTGTGGAAAATCACTTTTCACACAAGTAATGTACAATATTTTTCCTACGACCACAAAATAATTTCATCAAAAAATGTAAAACCAGGTTATTATAATAATTAAAATGTATTTAACAAAATAATCAACAGTAATCGTATTTATTCAATTTTCATATTTTCTAAACAAAAAAAAAAAAAACTAAAAAACTAAAAAACAAAAAAAAACAAAAAAGAAATCCTGCCCCAATAAGGATTTGAAGGCAGTCGCTCGCCAGGTTTCATATGGCAAAGTTAAAGAAGTTTGATGCTCTAAGCACCTGAGCTAATAGGCCTTGCATCATTTGAATGATCTTATCGGTTATGTGTTTAACCAGAATAAAAAACAAACATAACTTAGTTATTTTAAAATTATTTTAATAATAATTGTTAAGGATGAATATCTAGGATCTAATTTACAACAATTTCAATATTATACCAATCATATCAATTTAAGTATTAATATGGACATTACATAGATTCGTTTGACATTTTGCGACAGCTGATGCGGAAAGTAGCATATTCGTACACCGCTGGAGAATAAATTCTTATTCATACACGTGTGATATAGGGCACTTTCCATAGAACTATATAGTGTGATATGTGTCACTTTCCTAAGTGGTCGTAGAAAAAAAATGTTCTACGATCAAAATCCAAAGTAGGCGTTTGCGCAAAGTTGACGTTTTCCGCGAACTGATATTAAGTTGACAGCTTTATTGCTCGTCCAATTTAAATTAGCTGTAAGATAATATTTCTTTTTTAAAGTTATATGTTCGTACCTACACGTTTTTTTTTTGTTATATTCTTCAAGGTAAACATGGAAATTGACTTTGACGTTATTTTTGTTAAATAAATGGGAAGACATTACGAATTGCTTTAATAGACAAAAAAAAAACCTATTATTTTAACGTAAATTAAAAGAAATACTATCAATAAATAACTAGTAATAGTTATTAGCCACTATCTTGTTTTTTAATACTAACAGGTTATTTATTTTTAATTTACAAAAAAGTCTTTATATTTCAAAATTGTATAGCCTTCTAGAACAATCGATGATTTTCAAATCAATAATCCTCTTAGTTACACATTAGCAACAGTCGTAGTCCAAAAATTGCCCTAAAGCTAAATCTTAATTTTCTTTGATCGAGATTTCTGGTAAATTTTTTAATTGTCATGTTAAATAAAATTATTAAAATTTCCATTTCCAAATGACTATCGTAACAAATTTTATGGTTTTAATTTTTGATTTATAATTTTAAGTGCATTAATTTTTTTAAATAATTTCTGGCATATATTTCTAAATTTAAATTACAACAAATTGATCAAATTCTATACGAATTTTAAGCAATAGATATTTGCAATGGGTAAGGCTCCTCTAATAGTGTGCATGTGCCTTTATATCCTTTTTATTCACGTGATTGCCGTGACAAGACTTTAAAGGTTTATCACCTGATTTTTGAATATTCTGTGATTAAATTACATGTGAATTGATACAATCTATGTTTATTATATTGTGATAGAAAAATGGAATTAATTGCACCGATAGTTGATAAGAAATAAAGCCTTAAATTAATTTTTCTTTTAATTGATTTTTTAAGCTTAACGATATCAGATAAGCTTGCTAAATATACCTAAATACTTTTTGGTATTGATGTGTAATTTTTAAATGCCACATTTTCAAAAACAAGACATGTCTCTTTTAAATATTGATAGCTACAGATTTTTACAAGTTGATATCGCCTGACAATTCTTTTGCTAAAAAACATATGTAAATTTTACGTACGATAACGTTCTAGAGTTAAACAGAGGAATGTATTGCTAGAAAATGTAGAATGGATTAGTAAATGGTGTGGTAATCAAAAAGCACGGCAATTTTTATTCTATAGAACAGACCAAATGACAATCTAGTTTTGATATTAACTTCATACATAAAATCAACCACTTAAATAACTGAAACGCTGTGTTGAGTTACAATGAAGCTTATCGTTGTATTTGCATTCAATCAATCATGCGGATACTTTACAACAAAAGCGTTACCAATAAAACAAAAAATAACTCAACAAACCAATCTGATCCGACATCACTTCTAAGATGAAAAAAAAATAACAGAGCGAAAAACATGGAAACACAAGAACAAAAACCGCGCAATCTACAACAATCCTTTAACAAAACCAAAAAATCCCCATTGATAAATCACCTAAGTGTCCCGGCAATATCCCGGCTCTCGAGCAACCAAGGAAAGACCGATCACCTCGCGGACCACAACAAAAACGCCACTATAACAACACTAGATGCTTAATTGTTTTATCTGGTGGCTGGCATAGTCCAACGCTTCCGCTGTATCACATGCGGGTAAAACACGTGCTCTCGAGCAATGATCGCGCGCGTTGTATTCCGCATGGGACTGGCATAGACACTGCCTACTTTCCGCTCGTTGGGTGCGTATTTTAGTTTAATGTTCCAGCCCTCAGTCTATTTGGAATTGATGTTTTTTAAGATGCGGTGGTTTAAAAAGGAATAATTAATTTATATTCATGGGAAAAAGACAAAAGAATCGTTTGTTTGGTATATACTGCTCTACGAATTTACTTACATTTTCAAGGTAGACGGGATTTAAGACTCTATCATTTAATACTTAATACTTATTTCATTAATGCTTATACAATGCTTATATTGTAAATTCTAATTATTACAAGTCATTATATACATTTAAAGTATATATAATACTGGTAATTTATTTCACAAGTTCCGGAAGTAACTTTTTTGTTAGTTTTACACCCTTTGGATTCTTTGTTCTATAACCCTAATCTATCTCTAGACTGGCGGCACTGAAGCATTGTACCACCATTTGAAGGTCCTACCACAATATCTCATTCACCGTCATTCCTTCCATAGATTTGATGGCATCTCAACAACAGGCTGAATAGGATTTAATTAGGCCCGATACGACTCATCGCGCATTAGACCTACAGCATAAATGGGCTAGTTGTTGGCTCAAACATAGCGTAGGCTTGACACAGGCAAGGTGCGTCATATGTATACGTAGCTATAGATGTTATGGACAAGGTAAAGTTGAAACCGAATCAAGAAAATCTCGTTTACTATATTAAAATTGTGTTACTTTATAAATACATTCTTTACCAATTTGTTAAACGAGGGGTTGTGGCGACATCATAGCACCACATAGTGTTACCTTTAGTTTTGACTTTTAAGTCATTTTAGTTTAAGGCTTCTTAGTCCACATCATTGATCTGGCAACCTAGGGATACGACATGCGTAAACTAAAAGTGGGACCGGTCCGCCATTACTGTGAGTGCAAATTGTCAAATTTTATAGGTTATATTTTTAGTGTCATTTTGTAATTAAATTTGAATTTAATTTGTGTTTGAGCAAATTTTGAGTATTAAAAACTTATAAAGTATATAATGCCTTGCTGTGTTATATGTTCCTGCTCTAGCGATAGACGTTTTTGTGAAAAATCGACTGGAATAACGTTTCATAGGTTAGTATAAAAATTATAAATATTATACAGGACAGTATTATGACAGGTTTGTATAAAATGTGTAAAAGTATGCTTTTAAAAATGCAAAAAAATCATCTATCAACTTTTGGGCCCATCTATATTGCAATAAATACTTTTTCATACGAAATAATATTTATAGATTTCCAAAAAATCCTGAAAAACCTAGCGCGTGAATACAGTTTGTCAAGAAGCATAATTGGGAACCTTCTAAATTCAGCTGTATATGTTCCAAGCATTTTCTTGAGAAGTACATTAATCGTACGCTATTTCGTTTATCAAATTGATAGGCATTTTATATATTCTTATTTCTATTTAAATATAACCTACATTTGCGGTCCTTCCACCAATTTTATTTATTAGTTCTACAGCTGATTGAAAAGTAGAGCTTCATGTTTTGTGTATGCATGAGTATTGTTTGTTTTATTATAGTTAATTTAAAACAATATTAATATACCTTTTTAATTACCTATAATTTGTTTCAGATTAGTGCGTTTAAAGGAATTGGTGAAAATGAAGCGATTCGCCAGCTTTGGGGATGTGCCAGTAAAAGTGACATCGAAGTTATTCAACGTTTTCAGAATAAAGTATTAAGGAACATCGTCGATGCACCATGGTACTGCCACAATACTGATCTTCATAGGAACCTTAAAGTGGAGACTGTTGAAAATACAATACAAACATTTGCCAGTAGTCACCAACAACGACTGCTCCAACATGGAAACCTCGAGATTATCCAGCTCCTCAACAAGCGACGATTTCCATACCGACAAGTTCCAAAGCACCAAACATTCAGTGCTGTGTTTCGACATATTGGAACACATTGGCATACTGTGCTAATATATCTTCTGATATTTAAACTCTTGCAGCTTGGTAACCATGTAGAATTGGATATTTGTTCATAGGACATTTTATGCTTGAAATGAATTCAGGAATATAATATTTAAGTTTGTACAGTGCATATTATGAACACACTGTATATAAGTT
This sequence comes from Psylliodes chrysocephalus, assembly GCA_927349885.1. Classification (NCBI taxonomy): domain Eukaryota; kingdom Metazoa; phylum Arthropoda; class Insecta; order Coleoptera; family Chrysomelidae; genus Psylliodes; species Psylliodes chrysocephalus. The sequence continues at coordinate 42,337,625 of OV651819.1, forward strand.
CTAATAATAATAAAAATATTTTCTAATGCCTTGGTATGATTCCCCACTCAACCATTCACTGTTGGGTTCTAATAATTAACAGTGCTGTTCCTGAAGTGGCGCTGGGAAATAGTAACAAAGCCTACACAGAACACAATTATTAAGAATTTAAACACAAGCTTGAGACTGGCATATTAGGTATATACACCTTGGCCATAAGTCGAAAAAAAAAATAACATTAGTCTTTTTTTAATGAGACTAGCAATAAAATCAAAACCGTTTGTCTAGTATTAAAAATAAATATCACTCATAGATATGGATAAGAAAATATTAAAATTTTATTCCTTGTACACTTTTATTTAATCACAGCACACATTATTTGCATTTACAATATTTGTTTGACGTTCATATGCCCCAGTCTGTTTTGTTCACCTTTTCTAGTAGCTTTTTCTGCTAAACTCTAGTCCCTGTTCTACCTCCACCTAGGTAATGAATTATTCAACCATTTAGTCAACAACGGGGTTTTACTTGTTTTACAGTAAGATACTTATCTTTAATGTTCAAGTTTTAGAATTTGAACTTGGATTAGGCCATTTTCGTCAATTTTGTCCTTAGAGCTTTTGGAAAAACACTTGGGAAGTACTCTCACAAATTTATTTCTTATTTTGCCTAGCGAAGAAATTGTGTATTAGAAATTATTCCGGTTTTTACCTTAGTGGTTAAGAAAAGCACAGTGGATACTTTTCCTAACTCAATAAACATTTATTACCTAGATGTTGGCCTCCCTTTATCACCATCCTACAATTTCAACTCTTTTGCTGTTAACTTTAACTTCATCTGTGACTTTAATTATGATTGAGACTTCAACTTTATCTTCACATTCTTTGTCTGACTTTCAATTATACATGCATGATTATTGTGCATAGACCAATTAAATTGGACCGGCACGCTTGTGGTGCATGTTGTGTGTTATTAGGGTAGGCCTTTACATAAGTAGCCATAATGAATGAATATTTGTTCTTAATTTCGAGAAAGCTGTTAATTAAAGATTCTTCCTCCATGGTTAGTTTACTTGACATTTGCGACCTTGTATTTTCCGATAAAGACAGAAGCATTGGGCTCATAGAAAAACGAAAAACTAAAGATTGAGCTATTTATGTGCCCTAGAGCAAACGTGTGACGACTGATCCAATAAATCGAACTATGTTTACTTTTGTCGCTTATGTGAACCAAAAATGTACTATTTATTTTTTCTGTGAATGATTTCAACGCTTTAGGGTTAATTCCACCATTGTGTTAAAGTTTAAAACATTAATTGAAGATTAAAATTAAATTTTATGTAAAAATGTCATTTTAAACTTCGTTTAACCCAATGGTGGAATCGGCCCCAAGTTAGTTATATGATGGTCATTGATTAGTTGCAATTTTGCAAATAATATATTCTCCAGCACTTAATAGCCACTTGAGTGATAATTAAATCAGTTATATTTTATTTCTTTCATTTACTTTATTCAGCACCTTTCGGCTGAAAACCGGGCATATTTAAGCTTTTAAACCTCCTTCTTTTATAACCTCGGCCTTCCACTACCTTTTAAGTCAATGTCAATAAAGAGAAAATTATTTTTTTTATAGTTCAAATAATGATATTTAACCAGAAATAGTACAATAAAAACTTGTAAATCCGGTTCTGCTCTTCCGCCATTTTAGTGAGTGCAAAAGCCACGCCTACCGGTCCCACTTTTGTATATCAAAAATAATACATATGACGTATCCTTACGTTGCCTTATCAATGGTCCACATACTTTGATTTTCAAGTATGTGTTCTTAGTCAGTTTTATTTGAGGTTAGTCACGTGTCAATGTCAGAAAGCAACGTTATAATCTTAGACTAGGTAATAAAAAGAGGTAGCGTAACAAGTATATCGAATACACGTAGTATTCTGTGCCGATTATCTACTGGCCGCTATTATTTTGGTGCTAATCATTTCGGTAACACCAAAGTTTCTGTTCGTGTTTATTTCTGATTTTTGAAATAAACCACACTTAATAATTGGGTTATTACAATGGCTTATTGTGTGGCATATCTGTGTTAAAGTTATAGCGGCAAAAAATAAGCAGATATTATGTTTTGCAGGTAAAAGATAAACATCAATCGTTTTCACTTTATATATTTTCTTATATTTTTCATTTTATTTGGTATTATACAACTTGGTATTTACATATTATACATGTCTCACTCCAGAGTAATAAATTTTACGTACCAAGTTTATTTATTTTAGGCTTTTCATTGATATTTAAGCAATTAATGATGTTAAAATGGCCAAACAAGTAATTTTTTCCAGTGTCGTACGTGTACTACCATTTTAAATATTAACTTTTATTAAATTCTAATTTACTTTTGTTTTTTATTTAATTGCAGCAATGTTTATTTGTTGTTTTATTTTAGATTTCGTGTAGATCCAGCAAACAAGTCTTTGGATTCAAGCAACGAAAATTGCAAATTGGATGCCTACGCCAAATATGATAGATTGTGTTCAAAACAATTTGAATGATATTTTTTTATGAGACGACATGTAAAAGACGTTTACTAAATGGAGCAGTTCTCACTATATTTGCTGAATTTCCTAAATACATTCAGCCGAAGAAGGTGCGTATACTAATAAACATAATTAAACATATATATTTTTAATTACTTTTCATTATTATGTTATGCACTTTTAAGAATTTAGCAACCCTTTAGTGTACAATTCAAAACATTACCGTAATAATTGCATTTGGAAGCTGAGCTGAAACGCAAATAAAGAATCTATCCTGGAAAACCCTAGCATAAAACAGCTTAGAAGAAACTTTTACAACAGGTAGAAAAGAATAAAGAAAAATCAAAGTTCTTAAACAAAAACTGAAAAAATATAAAAAAAGAGTTTATCCGCTAAAACTTGTTATTATACCAAATTAGTATTATTTAAGGGTCAGTAATACATTTTTTCTAAACCCGCATGGATATAAGGTTATCTAGGCACAGACTACAATACGAAAAAGTATACTATTGCCATTAACTGAACGAATATATTTTATATCAATTCAATGTAGTGAGAACACTGCAAAAAAATGAAATCCACTAATCACAGATCATACTTTGGTCACCCATCGACTATTATTTTAAATAATTTGTTAATTTAAATAAAATTCTATGAAGCCAATTCAATTACTAGTATTAATAAAATTTCCCAAATATGCTGGTGGATTGGTGGCGAGAGTATCTGATTTCCACGCGAGAAACCCAAGTTCGAGCCTCGGCTGGGGACATAAATATTTTGAGATGAATTTTAAATGGTCTAATATTACTTCATGCTTTTGTTAGTTGTATATTATATAATTTTATGTGGGGACAACATCTAAAAATGACCAAAGAGGTTAAATATCTTGGAATCACTCTTGAGCTTCTGCAGCCATATAGAAAAAACAACAGAAAAAGCTGTAAGAATACTATCGGCCTGTAGATGGATGGTAGAGAACATATGGGGACTTAAACCAAGTATGATGCACTGGCTTTACACTATGGTTGTAGTGCCTGTTATAACTTACTCATCAGTCATATGGTGGAACAAGACTAAAAGCATAACAGCTAAGAGAAAATTAGAAAAGTAACAAAGACTAGCTTCTCTAATAATAACAGGGGCATTTAGAACTACGCCCACAGCAGCAATGGAGCTTTAGCTAAGTCTTCCTCAACTACACTTTGTAGTGGAGAAGGAGGCTATGGCGGCGGCATACAAATTGTTTACTAATGGATTTGGATGGGAACTTTCAAAAAAGGACACCACATAATGATAAAGAAATTAAAACAAAATTCAGTATAAGAAAGCCATCGGATAGAACGCCCATTATTTACGGCTTCAGGAAATCTTTTGATATGCAAATACCAGAAAGAACCAAAAGCCTGGAAAATAGGAAAAACAAAACTAATTATTCTGGTATACAGACGGTTCGAAAATAAAAAAGAGCACAGTATTTGCGATCTACCATGTGAACTCAGGGAGGACCATTAGTCTGAACCTGGTGTCACTGATAACAATCTTCCAGGCTGCAGTACCAACAATAAATGCCTGCGGCAAAGTCATGCTAAATGACTCTTTTAGAGATTAGAGGGTCTTTGTCATGAGAGGCAGTCCTCAAAGCACTGAAAATGATAGAAGTATAATCTAAATCAATACTTAATTGCCAACAGTCCGTCTAGGCCCTGGCAGAACATAACAAGGTCACCCTTCAATGGATGCCGGGACATGAGGGAGTCTTCTGAAGCAAGAAAGCAGACCTCCTAGCAAGAAAGGGAGTGAAAAAAATCTTATTGGACCAGAACCCACATGTGGTATCTCATACCAACATGTTAAATGGGTGTTAACAAACAAACAAACAAATAGAGAACACCACAAAAGATTCATAGAGGGGCCATCCACAAGCAGTAAAAATCAACTGCTGAACCTTAGCAAAAGCGAACTCAAAGCCGTAATGGGACTCTTTACGGGACACTGCGGCCTTAAAAGACACCTAGGGATATCTGATGAATCCCTATGTAGAATATGTGAAGAGAAAGACAAAACTCCTATTCCCATACTATGCCACTGTTGGAACCTTAAATGGGAATGAGAATGGTACTTCGGGTACAATATCCGAAACCTGAAGAAATCGCGAAAGCGCCCATTAGACTTAATCTTGAATTCATCAAGAAAATCAATCTGATGGGATAGAAACTGAGAGGGGTACAACAAGCCTAGAGCTTCAGTACGAGTGGACTTTGAAACATGCCCTAATTCAGTTAAAAATATATAATTATATTATAAACTACAATCTACCTAATTTTTTTTGCTTGATATGACTATATTCCAATACAATTAATATTGTCTCATGAAAATAAGTATAAATAAATTATCTAACGAGTCAAACAATTATCTTATTGAAAAGAAGAAGAGTTCATAGTGTTTAAGAAATATGATTTTAATTCATTTATAACAATATAAACAAGAAATGACAGAAATTTAAAACACATTTTTTACAAGAAGTGCTTTTGGGTTAGAAAATTTAAAAATAACGATAAATATACGTAATTATTCAACGCTATAATATATTAAACAATGATAATCCTCTCATTTTTCTAACACACGCCAATCAAAAAAACTATTCTAAAACACATCACGGTTTAGTGTATGTAACCTATTAATGATTCATGCGCACCGTTAATTTGAAAATTCGTCAAAAAGGTAATGAAATATGACCCAAAATTCTTTTGTTTGTATAAATATACATTGTAACTAAAAAATCAACATCACTTTTGACTTCGTTTTACGGAAACAAAGCAAATGTTGCTTTTGTTTAAACTATCAAATAATATTTCCAAATACCACGCGATATGTGAATTTTCTTGATTAACATTTTGTTGTTAAATTATGCAAATTTGCAAGAAATCAACAAAATATTCTCACCTCTTGTAGTATTAACCTCTATAATATCAATTAAAAACTCGACCTTTTTATTTCGAGCAGTATATATCTAACCTCACTACATCTGGCTGGGCACAGTTTAACAAAGCTTAAGGGTGACATAGCAGAAAGGGTATTAAATAGAAGAAAGATATAAAATGTTGTGACAATGTGATTTGATTGGTGGCCTAATTACCCTCGTTTTATATTCATAATATTTACACAGCGGGGGGCCACGTTGTGTGAAACTGGATTACGATGAGACGAAATGGCAAGGGAAGGGGGTCTACGACCTAAAGCCCATTGTTTTCAAAGTTTCAATGATGAAAAGTTGTTTGGTTGATAAAGGATTTGAAGTTTGAATGAAAAAAAGGTAAAATATGTATTTTGTCATCAGGTCTTTGTAAACGGAAATATAAAATGTACCTTTAGCCTATATTGATTGAAAACAGTTAAATGACTATGAATATCTCACAAAATAATAGTAGTTTATGTTATAAGGACGAAAATATGTTTTTCGAGTAACTACGAGGTTTTCCAGGCGAGACGTAGTCCGAAAATACACTTTTCGTCCGTGTTACAAACATTTTTTATTTGAATGAACTTATAGATATTAAAAGAATATAGAGAATTAAATCCAAAATAATATTATTTCCAATTTTTCTTATAACTGAAATGACTGTGATCGATATAAATAGCTAGGTATTAGGCATTCCAAACAAATGAAACGCGTTGCTAAGGTTTGGTATATCTAAAGGGTTGCGACATACGATATAGTCTATCTACAAGACGTGAAATCATAATGATTGGATTAAATTCATATATTTTATATCAAACAAAATAAAAATATTATTTAAAAAAAACCGCTTACATATTTTCTATAAATTGGTAGGCTTGGCGACTAGTATTTTAAATAAAAATGGCATATAAGATAGAAGGCTATGTCGCAAGACCCTTATATTTACGATCCCCTTCCTCTGTCAGTTATTTTTTGACAGGTGGTTGAAATGCAATTAAACAATTGCTATCGTGTCAATATTCCTATGTGTTAAATAGATTAAATAATTAGAGTTTATTTCGTTTTTTTTATTAAATTAAAAAAATGCTTCTGTTCAAGTTTGATGTACATGTAACTTATGGACTACTAGTTTACAATAGCAAAAAAAACATTATCGCCAGTTTTTCGGGAGACTAGCAGAAGCCATTTGAGATGTAGTCGAGCCTGGCAACTCGTAGGAGTCCAAACAAAACACTTTTCGTCCGTGTTTCATACAATGTTTTTTATCCGAATGTACTTAGATATTAAAAAATATATAGAAAATTAAATCTGAAAGATTATTTACAATAATTTTTCCTTAACTGAGTTGGCTATGAAAACAATTGACAAATTTCTGACGTGTCACTGTGCTCATGTCAATCTAATTGAATTTTCTAGTTTTATAAAAATTGGTGTCAAAATATAATTACAAAAATCTGATGTGTCCAACACATGACTTTCCTATCTAGTTATTACAGGCTTTTTCCGGTTATTTTGTACAACCTATTGCAGCACCTCTATAAATATTTAACAGATAAACAAAATATATACATTTTCCACATACATCTACCTCGAAACATTTTTCTATAGATATTCATTGAAAACGAAAATACTAAAAAATTTAAATTTAGCACTTTTCCTACAATTTTTCCATTACGGCCCATTTTATAAAAATCATGTATAAACAAAAATTATAGAGATCGATATCGCAAACAACTTTTATTTCAAAAATTTTCATAAAAATCAGAATTTTGCACATTTTGTCAAATTTCTCGAATACGGACCATTTCAGGAAATTTTTACATAAATCAAAAATTATAGATAATAATTTTAGAAGTAACTTTTATTAAAACAATTTTTTTCTCCAAACATTATTAACAGATATATTCCATAAAATATAAAAACGGCCTCCCATAAAGTACCCCCCCCCCAGATATTCCGACTTTGTCCAAAATCGTAATCATTTCACGTCAGGCTGAAATAAAACTTAGGTTTAAAATTTAATGTTTTTTCTTTGTCCGTTTTTGTGTTTTCTTCAAATTTCGAAATTTACACATTTTCTCAAATATCTCGAGTACAATCCATTTTATAGAAATTATGTATAAAACAAAAATTATAGAGAGTTATATTACAAACAACTTTTGTTTAAACAATTTTTATAAAAAAATATTTTTTTACTTTTGTCAAATTTCTCGAATACGGACCATTTTAGGAAAATTTTGTATAAAACAAAAATTATAGATAATAATATAGAAAGTAACTTTTATATAAATAATTTTCTTTCCCAAACGTAAATAACAGAGATATTCAATCAAATATAAAAATGACCACCCATAAAGTATTCCCCAGATGTTCTGACTCTGCCCAAAATCTGAGCAGCTCATTGGACGCTGAAAAAAAGCTTAAGTTTAAAATTTGGTGTTTTTCTGTGTATCGATTCATGAGTTATGCACACACACACACACACACACACACACACACACACACACACACACACACACACACACACACACACACACACACACACACACACACACACACACACACACACACACACACACACACACACACACACACACACACACCCACGCACGCACACACACAGAGAGAGAGAGAGAGACATCATCGCGAAAATGGTCAAAACGGATTCAGGGGACCTAAAAATAATAATTCCTATACTTTTCTTATATCTGTATACAGATAGGAAAGTAAAAATGTGCAGTGACGAAGAATTTATTACGGACACGCCCCCAGAAATTAGCGACGCGGTTGATTTAGCGTTTTAGAAATTTGATTCCAAAAGAATTAAAAATGGTATATGAGAAAACCTACCTCGGATTTGAGTATTCTAATCGGTATGCAATACTTTATAAATCTAATTACAGAGGCCGATAGAGTACTTTATGAAGTATATACAAAAGTTTTACTTTTTAACTGTTTTTTGTTCGAAGAACAACGTTTTTTGATACATACAAATAAAAAAGTAGTTTTCAGTGGCTCATTTAAAAAACCTAAAAGTTATCCTTTTTGAGTAGGTTTTTCGAACACAATGTTTTATGCCACATTCGAATAAAAAATAACTTTTGATGCATTATGTATTATCTTTTGTTTTGTTAGACTTTATTTTTTAATAATAAAAAAATTAAATCTTAATTCTCGATCTGAAATATCAGTTTCTTTTGTCTTTTTCTGGCCTCCTATTCTTAGTTTGCTGTATTTTTGCTTTGCTCTTTCCTTTTTGCTTTTCAGATTAAATTAGTTCAAAATAAAAATTTAATTTTTGTTTGAATTTATTTACGTTTATTAAATTTCTAGAGGTGCTCGACGCCCAGACAGAGAACGCGCTAAGTGTGACTAAGATAGCTATTGTACAGTCTGCTAAACAAGTTATTTTAAATAGTTTTTAATATTTTTAGGTAATTAAATTTTAAAAGTGTGGAATAGTTTAGGGATTAAATTGGTCTGATTGGACTTTCTTAGAACGTTTTTAAAAGCAGCTAAAGATAGTATTTTGTAGAATTGAAAATAATTATTATGCCATAAAAGGTGGTTTGGAATTCCTTCAACCTTTTGAAATTGAGTCAGAAAATATAAATTTTATAGGATAGCGGAAAATACCTATAATTTTTTTGTAGGCCTTTGTAAATCGTGGAAATAGTTTATATTTTATTTCTACCTTATTAAGGAAAATGGTACCTATTATTAATAACGGTTGTTTCTGAAACATTACTAAAATTTTCGAAATTTTGTTTTTCTACAAAATAATAAACTATACTATTTAGAAAAAAAATTATTTCTCTTATAATTTTATAAAAAATAACAGGGGAATATTTACATTTCTTGATCTATTAAACAAAACGATAAATTATCTCGACGAATGACACCATGTTCTAGTACGGAAGCTAGCTTTACATTTTTGTTGGTGGTTTCATGGGTTTCATATCAATTTTTTGTAATTGTAGTTTACACGTACATATACCTCTTAACACTTGTTTGCTTTATTAAAAAAGTGTGTTGTTGTAATTTACGTCGAAATAAGTCAAAAACAACTTGAAACTCCATATAAAATCAAAAAGGAGAAACGTAAAAAAATTGAGCCTGTAAATGAACACAACTCAGAAACAAAAATAGCTATCTAATAATAAAAAAATAAAATTTGATTCTTGTGCAGCTTCATCTATATCATTAACAGTTTTTGGTTTTTTAATGGTTTTTCTTGGTGATGAAAATTCCGATATCTCACGGTTATCGATTCTTTTTTTCTCTCCAGAAATGCGGACGACAGTGTTTTTAGATACTCCTGTGGCTGCAGCAACACGATCATTTACATTTTTAAATGGTATTGAAGGTGAATTAAAGTTTCCTTCTCTTCTCATAAACTCTATAACATTGGCTATTATTTCGCGAGATTGACTGTTAATCACGCGGCCTCTTAATTTGCTATTAAACTCCATACTTAGGTTCTATTAAACTGTAATGAGCAAAAAACACAAACGAAAATAAAAGAAATGTTTTAGCGAAATTTACATCTGACATTTACGTCAGAATGAAATAGTGAAATACTTGATGCGCAGAGTGTACTTTCATTGCGTAAATCCGTCGGGATGCCTGTCAGTAGTGCTTTCTCTGTCTAGCCGTCGAAAGCCTCTAGAAATTTGATGAACTGTAATAGCTACTAATTCTATACAGGGTGTTTTAGAATCTATAGTACATAAATTAACTGTAAGTGTGGAACACTTGGATGATTCAAAATCATCCATTCTTAATGAGTATATCACATCTCAATACCTAGGTATAGGTTTTTTTAGGATTTTCGTCTGAATTTTGTGCATGGCCAAAATTTGGCAAGTAAACTCATCTAAATATAATATAAATAATGCCATAAAATTAATAATTAGAATTCATGTCTGGCTTAGCAAAATTTGACCATTCCTTTCCGCTTGAAAAACAACACACTGTAAAACCAAATTTAAAAATCTGATTTAATATCTCAAAAGAGCAATTAATTTGAGTAGGTAGGTTTATTTTTAAAATTTGCCAAATTTAATGAACATACTAGAATGGCAAACATTGAAAATTTTCGATAAATTAGTACCTACTCGCAAAATAAGCAATGTATTAGGTGTAACATACGTTACTATTTAGCGAACATTAAAAAGGAATAGGTTATATCCATTCCACATTCAACATGTACAGAGATTAGAGATGGGAGATGAAATATATATGTTACACTTTTTCAACCGGAATATTCAGAATAGAAAAATTCTTAATCGATGTTTATTTTCCGATGAATCACAATTCATTAGGGATGGTATATACAACTTAAGGAATTCTCATTTTTTGGCACAAGAAAATCTACACTTTATAAGACAGATCCACTTGCAAAATAAATTTTCTGTAAATATTTGGTGTGCTTTGCTAAACAATCATTTAAATAGGCCGCATGTACTTCCTAATCGACTAACAGGTGAAGCATACTTAGATTTTATTCAAAATTATTTGCCAGTACAGCTGAAAAATGAAAATATTTGGGGCATGTATTTCCAGCATGATGATGCTGCGCCACATTTTAGAATACTTCTTTCTAAATGAGAATTTTCCTAATATGTGGATAGGTCTTGGTGGACCTTATCACTGGCCCACAAGATCACCAGATGTTCTTCCCGTCTATTATTACTTTTGGGGACATTTAAAATCATAGGTTTATAATGACGAAATTAATACACCCGATAAACTTCTTCAGAGAATAAACAATACGTGCGAAGAAATACGAAATAAATCTGAAATTATTCGAGCGGCAATCCAATAAATTTTCAAAAGAGAAACAATATGTATTCAGCAAAATAGTTTTTGTTTTGAAAAATTATTGAGTTAGAGTACGTCTATAGAATGTGACGTTATATCCCCACTGTTACTGCACTCTTCTTTTATTCAGACTAGTTTTGATTATACACTGAAATTAAAAAAGTAAATGGTTGCCTGATAAGTAAAATCCTATTAAATCTATAGAGTAAATTTCAGTGTTCCACAACACTCGCATGTTAAATCTTTTTAATGATTAGTAAAAAGGAGTTTTGTTATTGAAAACAATACCAAAACTTTTAATATTAGTTTAATGCTTTGAGACCATTTATGTAGATTTTTTACCAAATCGTTGTGTTCAAAACATTTACGGTTTCATAAACACCCAATTAAATGTTAAGTAGGCAGCAATATTGTGAATTTTTAAAAATTACCTTCACTATGGGAGAGAAAAATATACACGAAACAGTTACACGTACTAGTCGTTTTGTTGTACAAACTCTTCAATAAACAGTTGCGCTGCATACCAAACACTGTTTGCGAAATGGGAAAAGTTAAATATTGGTTGAACGGCTTTCTGATGGAACTGTCAAACATCAAGTAATTCATCATTGTACGATATTCTTGTTGCGAAATTTCATAACTCAATCCGACACATTCAAAAATTGCGGAATAAAATTATAAATATTGCCGGAAATTTTTGCATATTTATTGCTGAAATGTAAAATTCCAAAAGGTTGGAACGTAGCTTAAAATGTAGAGTAAATTCAACAATAAAATTCGTATCCACAGAAAAGTTTAGCTACTAGTTTCGACAACAAAGAATCATCATTATGCCTGAAAAAAAAAAAAGAAATAAAACTAACAAAAATACACTAAAAAATCTTTAACACGAGGCAAAATAAAAATAAAGATAAATAAACATTATTAAAGAAAATAAAGAAACGAAGGTATTTTTAAGTGTGTAAATTTCATTTAGTATTTGACAGGCGCTTTTGGCCGTTAAGTCATAATTTGGACACTCGAAATATAAAAAGGAACAAATTTAAGCAAATATTTGATATAAAAGTATAGTTGCAACTGAATCGTCAAAATTTTTGTAAAATATGTAACGTACATAATAAATATATGACAAACATGGACATAGACATCTCGGTTCACACAGACATTCACAGACACATTCCAAAAAAATTCTTTAAGAACCATTTTTGTCAGGAGCAAAAGATAGCTTAAGTTATAAACTTTTGGAAGATGTCCATAACCATAATATTTGACAAGAAGTTGTCAGATTGTTTGATTACGCATGAAAAGAAATTGAACTATTAGTTTTGAAATATCAAACATTTAAAAATTAATAATTCTCAGGAGTGAAATTGTGATTGTTGAAGTTAATGTAGTAACCAAAATTACATGTCAACCTGTATATGCTACTTTTGTTCAAAACATGAATATCATGTTAATTATGAAAAGGAACACTTAATAAAATAGCCATTATTAAAGAAAATTCTAATATGAAAATAGCTGCAATTTCTTTAGAAATTTTTACAAGATAGGGAAAGAAAAATATTTGGTATTTTCTGAAGTGTAATTTTTTGTCTACATTATTAACACTAGAACCTTCCCCGAATATACAGTAGCTCACTTGGCATATTGATGTAGGTAATTCTTCAGTCTCTATGGTGAATGTTAGCTTCGCACCCAATGACGAGCTTTTTGTTATTCTTCTTGCAATAGGCAACTAGTTCTCGCACTATTGCTGAAGACGAGGGTTGATGTTGACCTTCGTTTCCCAGGAATTAAACAGAGTAGACAAGGATATCCTCACTGTTGTTCTCCGCCGAGATCAAGACATGGGCTGCAACCATATCAGGGTAGATATTCTTGAATTTGAGGGTGTTTTATTAAAGGTATTTTTGTACACTGGTCTTCGTAGAGTAAAGTGTAATCCGTAATAATGGATGAAAAATATCAAAGAGCTATTCAGATTGTAACATTACTGGATTATGAAGCAAGTCAACGGGATATGGCAAGACAATTAAATGTTAGTCGTTCGACTGTGCAAAGAACACACCAACGGTTTAATGAGACGGGCTTTTATCACCGGGATCCGGTACAGGTGCTAAAAAAAAGCAATAGCCAGGAAGGATCGCTTTCTCACCATTGCTGCTTTACGAGACGGAACGCAAACTGCTAGAATGCTCCAAAGCAGCCTTCAGCAACCTCATGGAACATCCGTCAATACTTTTACTGTTCGGCGAATGTTAAGAGAAAGTGGTTTAACAGCTTGCAGTCCATCTACAGGACCCTTGCTCACCACATCACACAACAGACGCAGACTTGGTTTTGCTCGCGAACATATGAATTGGACAATGGACGATTGGAAAAATGTACTGCTCACTAGACATGGGTAACGCACTAAAATTCTTTGAGTTCATACATGTACATATAATGCAATAAAACAATTGGGAATCCAACTAAATTGAGTTTTTTATTAAATATTTAAAAATAAACGAAAATATAAGTGTAATGCAACCATTTTTATATTTCATTGTGTTCGGATTTTACAAAGAATACAAATATTCAAATTTCTATAAAAAGGAGAGAACTTTTGTAGTGAATTATTACTAATAGACAATCAAAATGGTGACAATGTACAAGGGTAAAATCCAAAAAATTCTACTTACAAATGATGTGACGTTGCAAAAAACTTGATAAATGCCGCGTTTGAAAATCCACATCCGATGCATTTTTTACATCTTGAGCGTTTGTTTATCCACATCAGACACATCTGACCCACTATATTTACGTATACTGAATCATGTGATCAAAGATTTACTACATCTTAGATGCATTCGATGTGGATTTTCAAACGTGGCAATATTTTGGGCTCTCGACCCTTTGGACTCCGTATCGAAAATTGCAATGCGTTGATATATCAGCCGGTGTATCAACACTCCACATACCATTGCGTTATCTCAATAACGCAACGCAAAGCTGCGTTACCCATGTCTACTGTTCACGGATAAGTGTAGAATGTGCATATATGGAAAAGATGACCAAAAAAAGATTTACAGAAGAATTGAAAAACGTTACGCTGCCTGTACTCGGTCACCTCGAGTTGCTTTTGGGGGTGGCTCAATAACGTTTTGGGCAGGAATTTCTTTTGAGGCACACACGGATCTCGTTATTATTGACAGAGGCGCATTAACATCACGACGATACATAACAGAGATCCTAGAAGAGCATTTAATGCAATATACTGGGTTTGTTGGTAATGGTTTTCTGCTAACGCAGGATAACGCGTGACCACACACGGCAAGGATGGTAACACAGTTCCTTAAAGAGGTTGGTATTCCCAAAATTGACTGACCTTCTCTATGCCCGGATCTTAATCATATTGGGCATGGTTGGGACCAGCTCAAAAGGAGTATAAGACGTCGAATACCTCTTCCAACAACACGCAAAGAGCTTTGGTTGGCCCTTATTGAGGAATGGACCACTTTTCCTCAAGCTAATTTCTATGCCAAATCGAATGAGGAGTGTCATCCAAAATCGAGGTGACAATACGCCGCCGAATTGAAAAGTGATCCTCGCCTCTTCATTTAAATATTGTAAAGTAAACTGCAACTGTAATTTTTCAATAAATTTATGTTTTTTAAGTTATTTGCTTTCTTTTAGTTTGTGACTTATGGTAACATCGGATAACATGGTAAAACAATTACTGATTTAATACGCAATAGATGTATTGTTATAAAAATAAGATATACTTAAAAAGATTAATTATTTTGTAAATTATTTTAGGTGGCTCGTTTTATCTGACGCGTAGTGTATTTTCTAAAATTTCAAATATACCATCATTTTAAATAAACTTCTACGTTTTGTTGGCCCCAATTGAAACGTAAAATTGTTTATGTCGAAATCTTTTTTACAAGGTAGTTTAATATACTCCTTTTGACATGGATTGAAAAAAGTTAAATATTATTTCTTGATTTTTTAATACAAAGAAATAATATTATTCTCCCCTTCATAACCTCTATAAATAATTCCAGTCACTCTGTTAGCATTTACAACTTTTAATGTCAACAAAACAATAATCCAACCCAAATATTATATTCTGAAAAGCCCAAAAACACTTTTCCCTTTTGCAGTATACACGCGTGCTGGAAAATAAAAGTGGTGTTGAGTTACAAAATTTATGTGAAAATTATACTGAAACGTTGGAAGCCCTGGAGATAATTTAAATTCTAGTCATTGTTACGGTTAAGTAGTTGTATTGTATAAAGGCCACATTGTGGTCAGCAGAACTGTTAACAGGTAATAAGGGATGAAAGCATTTCGATCTCATGTTTAATATTATGTAGAGACGTAAAAGAATGCGTGGAATGTTTTTATAAATACATTTTATATTCTTTTGCTTTTATTTTATATGTTAATTAGTTTTATAGCAGCTACACTTATTCGTTTTTGTCATAAAAGTGGTAGCAATATAATTTACAATCAAAAGAAGAAAAACTTTCAATATATTCCAAAAAAGGAACGTTTCTGTTTTGCATAGTAACGTCCACGAGAGTTTGTCATTAAGGTAGTAGAGTATATGTGAGGTTAGTTGCATACAAAAGCAGCACAAGTAGATATTTGAACGTGAAATAAATCTAATTTGATTTATGTCAACATACTGCTGTTATCGCATTATAATGCCACAGATGGTTAGTGGGTGGATACATAACATTCTCTCAAAGCGAGCAGCAAACATATTATGTGTAGAATGTGAATATAAGAGGCTTGGTTGCGAAGGGATGTCCACAGGGAGGAGTTCTATCACCTCTAAATTAAAACAAGATCCTCAACATTCTCATTGGCCGCCTAAATAATGACAGTCACAGCATAATAGTGTACGCAAATGACCTGGTCATTCTGCAAACAGGGAATATTGAGAATATACTCTTCTAATAAAAAATGCTCTTAAAATTAAAGAACAGTGGTTCAATCCCAAGAAGACAGAAATGCTCCTTTTTACAAGGAAAAGAATGAACATTGAATTAAAATCTTCAAAGCTCCTAAACACAAAACTAAGCCTTACAACAGAAGTGAAATACCTAGGTCTCACCTTTGACATCTAAATTAATATGGAACTTACACCTATAAAACAACGTAAAAGAAGCTTATAAACAATTCCGTCGAACCGTTGGACGCCCCTGGGATCTTTCCCGCAGAGTCATCAAAATTCATGACGCGTGACCTCGAATTTGGGTTGAGGCTGCAAGACATAGTAATAGCTTTTAGTTACTGAGCTGGATATAGGTCTGTACCACCCTTAGAAGGATCGATAGTATCGAAGCTAGTGGAGTACTGGCAGAAAATAAATCTGTCATTACTTCTTGGATGCGATGTTAATGCGGAAGCAACGACACCAATCAAAGAGGTAAGTAACTACTAGAATATACTTTTAATAAAAACCTTATTGTGCAAAATATTGGAAATACTTTAACATTTGTAACAAGAAGTAAGGTGTTAGATATCACCGATCATTAAAGATCAAGTTTAGAGTATGGAGTAAACCATCTCTATCTGATCACAAGATAATTTTGTTTACGTCATAGAACAATACTTCTGTGATAAATACAATACCATTCTAAAACAAAATTTAACAGGTATCCGGACAAAACAGGGGCCCAAGTACCCACTTGGTCTGGAAAGCGATCTCGAAGAACTAAATGAGTCAATATTTGAGGCATATGAATCAGCTGTCTCATTTAAAGAAATAAAGCTAGTAAGGATGTTTTTTGGTGGAACTGTCATCTGCTTATATTACGATCCGAAGTGTGGAAGCTCAATAATAGTACCAAACACAGCGGAGATTTGCAGAGCTACACCGAGGCACTTACGACCCACAACAAAGAAATCAGGAGAGCTAAACGTAACAGCTTCAGAAAATTCTGCGAGAAGATTAACTCTACACCTGCGGCAGAAATCGGTTAACTTGGGCCGTAAACATTTTTAAATTCTTTAAGTTTCCAGGTGTGAATGAAATATTTCCTGGCCTGCTATAGTAGACACAGGAAGAATTACTACCACACATAATCCGAATATCCGGAGCAGTCTAGAACTACGATATATACTAAAATCATGGGAACTGACTAGTCACCTTTATTTTAAAAGTATAAAAAAATATCACACATCCCAAATCCTTCCGACCAATCAGCCTCACATCCTTTATATTAAAAACAATGGAGAAAACTGTTGATAATTATGTCAGAACAGAAGTCTTGAAAAGGGTGCTACTCTACTACAGCCAGCACGCGTACCTAGCAGAAAGATCTACAAAAACTGCTCTGGTACCTACATCTCACTGACGTAATCCAGGATGCACTGACAACCAAAGAAACGGTCGTGTGTCTTTCTAGATAAAGAAGGACCATTTGACAACACGCCACACAAATCAGTCAAAAGATTACTTACATACAGAGAAGTAAATAGCGCCACAATAAGATGGATGACTCAACTGCTATCTACGAGCACTGAAGAGACACAGATAGGACAGGACACTATTTTTATCTGCACAACCAGAGGATATTTTCAAGGAGGAGTTCTATCCCCACTTATGTGGAGCCTAATGGTAGACGAACTTCTATGCAGAATGACTGACTTCGGAATATCCTGTCAAGGTTATGTCGCCGATATTGTCATATTTGCTACATGTAAATTTAGAAAAATCCTTTGTGATATAGTTTAAAGAAGACTAGAACATACCAAAAGATAGTGCCGTGCGGTAAGACAGTATAACACAAAAATAGTATCCTTTTCAAGTAAAAGATATTTCAATCTCGAAACCATCACATTAAATGGAATAGGTAATGAATGGAAAAATAAAGTTAAATATCTAGGCCGTTTATTGATAGAAAATGTGGAAAAATAACAAGATATAGAATGATCAGGAAATGAGTAATCAGACGAAAGTCTATTAGCTTCAGGACCAAAATACTTGGAATATGCCCCAAGATAAAATGAGAAAGAAGTGAAAAACTTTAAAACCACAAATCTGGGCTGCAAAAAACAATGTAGCCAAGAATCCATTGTTCTTGCAACCAAAAGACATGCTCCAGTGTTATACGGATCGTTCCAGAACCATAATAGAAACTGGAATAGGAGTGTATAGGCCTAGAACCAGGCATTTTAAAAGATTTAGAAAATATCCAAGCATCTTCCAAGCAAAAATTCACACAATTGAGAAGTGTATCCAGTTTAACATTAGGAGAAACTATCGAATACAAGAGATGACCATCATATCCGATAGCCAAACAGCCATCGTGGCGCTGAGCTCTTACGTTATCAACTTAAAAATGGCTTGGAGATGCCTAGAAAAATTTTATGAGCTATGCGAGGAAAATAGATTTACTACCACTTGGGTCCAGGAACATAACGGGATACAGAGTACCGCGAAATAATATCACTGCAAGGAACATGCTCATCTATGCAGATAGCAGACAAGCACTAGTCACGCTGCAAAGACCTGGACTTTACTCAGGGTTACTAACAGAATCTCACGAAGCTTTGAACGAAGTATTAATTAACAATGTGGTTAGTTTAAGATGTATTACAGGTTAAGTAAGCTACATCAAAAGGTAACCGACTAACTTTTTCACTAGCCAAAACGGCAGCCAAACAAATACTTTTGGACCTAGTCCTCCCATGGGACCGACAATATCGGTGGTGACAAAAATAATTAAAGAATATTCCCTTGTATATTTCAAGGAAAAAAAGAATGAAACGAGAAGCTCTAGAATACACTACAGCAAACAAATACTTGACTATGACTAGACAGAATGTGCGCCTGATCACAGGTATTCTGACTGGTCATTGCCAACTACAGAAGCATCTCCATATCATTAGGCTGTCAGAATTCGAACTCTGCACAGATTGCTAACAAGAAAATAAGACCATCGAGCATATACTCTACGACTTTGTAACGCTCTTATTTATTAGAAGTTTCTGTTCGGTGAGAATTGGCAAATACTGAGCCGATATAAGACAAGCACCTCATAGCGATGTTGAAAACTACATTAAATATGTAGGCTGGATTACGAGCTAAGAGATGCTTATCTACTTAGGAGAATGCGCAATGGGGCTAGTTACGTTTAAGTACTATGGGTTAACTCATTCTCTTCACGGTACAGATACAAAATGCCTCTTTGTGCGCGTTTTTTATGAATACAGCTGTATCTTAGTTGTAATGGTTTAAGATTAAAATAAGACCTCAGTTTAGAAGAAAATATAACCATTCTTCATTAAAACCCCTGGCGATGTTCTCAACTCGGAGTGGCTTTAAGGTTATAAATTTTATAGTAATTTAGAAAAATAAACAATATAAAATTTTCTATTTTTTGTTTCGGGTCGACTCAACTGTCTCTGCTAATTCTGATTTTCTGCTTTCTTTGTTTTTCGTTTTAATATTTGCTTTGCTTTATTTATTATTTCTTTGGCCCACCTATCTGCTAATGTCATTGACGGTGTACTCCTTGACTATGTAAGCCTCTGCTTTTGGATGAGACCAATTAAGAAAAATAATTTATTTACTCTTTTTATTATTTACTTAACTAATTTTTTCTGTACAACAACTTTTCAACTCTAATATAACAATCTATCTATTTCATCTTTTTTCCATATTTGGTATTTTATCAACTGACTTTTTAAACAAATTCGCTTGTTTGCCATAAACCCAAAATTTTAATATTTCTCTCTTTTTACAACAATTTCTGCCTCATACAAAATTTTCCTAAAATATTCGTATTCGAGAAATTTGATTTTTATTCTATACATGATTTCTCCAAAATGGATCGTAATGGAAAAATTGGAGGAAACGTATAAAATTTAAATTTTTCAGTATTTTCGTTGGCAATGATAAGATATAAAAAATGTTTTGAGTTAGATATATGTTGAAAATGTATATATTTAGTTTATCCTCTATATATTTACAGAGGTGCTACAATAGCTTGTACAAACTAACCGGAAAAATCCTGTAATAACTAGATACCAATGCCATGTGTCGTACACATTAAGATTTTTTTGCTTTATTTTTCTGCTTGCCTACTTACTATTCTCATTCACCGTGTACATATCTGCTTTTGTATAAATTATAGTTTCTACATAAATTGCCATGGCTGCCAAAAACTCAAAAAATTTATAATCGTGTTCTTTTGACAATATTTTCTTTTATTATATGAACTGGCTTAGCTCAAACTGACATTTATCTTGTTTCAGGATTGTTATCCAAGAATTTACCATAATATCACTACAGAAATAATATATTGTTTTAAAATTGAACCCAATTTACCAAATTAATGTTAAAATAGACCACACTAGTTATTAGAAATGGTACATTATGAAGCAAACTTTTTTTTTTAAATGTGTTTTACTTTTCATTCTTCCTATTTCTATATCCGTAGGTTAATTAAAATATGCATTTTGTTTTTTATGTTTTCTATCAGTATCGGCTCAAAGCTTCTCTATTATATTATCATGTATAAGTTTTCTTTATATTTTTTAATCCTCTTGAACATTTGATCAATTATGAATATTAGTCCAAGCTTACAACTGAGCTTAGCATATTCCCTTAATTGTTTAATACTATTTTCTATCAAGAGTTCCTCCGATCGTTGTCCTCTTATCTGTAGTCTCACTTAAAGAGTCTCATATCTGCTTTTAATTATATAAATTGGATCTTTAGAAAATTTCACGACTTCCAAAACCGATTTTTGAACTAATTAGTTTGACATTTCTACTTTTAGTTACGAATCTAATAAAACCATTTTGGATTGCCGCAATGTCAACAATAATTTTCTTTCAGGAACAGTTAGCGACCAATTTATGTTTAATAACTTTTCTGTACTTGTATACCGATATTACTTGAAAATACACGTAGAAATATGAAAGTAATTCCAAGTATTATTCTGTCATAAAACGTATTCCAGTTTTAGAAGCAATTCAATACCCAGCACGAATTTAACCATCGTAATATCACATGTCTGGTTTTACCTCTTTATCAGAAACATTTCGTAAAGTTATATAAAGAAAAAAGTTTATATAGGTATGTTTATAGAGTTATTAAAGCAGTTTATAAGTAATTAAGCCAAAAGTTGAATAATAACACTAACTTTTCAACCATTTTATACACCCACTATAAAAAAGGAATAAGAAGTTGTAACATTTCTACGAGTAGTTCATGTATATTTTAAATTTCCATTACTTTTATAAAATTTTAACAGCCATGAATACAATTCTTCCTATATCATTTTTCTCTGCATAGGAAAAAAGTTTAAAAAGTACACAGATATACAGTAAAGCCAGATATCCACTCCAACAATTGAACAGCATACCGTACTGGTGGAAGGAAACAGTGGCAAAAAAATGCCTGTAACACCTACAGGAGAGAGCCCGCGAAAGCCAAAACAAAAATAGAAACTACTCTAGAACAATGGTTTGCGCTGAAAAAAGGGTTTGAAATAAATCTTAGGAGACAAATGAGCTATTTAATGCGAAAAAGAAAGGAAACCATCAACAAACTTTTCCAAGACTGATACAAGGAAAGGAAACCCTAGGAACTCTCTTATAAACACGAACCGTTTATAATCACAGAGTTAACAGCTGCCTTAGCTAGACTAAAATCTGGTCAATCAACAGGACTCAAAGCAACTATCAAGGTAATAAGAGGCCCTAGGAGAGGACAAAGGTAGTCCTTATCCGGAAAGGAGATATAGGAAATCTAAATTTTAGACCAATGTATTAGACGTATTAGAAAGGCTCCTAGAACAATTAGTTAAAACTGGATGACCACGTAACACTCTCTGAGGTTCAATGTGGATATATAAAAGTTTAATCAATCATTGGAGACACAAGACACCATTGATAAGCAATGATCTTTACGTTTAAGAACGCATTCAACACCGGGAAATGAAAACCAATCTTGAGAAGCCTGCAGGAACGTGCCTAGTGAACTTAACTATAGTTCAATTTGAAGACAGACTAAATTTTCTTCAAGGGCCCGTACTTGGTCCAACAATAGGGAACATTCTCTACAACGAGGTACTGAACCTAGAGTTTCCTCCTGACTATCAACCTATACCGCACGCGAATGATCTTGCCCTGATTGTAAGATCAGGATCCAGAGCAGGACTAATGGAAAGAGCAAACACCTCCCTTATTAGGATCACGGAATGGATAGATAGAAACCATGTCATGCTGGCACTCCAAAAAAGCAAAGCATCTATCTTCAAGTTACTTAGAAATAGAGAAGGCGTCAGTTTTACCATTAGATATATCGAAATCACAAAAAGTACCCGATGTCTGGGTATCCACATTTTTACCCAGCATTTTAAAAACACAATAATAAAGAAGGTGAAAAATCTTGGTTAAATTGATTTCAAAGATCGAATAACACTCCAACTCAAAAAAAAGTAGTAGTAAGTCAAACCTCCTTTACGGAGCACAGGTGAGGCATAAGCTCTCAAACACGAAAAAAACAAGATGAAAACATATTTCAAGGAGGAAAATACTTATCGCATGATCTCGAAAGACGCAGCAAAAGTTATCGTGGGGCTAATTTGAATCAAACTAATGATTTAGGAACGGGTAAGTTTGCAAGCACGCCGTCAGGACGGAAAAAAGTATAAACCAGAATTGCAATTTACTATGCAATTTCTGAGTGTACACACACAAAATGTCATCTCATGGCTCTCACCATGTTTAGTAGGATGAGCCAAAAAAAATGAAAGTTAAAATTTTAATTCGCTATAGCATTTAAAAGCAACGTTATTTTACGTACTATATCCTATACGTTACTGTTTCGGAAATATTAAATGTTTTCCAAATTAATGCAAAAATTATTAATAACAAAATAAAATTGTTTGATTAAAGCAATTCGCTTCAACGCACAATATAAAATGAAAAAAATGGTTGTTGCCCAATTGACAACATTACAGAAAATTCATGAAAAATGTATATTACACACCTTAAAAAAAATGTAGCTAAAATTAATATCATAAATTGTTTTGTGTTTACTGAAAATAGAAATACCTCAAAGAACAAATTAGCAAATCCGTAAGATAAACTACCAAGGAAAATTTATACATGAGGAAAATGTAACATTTACCTTCACGTTGGCTGCTTCCAAATGTATCACAAGTAGTTTATTGCATTGACGAGTGATGCGTTTACGCAACACCCAGTTTTTTGTAAAACTATTTGTGTATCAAATGCTATAAGTATAGAGTTGATCTTTTTCGGCCGAATCAGAAATTTACGGCGGAGGCCAAGTAACTTCTAGTGAGTAATATTACAATTTAACAACTTATTTTAGCACAGAAAATCCGCATCATATCTTCGTTTTTCACGAGAGTAGTATCTAGCCAGTTCATTCCTAGATTGTATGCATAATGTCTGAAAAACCTCCTGTATATATCTAGAACACATAAATTTCGTTGGCTTACCAGCAAAACACTTAAGTCAAATTTAATGAAAAATGCATTAGTCACTTAATGTTTTCCTGAACAAAATAATGCTATTATGGACATAATTTAAAAATAAAGGATATAGTGGAATTACCAGTTCACAGAGTGAAAGAAATCCAGAAGATGAGTAGAGTACCCCCTTATAATTTTTGGACAAGCATATCTCAAAAAGTGATTTTTTTTTAAAGTTAAAATTTTGGCAAAATAAATAAGGCAATAGTATCTAGAATATGCTTATATTTTAAAGTTTTAATTATTTTCAGTTTCCAAGAAAAAAATTAGAGGGTTTTTAATTTTGAAATATAATAAAAATAAATGCATTCCTCAACAGCAGTATTCTTAATATAATCCCTAAATTTAAGCTTTTAATATCTTGTTGATTTTTTAAAATTCGCCGAAATTAGTGGCTAAAACGCCTCGTTAAGTGCTGCTTCCTGGTGTAACGCGACTGTAGCTATCGTATCGTACACTCCGAGTCATCATTCGTTTCTTGCAATGATTTACACCAGTTTACACCAGTTTCGGCGAATTTTAAAAAATCATTTACAAGAGATTTAGAGCTTAAATTTGGGAATTATATTAAGAATACTGCTATTGAGAAATGCATTTATTTTCATTAGGATATTTTAAAATTTAAAGCCCTCTGATTTTTTTTCTTGGAAACTGAAAATAATTCAAACTTTAAAATATAAGCATATTCTAGATACTATTGCCTTATTTATTTTGCCAAAATTTTAACTTAAAAAGAAAATACTTTTTGAGATATGCTTGTCCGAAAATTATAAGAGGGTGCTGTAGTCACCTTAACTAATCTAAACAAGTTCAAAATAAAAAAATGAATTATTTTGTTTTGCTTGTAAATCAACGATGTGTCTAGGTACATTTTGTATGTGAGAAAAATATATTATATATAAGACTGAATTAAGTTTCATCTAAAAATGTATAAACATACAATTAACGCAAGTCATATAATAATTTAAAAACAATAAAAAAAATAAATATAAAAATTTAATATAAAAATCCAATATAAAATAAATATACAATATAAAAGTATCAAAAGTAGTAATTATAAATAAAAAAGAAGATAAAGTTGGTCAGTGGTCTATTTTCAAAAAAATATAGGGAAATACCATATGAACCGAAGTTGTGCATAGGCTACATATTATATTTAAGTGACAACATGTATGTCACCAAATTGAACTAATGTTATTTTAATACTAAATACATAGGTACCTAACTTGCTTTTAATTGTTGGTAAGAAGCGAATATTGACAGATATTCTAGATTGAAACCTTATTCTACTTCGCTAAATTAATCAGGGGGCTTATTCTCTAACCACCATTTTTGTAAACACTTAGCGAGTCTCCCTATAAACTTGTCAAATAACTAACAAAAGTGTTAAGCACAAAGGTTTTGGTATTCTCTATTTGCAGCGCATCCCATATTAAAAGCAAAATGTAAAGCGCTTTTAAAAAAGTTACACATGAGTAGCGTTTTGCTGTTCGCACTTAAAGCTTTGAAATTTAAAGCTAAAATTTTCGGACTAAGATAAGTCAAACATTAAAATATGCATCTAAATATTATGAATATAAAAATGTCAGCAAATGTATGTTGTTTATTATGTTTTTGATTCCTTATAATTCTCGAATTGGCCTCAATATATTTTAATATTCTATAATTATAATAATGTCAAAATGACATTAAAATCCTAACCTTAGATATTTAGACCAATCAGTATTTATGATTTATAATTATGACAGATTATAAAAAAAATTAAAATCACTTACGAATAGCAAAATCGTCTAGCATTAGAGAGTACCATAATCCCATGCTGGTGTTGGTAATCGAACTTTGTTGACAAGTCCGCCTGGTGCATTTGTTGCTGAAAGTTAAAGAATAACCCTATCTGACTTGTTCTAGATTAACAAACTTTTCATTATAAACTTTTAACATGTTTTAAAGTTTTTGAATTTTAGATCTTTTAATAATGGGCATTTTTGAATTTACCTATTGTTAGCATAAATTTTTCTCTGAATTTAGGCACTGTTATAGATGTCTTCTTCATAAATTGAATAACTTATTCTATAGCTTCTGGAGCAATGTCGGTTGAACAAATTATATTTTCTGATCCAATATGTGCAAATTATAATTGAAAATCTTGTCCAGATTTTTTATTTTGCTACGTTCAGTAGGAAGTAAATGTTCCCTAAAAAGAATTATAAAATATTTACAATATAATCATTCTGTAGGTATAATTCATTTTACTGCTAGTTTTCAGAAGATACAAGAAACTCTTTGGAGTAGTTCATTATTTTTATTATTTTCATAAAATGTTTTCTTTCCAGGAAGCACTAAGATTTTTTTACTTTGACAAGGATAAAATTAAGTATTATTTTTTTAAATTAAATCTCTAAGTTCTAATTGTATAATTGGTACTAAATGTTGTATTACATAATGTCATTAAATTCCTAAAGCTTACCCTGTGTACGCGCGACCTTGGAAGTCTGCCACTCGATTCATGATCGAAGCAACGCTGACGTGTGAAAACAGTCGGACCGCGTCTCGAATATACAAGAAACGACGAAATCTTCTAGGTATGCCGCTGATGCTTCGACAAACTGCCGTTGAGTCATAGAGATGGAATTTTCGGGAGCACCCAGAAACGACGAGCAGAGAATTGGCTTGGTATAAATAACCGACTCATCGGCGCACAGTTTAGTTTAGTATAGAACATTGTAATGAAAAGTTAAAGTGTAATAAATAAATTAGAATTGTTAGTTAGTGTCTAAGTATTATATACATTAAATAGTACGTCTTAAATAAATTGTAAATAGTGTGTTTTAAATAAATAAACTAAAAACAAATTAGACTATCGTTACAATAATATTATTATAACTTACAAGACTTTTCAAGTTGAGAATTTAATGCAATAAGAAATGCTTCTAGCTTAAAATTCGTCTGTCCTGGCAGAATTCGTAACATAATTTATAAAATGTTTCTTATATATTTTAGGCTTTCTGTTAATTTTATACACTTTAACCGTTCCCAATTCTAGGTTTTAAATTCAAATTTCCATTGATTCAAAGTTTGTAGGAAACCTGCTTAAAAAAATACTAACAATATTCTACAATATACGTGTACCACCCATGTTTTTTATTTACTTACCCTTGAAACGACGTGGAACTTCTCCAAATGTATGTGTTAGTGCAAAAGACATTAAATAGTAATTTTTAGACTTACAACTAACAAAATTATTAGAAAACCCTCTATAAACTCTAAAAAAATATCTCCTGGGATTATAAAATTACACAAAATATACGAACGGAACTGAAGTTCCCCAGTGTTTGTTGATATGTTGATAATTGTTAGAAAATTTTCGCGCTACTATTTAAAATAGACCAATCACACTAAGATACAGGAGAAAGAGAAACTAATAGAAAAAGCGGTTCATACTGGCTTCAAACAAATCCAGACCGTTAGTTATCTATTATTCATTTATTTTATCTGAGGACTTACTACCTTTAATATTAAATTTAAATATTTTGGAGTTACAACATTTGTATGTTAAGCCGACGATATAATCTTTGTCATCATCAAATAATAGAAGAAGGTAAGTATTTCTAATACTGTTTCTTATACAGATGAGTATAGTTGCTGGTCTAAAGATATAAATTATTGAAATACTAACAAAAAAAAATAATTTTTGGTTTAAAAACCAGGAACTGCTATCTATTCCATGAATTAATCCAATTATACAAAAGATTATTTCATCTCATTGGAGCATAGCCAACCGAAGACACAACAATCCCTCAATGTCAGTGACGAAATCATTAAATTCAATACCGTGGTATTCGTTCTCCCTATTTCTAAAGGCCGTTCACATGTTTTTATAGCACACTGAGATCTTTATTAGGAACACTTTGCGTTAAATGACTTGTTACTTACTTCCCAAACAGACTGAGAGTTTAATTTACACTAAGGAAAGTGGTGTCGTTAATTATTGTCAAATTCTTAATTATGCTTTTATTTATTTTTAAAATTTATTTATAAATAAAATACAGGGTGTTGATGTCACCATGCCCCAGAAAACTAAAAGCACAAGTGTCATGTGAACACATGACGTAATATGTAATACTAGACAAATAAAACTAGAAATAATTTTATAATTTCAATCAGTGGGCAAATTTAAATTTACCACATGTAAAATCTTATTTTATTATTCCTACGCTAATATTTCTTACATATTTTCGTATGTCTTAAAATAAAAAAAAATATTTAATTTATTATTGATTTTAGGAAATATAACCTTATTTATTTTAACACTATGAATTGATGTTTCTATATTATGGATTTTACTGTATATAAGTATTTAAAAATGCTTTGTGAATACGGACGTATGTCTAGATATTGAAATAAGTAATTAGAAAGTGATTAATAAATATTTTTTCTTGCCCGCATGGATATTAGCTTACCTATGCACATACCACAAAACGAAAAAGTATGCTATTGCGTTCAACTGAACGAATATATTTTATATCCATTCTACCTAGTTAGTACACTGCAACAAAATGAAATTCATCAATCACAGTTCATATTTTGGCCACCCGGCTACTATTGTTTTTTTAAATTTTACACAGTGTCTAGGTACACGCTAACTTGTACGCAATTTAAAAATTTATATACAAGCGAAACGTCTTGACAGAGTAGGTGAGCTGTGTGCAGGCCGTTGGTGTTTAAGCCAGTCGTAGATAGGTATGGATTAAAATTTTTTACGAGAAGTCGTTACTTCGTTTTCTTGTTGTCACGGCTTTATTTATTATTTGTTCATGCATGTGAAATTTGCTTCTAAGTTTTATAAAATTCTACCGTGCTAGTCACGGCGTAAATGAAAACAAACAAAACGCATTCACACAAACACCTCCCACCACAGCAATATGACGTTTCGCGTGTATATAATTTTTTGATTCGTGTACACTTTAGCGTGTACCTAGCAACAGCGTAAATTTTATATAAGTGACAATTCTGTCAAAATAATTTTCAGTATATTTCTTTGTTATTGAGATAACATATATTATGTAAAAATGAGGTATTCTTGTGTAAAATCGATAAATAATACTTCTATTTTTATTTTGTCTATGTTTGCAAATAAATCACAAATTTAAATCAAACTATATAAAACTATGAAACTAATTTAATAACGAGTATTAAAACTAAAATGGTGTCTCCATAGTGGTATCTGTATCTGTATCTATAACGTGTGGAGGGTGATACGGCACTAAAACCTCATTAGGCCTATTGTGCATCCTCCTGAGAAGATAGGCACTACTAGCTCGTGAGCCAGCCTATCGATTTAATGTAGTTGACAACGTCGCCAAAAGGTGCTCCTCTTATATCGGCCGGTGTTGGCCGATACTCACCGAACACAAATCTTTTAATAAATAAGAGCGTCGAGCAATCGTAAAGGATATGCTCGATGGTGTCATCTTCTTGTTTGCACCCTCTGCAGAGTGCGGATTCTGACAGCCCCATGATATGGAGATGCTTTCGTACTTGGCAATGACTAGTCAGAATGCCTGTGACTAGGCGCAGATTCTGTCTAGTCATGGTCAAGTATTTGTTTGCTGCAATGTTGTCAGGATAACTTAAGAGCTTCCTGGCAAACTCTGCAGTTTCTTGTTTCATCCGATCTTTTCTTGAATTTCACAAGGGAATGTTCTTTGATTAGGTCTGTCACTGCCGATTTTGTCAGGCCAATAGAAGGGCTAGGTCCAAAAAGTATTTGGTTGGCTGCTTTCTTGGCTAGTGAATTAGCAATAACCTTTCGATGTGGCGTGACCTTTAATCCATCTTCAGGTGACCACGTTGTTGATGGATACTTCGGCCAAAGCTTCGTGACATTCTAGTGCTAACCTTAAATAAATTCAGGGTGAGCAGTGCTTGTCTGCTATCTGTATAGATGAGCATGTTCCTTTCAGTGATATTGTGTCTGGTTATTTATTTATCCCCGTTAGCTGTGTTTAAACTACACTGGCACTATTTCTCACAGCCCTAGGTTTAAGAATCTGAAGTATATTCCACATTCTGAGCCATGTTTTGTTTTAGAACCGTCGGTGTAGATATGAATCGTACCTGCCACTTCCGGCTCTTCTATTTGTTCTATTATAACTTTATATGGCTGATGAAAGATATGTTTCGGTGAGATAGAGTGGGATCGTATCCAGCGCTTCCTGCCGAAAGTGACGTCTCGCCTCACCAGATCCTACATTAGGTTCTATTCCGACCGGGCCGAGGCGTGTCATTGTCGTCAGAGCAACTTCCTTGATGTAAATATCAAGGGGAATGAGACTAAGAATGACTTCCATTGCTCTAGTCGGTGTTGTTTTCATGGCTGCTGTTATGTTGAGACATGCTGTTCTTTGAATTTGTTCTAGTTTACAGATAGCTGTTAATTTTTGGGTTTTCGGTACCCAGACAACTGCATCGTATGTTAGCATAGGTCTTGTGATAGCTCCACAGAGGTGAGACCAGGTCGTTTGGCTGCTATGCAAGAGGCACGGGTAATCTGACCTGGGGACTAATAACATTAATTGTTTTCTTATTTATTTTATTTTATAAATTATTAAAACTCATAAATTAATTAAAATTCACTTATTATTTTGTCTAAATAAAATAATAAGAAAAGAAAATTTCAAGTCATTCACCACAGAATTTTATTTTTAATTGGCTACTAGTGCCATCATCAGTCCTAAAATTGTAAAATTACATAGTAGATAGCATAATGAAGAGTATATAAGCAAAAACTGTTTTAAAAATGTATTATTATAAAAAAAGGAGAAGAGTAATTCCTAGATCAAATGTCCAATAAGTTCTAGTTTAGAAATTGTCTGATTATGTGGTAATTAAAAAAAACTATAAAATCAAAGTTGATAGAAGCACAGTTTAAAAAAAAAGAAAAAATATCTTAAAATTGTAGAAGGGGGTAAGGAATTAACGCGAATTACAGAAAGATGGGTACTAGTAAATAATAATAAATTTTCCTGTGTAAACAGTCAATTATTGGATGTTAATGATATTTTAGTATTTCCTAACCTCAGTTTTTGATCATATGTTAATCCCTAATATTTAGTTGTCAATTTTATCTCTCATTTGTCACTTTTTTCTTTTTTCGCTAAACTACACCAACATCCTTATACAGTATTATTCGTGGAAAATTTGTTTCTAAACTTGCCAATTTTCTTCTAATATAAAAATTACATTAGATAATTTTTTTAAATAATGTTTTAGATACTACCGGTCATTTGTTTTTCAATTTTATTTAAAAATTTGTATTTTTGAAGTTTTATGTCAACTGTCAACCAACATCATGTGTCATTTTATTTTTCTTCTTTTTATTCAAAATTTTGTAATGTCAGTAATATTCAGTACTGCAGTGTTTACTAGTTTATTTACCTGTTTTAAGAATTATTTGTAAACAGAACTTGTTAGGTATTCTCTAAATATTATTGAATTAGACTTACCTCCTCTTACATCCTTTCCACATCTTTTTCCTTCTGTCTTTACACCCATTTAATCACACCTCACATTCGGAATTTTTTTTTCTATTCCATTGGCAAAACTGCCACCAACTTGTTTTATACGCCTCATCTACCGAATTGAAACGAATGCTACAATATCTCATGTTAGTTGAATAATCTAAAAAGTTTTTATTAAAAATATACGTCCTTACGGCTGAAGTAAGTTCTATGTCACCTTTCTCAAATATCGGCTTAATATTAATTATCAATTTCAGTTTTCTTCTGGATATTCTGTTCTAATCAGAAGGTTACCCATTGCCAAAGATATGTGGCACTTGATATCCCAAATGAAGATGCTTCCCTATCAATTTGTTGGCTAAGGTAATCCTTTTTATTTTTCTCCTTATTTCCTTACTTCCCTCTACACTCTTTTCCTTTTATTTTTCCTCTATTCCTTGTCTGCTTTCCTTTACTTTCTCTTCTACTTCCGATTTGATTTTCTCTCCATTCTCCTCCATCTTTTTTATCTTTCTTGGTTTTTTGACCTTCTCTTTCATTCTTTCTATATCTTTTTTTTTCCACCGCTTTCATCATATCATACTTGTCACAAATTTTGGTTTGTTGTACAAGCACAGAAGCCTCTGTACCATCACTATATATCCATTTTTTTGTATTTTTATCCCCTCTTCTACTCTCACACGAATCTAACACACCACTCTTACTCTTTTCCTCTTTTCTCCACATTTTTCTCTCCCTAATAGCTCATAGAACTGATTCCTGGTTGTCTTTTAATTTATTACTTTATGAGATATTTCCTCCTCGAGGATATCATGAATCGGTTTTATTTACTACTATTCACCTTTCTCTTCCTCCTTTCTATAACTCGAATTAATTCCTTACCCCCCCTTCTACAATTTCAAGATAATCCCCCTTTTAACCTGTGCTTCTGATTCAACTTTGATTTTATACTTAAGAATTTTTCAGTTATCACATAATCAGACAATATCTGGATTAGAACTTATTGGACATTTGATCAAGGAGTTACTCTCTTCCTTTTTATATAACAATACGAGGTAAGTTTATAAACCATTTATAAAAAAGTTTTTGCTTATATACTCTCTACTATCTAACTTTACAATTTTAGGCCTGAAGTTGGCCCATAGAGGCCGAAATTAGTAACCAATTAAAAATTAAAATCTGTGGTAAATCACTTAGAGTTTTCTTTCCTTATAATGGATTGCCACATTAGTGAAAATGAATGATTTACTCTACTTGAATAAACTAAAACAATTTTTAAAATTTGTAGATTTTTATAAGTGGGTCGTAGAAAAAATATAATGTACCACTCGAGTTGATTATCCATATCCACTCTCATTGTAGAAACTACTATTTTAATACCTATATCCTAATTTCTCAGTGTACTTCTTTGATAACCCGAATGAAATTTAAAGGCATATCAGTGATATGGCAACCTAAGGATTCGACATGTTGTAAAGCGAAGTGGGATCTGCCTGCATTTTGCAATGCCCGATTTGTCAATGTTATGGTTTTTATTTATAGTGTTGTGTCTATAACAAAATATAATTTTTATTTGTTTTAAAATATTGAAATTTAGATATTCATCTTTCAAATTTTGGGCCTACCTATATTGAAATATTATTTTTTCATACCTACTTATTAAGTATATTTAAAAATGTGATATTTATTTTTGTTTTAATGTAAATAACTTAAAATAAGAATATATTGCTTTTTGTATTTTAGATACTAAATCGCTTCCAAGCTATTTGCATTGAATAAACGTTTCATTTGAAAGCAATATACCTTTCTCCAATATTGCTGGCTTTACATGATAGTTTGTCATTATACACAACTGTTTCCTAATATATATTCTCACAGCTGTAACATAACTGTAACATAAAAATCCATAAAATACACTTTCCTAAAAACCATCAAAATACGAGTATAAATCATCGAATCCCCCATTTCAATACTACCAATACCATTTTTTCGGTGCCCTAAATATACCAGATGCCTCAGGTTATTATCAATTATTACAATCTAGCACGCTAGTTTCTATCGAATCACTAAGCCCCCAGCTAAGCCTTATGGACGTTTGAGAGTTGCTAATACTCCACTCTCCGGGAACATATAAATATATAATTTAAACATAAAATATTTTTGAAAAGTGTATAATTTTAGGTACCTGCATTCATAATATTATATACAGAAGGAAAGAAAACTCAAAGTCACCACATTCAATTTATTATAAATCAAAAAGAATAGCGACTAGTTTTTGTTCAGGTCTACAATGAGAAACATACAGGGTGACAAAAGATCCACTACAAAAATTTAATTTTCTTGTTTTCCTAAATAAATCAAAAATAGTAATGGATATGTATGGTCTTTTTACACGATATTACTAATCCTACTCTCTATCTTCTCCTACAAATGCCTTGCTAACATCTATAACTAAAGAGAGTGTTGTTTAAAAAAACAACACACTTGCCTAATAGTAAGGTAATAAAAAATGAGCACAAATTATATAGAAATTAACTAACAAATATTTTAAATAAAACAAAGGCTAATTACTATAAAGAACAGATAAAAATAAATGCTAATAATTCAAAACACCTATGGGACGTTGTAAGAAATCTAAGTAATTTTATTAACAAAGAAAATACCACCAAGAAAATAAAAAAAAGAAAACAGAGATGTTATTATTGATTCTGTAGACATCGCTAACAAATTCAATAGAAGATTTACGGAAATGGGGAAAACTCTTGCTGAAAAAAATAAAACGTGATCCAATTTTCTTATTGCGTGAGAAAAGAGTACATTCTAGTATAAGTTTATTTCCTACTTCACCATTTAAACTTAAAGTTATAATACACGAACTGAAATATAAGAAATCTACATGTATGAAAGAAATTTGTTCAGAAACTATCAAAGCAGTGGCCGAATATATAGTTTTTCCGCTTACGTATATCATCTCTGTATCTGTAACGTGTGGAGGGTGGGTTGCCCTATACGGCACTTAGGCCCAATTAGGCCCATTGTGCATCCTCCTGAAATGATAGGCACCTCCTAGCTCGTAAGCCAGCCTACAGATTTTAT
Source organism: Psylliodes chrysocephalus (assembly GCA_927349885.1). Classification (NCBI taxonomy): domain Eukaryota; kingdom Metazoa; phylum Arthropoda; class Insecta; order Coleoptera; family Chrysomelidae; genus Psylliodes; species Psylliodes chrysocephalus. The sequence goes on from OV651819.1 coordinate 42,372,050, forward strand.
GTAGTTTAAAACGTCGTTAAGAGGTGCTTATCTTATAGCGGCCGGTGTAAGCCGATACTCGGAGAACACAAATCTTCTAATAAATGAGAGCGTCGGGCAATAGTAAAGTATATGCTCGATGCTCTCATCTTCTTGTTCGCACCTCCTGCAGAGTGCGAATTCTGACAGCCCCATGATATGGAGATGCTTTCGTATTTGGCAATGACCAGTCAGAATGCCTGTGACTAGGCGCAGATTCTGTCTAGTCATAGTCAAGTATTTGTTTGCTGCAGTGTTGTGAGGATAACTTAAGAGCTTCCTGGCAACTCTGCAGTTTCTTGTTTCATCCCATCTTTCCTTGAATTTCACAAGGAAATGTTCTTTGATTAGGTCTGTCACTACCGATTTTGTCAGGCCAATAGAAGGGTCAAGTCCAAAAAGTATTTGGTTGGCTGCTTTCTTGGCTAGTGAATCAGCAAGACGGTTACCTTTCGATGTGGCGTGACCTTTGATCAATCTTAAGGTGACCACATTGTTGATGAATACTTCGGCCAAAGCTTCGTGACATTCTAGTACTAACACTGAGTAAATTCGTGGTCTGTTCAGGGTGAGTAGTACTTGTCTGCTATCTGTATAGATGAGCATGTTCCTTCCAGTATATCATACGTATATCATATATCTTTGCTTTGAGAATAGAATTTGGCCAGATTCATTAAAAAAAACAAATGTTATTCCTATTTATAAAAAAGAAGAAACTGTAATCACGAATTATCATCCAATATCGCTTATTACCAATTTGTCAAAGATTTTCGAAAAATTGCTAAAAAAGAAACGGTTGTTATCATACATAGACATAATAGACAAACATGAACTAATTTTACTAATGTAATATGCTCTTACAGCGTTAGAGAAAGGAAACCCCTGTCTATGCTATTCCATGATTTTGCGAAGGCCTTTTACACGGTTAGTCATCAGCAACTCTTAAATACTCTTGAATCCATTTGTCTTAGAGGAGAATGTTTACTTTTGTAAGAAAATTATTTAAATAATATATCCCAAGTCGTAAAAGTTAATGATACAATAAGAAATGAAAAACCTATCGAATACGAGGTACCAGATGGTACGATTCTGGGGCCGATCCTCTTTAACTTGTACATCAATAGTATGTTTAGTCTTAATACAAGAGAAGATATACTAGGTTATCATGATGACACTTGTTTTTTTATGAGGCTGATACCTGGAACGAATTAAAACACAAAGCAGAAAAGGATTTTCCATATCTGAAGAAATGGTTCGACCATAAACTAGTAACCATAAATATGGATAAAACTCATTTTTAACGCTTTAGCTGCATCAACACAAATATCTGCTTATATCAGCAACTCAGAATTCAAAAAAATGGTACTGCCTTCACAGTAGATGCTATAAAAAATACCAAATATGTAGGAGTGATCATCAATACTTATATTAAATGGGACATTCATATAAAATTTGTAATTAGAAATTACAATGAATTTTATATAAATTTAAGTAGGTACCTGAATAAATACATTTCAGTAAAAGCAATAAAAATACTATATTTTGCATTGATTGAAAGTCATCTGCGGTATTAAATGGTGGTCTGGGGGAGTGCACTTAGAGTACACATTAACCCACTTAAAATCCTACAAAATAGAATTTTGAAATTAATTATGTATAAAAATCGAAGGTACTGTTCTGACCTTTTATTCGAGGAGAGTCAAATTTTGGATCTAAGCCAACTATTCTACGTATGTGTGAATACTGTGATGTTTGTTTATTTTCAAACAACAGTTTATTTATTAATAATTTATTTAAACACTTATTTATTTTAAACAATACTATTTTAATTTATATATACTTCGAATGTCTTTGAATCGCTCACTATTTATATTCACCACTGTCTATCTACTAATAACTATTTATCTTCACTGTCCATATATCAACTGATTACTATTTATCTTCACTGTTCATATAATACTGACCCTGATGGCTCATCCACCAATATTTATATACAAATTTCTAAAATTTGGTGGAGTCGAGAAGCTTCTCCACCAAACTAAAAATATTTCGAACAGTCCAGATATATTATCTCGTCCTTTCTCGAACATAATAATAATTAATAATTACACATTTATTGTCCACATATAAAGTACATATAGTACAGTTTATACAATTACAAATATATATATATATATATATATATATATATATATATATATATATATATATATATATATATATATATATATATATATATATATATATATATATATATATATATATATATATATATATATATATATAAAACAAAAGTCAGTAGACAATTGGCCCAAATTGGTTCAGGTGCGGATATTATCCACCCCTGGTCTTCCACCAATGCCAACATGATATAAAAAAATGCATTTTGAGATGGCTTTCTAAAATTATAAGAAAAGTTTAATGCAAAGGAAAAGAAAGAGGAAAGGAAACAGAAAAGGATAAACAAAAGGAGAAAGAGAAATGAGAAAATATAAAAGAAAAAAGAAAAAAGAAAATAAAAAAGAGTAAAGATAAAAAGTAATTATTGTGTTTGCAGCAGTATATTTTTGTAGCGGCATTTAAAGGTTTCTGCTTTTAAATGTAATAATGTTGGATCAATTTTTAAAAGGTTATTGATATGAACTGTGACATTGTAGGTGAAAGAACTTTTAAAACTAGCTTTGAAAAATCTAGGCAATCTAAGTATGGATTTAAAACGAATATTTAGGTTATGAACATCAGTTCTAAATGTTAATTTTTCATGCAAGTATGGCGGTGTCCTCATATTAAATAATTTTTGACTGAGACAAGCAAAATGTAAATTTCTTCTATTAACCATATTTAACCATTTAGTTTCTTTAAATTTAGTAGAAATGTGATCATATTTACGAATTCCAAATATTAACCGTACACAAGAATTCTGCAATTTTTGAATTCTTCCAGACTCGAAAATGTTTAAACAAGGACCATATACAATATCACAATGATTAAAATTTGATAAAACTAGTGAATCACATAACATTTTTTTTACATCTGATGATAAAAAATATCGTTGCGCATATATTAGTTTCAAACTTGCATAAGACAATTTTAATTTTGATGTAATATGTTGTTCAAACTTCAATTTTGAATCTACAGTAAGTCCTAAGTTTTTACATTGCGTAACAATTGGGATAAACGCGTCATTAATTTTTAATAATATCGCGGAGTTTAGGAATCCCTAATTGACTCATTACAAAAAATCATTGCTTTGGATTTTTTAGGATTAATTTTTAGTGAATGATTTTTAGATACATTAAAGATTTCATTTAAATCAGAATTAATATGCTGTATAGATTCATTTAAATTGGAGTAATATTATTGACAACATCTTGGGAAACATCATTAAAATAAAAATCTTCAGTAATATTTTCTTTAAAATTGTTAAGGTAAAAATGATGTAAATCTATTTGTATAGCAGAGTTATTAATGTTTGAAGTAAAAAATTTGTTAATGGCATTAACATCTTTTAGGTTTGGAGGTAGGTCAATTTTTTTTTGTCTCGATATATTGAGTTTTTTTAATTCTGACCATTTTCCCCTAATATTACAAGTTTGAAATTTAAAATTTAAGTAAGCCCTTTTTTCTGCTTTTATAGCTGTTGTTGTGTAGTTTCTTAATTGTTTATTTATAGTAATCCCAATGCGTTGGAAGTTGTGTTCTGCGAAATTTTTGCAAGGCTTTGTCTCTAAGCCTTTGCATATAAATTATATTTTCAGTAATCCAAGGAGAATGTTTAATTAGTTTTCTAGTTTTTGATTTTTTTGGAGCATGTATATCTAAAACTGTAATTATGTAGCTATTTAAAAACTCTACTTTTTTGTCAATGTTTTTAGTAAAATAAATATTGTACCAGGGCATAGATGCCAAATGATTTTGAAAATGTGCATGATTAATCTTTGTAAGTGACCTATATTCTACTTTAAAGTCGTTTTGAGGTACATTGTGAAAATTTTTAAATTTGCAGTTTATTGCTGAATGATCCGCAACTAGATTATTATTAATAAATTCTGCACAGAAATTTATATTAATATTAGTAATAAATAAGTCTAACAAAGAGTTAGCCCTTGTTGGTTCTTTAATTATTTGTAATAGATCAAATGTTTCAAGTATCTTGTTAAAACAAATTGTAGTAGAATCATCAATATCCAACATGTCTATATTAAAATCTCCTACACATATAATATAATCAAAATTTGAAAAAATATTGGAAAACAAAGTTTCAACTTGATCCAAAAACAATAAATTATTACCTCTTGGTGCCTATATACAGTACCTACTGCTATTATTAAATCCGCCACACAAACCTTAATCCATAAATATTCTATAACATCATTACATTCCGAAATAATTAAATTACATCTTAGTTGCTCCCTTATATACATACCAACACCTCCGCCTCTGGTGAGTCTATCTTGTCTAATAAATTTATAACCATTTAAATGTACCAAATTACTTTCTATTTCTGGGTTTAGCCAGGTTTCGGTGACCCCAACAATGTCACAGTCCGTATCAACAACATAATTATGAAAATCAATAAAATGCGGTACTAGCGATCTAACATTTACATGGGCTACATTAAACATCTGCAAAAATAAATAAATTAGTACTTATCAATTTATTAGAATAGCGAGATTACTGTTTTGGAAGTGGTTTAGGTAAGAGAGAAGGAGAAAAGGAGACAGAACAAGAAAGGAAGGGAAATAAAGGATTTCGATAAAAATTTAGTCCATTCGGAGACTGCTACGCAATAGTATTTTGATGCTCCGCTCAAAGGAAAACGGATTTTAAAATAGAAAAAGGAATAAATAAAAATTTTGAGAATGTATTGTGATGGGAGAAAAAGCATTGTTTCTCATCATATTTGGTGTATATCAAAAAGTTTTAAATACAATACAAAAAACCCGTTTTTATAAAATTAACAGTTGTATTACTTATATAAAAGTATAATTACTGAGAAAAATTTGAGAAAAAAAAAAACCAAATTGTGTATAAAACCAAATATTTTTAAATAATCCCTTGGAATAGCAATATTACTAATGAATTCATCAATTTAAATTTTAATTATTACTATCATAGCAAAAATATAAAAACAAAACAAAATATATTTGTACAAACACAAATTATTAATTATATAGAAGATGATTCTGAATACATGTCTTTCAAAGACAAAACGAAGGAAAATAAAACATATCATTTTCTAAATTGAAATATGTAATAAAAAAAAAAATTATGTATTCGTATATAAACGAAATATATTTAAACAAATCCTTTAGCTCTAGAGTAAAGATTATTCTTAGTAAAATGCACCATTTAAATAATTATAGCAAAAAAAAAGTAAAATGCACCAATTTAAATAATTATAGCAAAAAATATATGTATGGTAAAAAAAAATTTGGAGTACCAACAAACCTTATTTTATTAAACAAGTGATTTTAAATACCCAAGAAGAAAAATTTGAATAGTTATTAAAGTAGGTACCTAATTATAATCACTAAAAGCTTCAAGTTCTTCAACATCTTTCAGCTTATGGACACTATTGTCTTGTTTTAAAAATATGCAGCCATTACGACACCATACATTATTTTTTGTAAATTTGGATAATGCAGCTTTAAAAAGTAACACCCTGTATGGTATTAGATCCTCTTGTACATAAATGCCGGTTGATTTAAGCATTTTTTTATTCTTCAGCACTTTTTCACGAAGAGATCAAGAAAGTCTCACTAAAACAGCAGCTGGCCTTGGTTTGGATGGATCGACGTTTTTATTTGGAACTCGATAACACTTTTTGATATCATTTATATGAATATTTTTTATTTTCATTTTGTTATTAAATAAATCCATCATTAAGTTCTGAACATTTTCGTTACTATTTTCCTGTATACCAAAAAATCTTAAATTTTTATTTCCCTGATTTTGTTTTAACTCCCCTATTTCCATATTCAGTGAGCTATTTTCCGTCTTTAAAATTTTTACATCATTAGTTAGGTCAGAAATAATTTTTTCGTACTTATCTGCAAAATCTTCCCTATTTTTTCCATTAATTTGTTTATATAGGTCTCATCATTTAAAAAGTTTTTGGTTTTCGCTTCAAAAATGGTCGCTATTTCGTCTTAATCACGTTTCGTAAGCCCCATTTCTTCAATTTTGCACAACACCGAACAATTTGTTTTTAGATTTAATTTTCTATAAATATTTCATTCTCTTAATTTATCGTAGTACTACAACTATTTGCAAATTTCTCAGTACATTTGTGATAAGTAACTGGTTTTTGATTGAGCAGACAACAAACAACCTACTCGCTACGCATCTCGAAATAAATGCAAAATCACCTCCGCCATAGTCGTCCCATAGGTTTGGTCTTAAGGGGTTTAATTATGTATAATAATCGGACAAGTTGAGCCTTAAAGACCAAATAAGACAGAGAGGAACTTGTAGGGTTAGAGCATGACTGAATAATGAAATGGCTCACATAACAATACTAAATTTCATTTTTCTACCAATTAATACACCTTAAAACAAAGATGCTCAAACTCGAACTGCTAGCGATCTACCTCAATCGATCGACTCCGAGAGGCTGCAAGTATGTGTGATGTAGGCTTGTCTTCAGGGTAGGGTGTATCATGGCGCAGGCATAAGTATATAGGGACGTTGCAGAATTTCATGGCCATGAAACCACGTACGTAGAATTAGTAGAAATTATTTTTCCAAAATATGCATTTTTTTTAATCAAGGTAGGTGTAGGACTGTTCTTAAAAGTCAATGAAAAAACTTATACTTGCAAATTATTGGTTCTTACAAAACAAACTAGTTCTAGTTTCTAAACTTAACTATTGAATGACTTTTGATGTTAAAACGTGGCACTGCATGACCTCAGCATACTTTTCATGAGATGTCACTTAACTAAAGAATGCTAATCTCAGGCATGATGACATAAAGTTCGTCAGTTAGTCGATTGCGATATTTTGACTTAATTATTTTTATTTCAGAATATTCAGACTCGCACAAATAAGTGGACCCAAATATTATAGTCAACTTAAAGACGATTTGCGATTTGCGTTAGATTCGGGTATTTATCTTTAGATATAAAAGACCAGAGTTTTGTATTAGATGTTGTGGCTGTGAGATTTATATCTGATATAATCTGCACTACCTCATTTTTAACAGAAGATGAGCTCATGTTAAACTTACTTGCTATTTCAGTGACATATTCCTCAATGTGTTTACACGAAAAAGGATAACTCATAAAAGATGCGATATTTGCCAATTTACTGAAACCATAAAAACGTCTATTGAATTCGCCCAAAATATTTGAATATGACTTAACTTTCGGACTTCTACTTTGCGATTTCTCGATATAAACTTCACATTTCAATATGTGATATGCTTAATTTATGAGTTTCCCTTTTAGTTAGAAAATTAAAGTACGTGTTGTGATGAGGGTTATAATTTTTAACTAAGATGTGTTTTAAGACATTTAAGAACCATTCATAAATTTTTTTTGAGATCGCCTCCAAAAGCACTCGCGATCGACCTGTCGATCGCTAACGTCCGTTTGAGCAACCCTGCCTTACAACGTAAGTCAGAAAAATAACACTATTCCACCAACAGTAAAAAAGTCTTTATCAAAACGATCATATTCATACACATAAAATAAAATTTCTAATTCCTTACCATCCCATTTACAAAAATATAAAAAATAAAACTAATTTTAACAAAAAATTAAAATATCACTAAATACAAACGTATAGAAGGATAATGTCTGAACGTATAGCGAAAAATAAAAAAAAATACGATACTAAAAAAATCTTAAATAAACTAATCCGTCGATTTTGACATATACTCTTCTTCTGAGATTTTTATTGTTTACCACAATACTTACTTTTCTTTTGTTTTCTCCTTGTCAATAATGAATAACATTACAGGTTTAGAATTTAGTATTTTTATATCTGTCAAAACAAGTAAAGTATTTATAGTAGATGGCATAGATACATTTTACTATTCCACAATTAAATATCAATATTATTAATATATCTATACAGTGAGCACCATAAGTCTTACCCACCCTATCTAACTCGTTACTGGAGTCTTCTTAGGAAAATCTCCGAGACACATCGATTTTTGATTTCTACAATGTACATTTTTGTATAAATAGTTTACCCTTAATTTCATCCCTTACTGGAGGGGAGCAACCCTTTCGAAAAATTTAAATGGCATGGGGTGGTGAGTGATAGCTCATTTGAAAGAGGGTTTTATTCTCTATTCAACCGTGTAAAAAAATTTGAAATTTGCTTCATTAATTCTCGACTAATTGTTGTTTCAGAATAACGGAAATTAACGTAGCGCACTCATCCTTAGAATTAAAATTCGGCCCTGCATGATTTCGGTTTTGGTTCAGACGTGAAGTAAGACTTTTTGCCATTAGAAGGTCACTGTTAGTCTAGTTGCTTTCCTATTTTGTGAGGTTTTGTTATTTTTAAACATTAATAAATCAACACGTTATGAAGCAAATTTTAAAATTTTTGCACGGTTGAATAGAGAATAAAACCTCCTTTCAAATGAGCTATCACTCACCACCTCATGCCATTTAAAATTTTTGAAAGGGTTGCTACCCTCCAGTAAGGGATAAAATTAAGAGTAAATTAATCATGTGAAATGTACATTGTAGAAATCAAAAATCGACCTGTCTCGGCGATTTTCCTCACAAGACCCCAGTAACGAGTTAGTTAGGGGGGGTAAGACTTATGATGCTCACTGTATATAATTTACAAAGACACCGCCGACGTTCAGCTTAGAAAACACTCTTGTCAAACTGCAAAAATAAAATGATGCGTTCAATTCTGTTACAGCTAAACTACTGTATATGTTAAGCGCACAGTACCGTCGAGCAAATATGCTGGAAGCGAGTATCAAATAATTATTTTATGCCTGGCATCGCTATACGATAAGAATCTGTCGGCTCGATTAATTATAACACTTTGATTTTAGCATCTCCAATTGGTTGAATCGAGCCTGTCTCAAATTTCTATTTGCTGTAGTCCACGGTAACCCGTAAGAAAAGTCGTTCAACGTGGACTGGGATATCCAATAGTAATTCTGTGAGTTTGTTCAACTTATGTTCTAATTGGTTATTCGGCACACTTCTATGCATTATCGTCGTGTTGACTGAGCACAGGTGGACAATATTTGTTTATCCAGTGTTGTATTCACATTACTGTTTGGATTTTTGGTTTATAAAAATAGGGCTTTTTGGAGGCCCTTTATAAGTGATTAAAATAATGTAATCCCTGAAGGTATATAAATAAATATAATTTTGATCGACTGTTTTTCAAATAAATAGGATCAGTTTACTAGTAAATAGATGAGACTATTAAGATTACCATTTCAAAGTTTGTGGTATAATTAAATGAAACAAACAAATGGCATTTATAATTAATTTTAATACTATATTTTTTAAATAATTTTTGTTGATTCTGTAAACATAGGGTAAGAGCCACACTAAAATTGAATTTTTTCGTGTTATTATTTAGAATATTGTTATTTAGATTTTTAATTTTACATTCACCCCAAACAACGTGCTCTTACCCCAAGTGACCCTACATAATTCTAGGCAGAACATATCAAAGTTTTTTCTGAGAATAAAGAAGAAATGGAGAAGATGATATTAACCAAAAATTTGGTATGTAGATATCACCCTTAACTCAAAAAAGTATTCGAAATATGTACCACCAATTAAAATTGCAAAATAATAGATCTAATTACGGTGACATAGAAAGCATACACATTTGACAAAAATTTTAAAATCTTCGATTAGAATAGTTATTACGAGCCAGGAATGTCTTCCAAGAAAAAAGCAGAATCAAAGATCTCTAGATGGTCTAGATCACTGCATGATGGAGAATATTAGAAGAAAGGTTTGTAATTTCTATTTTAATAATGTTGTTCCGCATTTTCAAAAGATTAAAAATTAAATAAACTTGGTTGCCGGTTTCCCTTACAAATCTGACAAAACCAATAGAAAAGTGCTCCATTCTTTTAGATATCCTAACTTAAATAGAAGACAATATATTAGGGAATCTTAAAAAATTATGATTTTACGTAATGAATACGTCACTAGAGTAGATGAAGCTCGACAAGATAGATTCATAATGTATCTTGATGAGACTTGATACTACACTCAAGATATTGTAAAAAGGATGAAGTGATCAATTTCCTAAATGTTCTGTAAATGCTCCTCCTAATAGAGGAAAACGTATTTTAATATTACATTAAGGTAATGAAAACGGTTTTAGGTGGAATTACTTGTTAATTATCAGCAAAGGATATTTTAAGTTTTTCAGCAGATTATGACATCTACCTTATTCGAGAAATGGTTTGGTGAACAACTAATTCCTAATTTGCCACCAAATGCTGTTATAGTAATGGATAATACCCCTTACCACTCTCGTCAAACTAGTGAAATTTTAAAAGCGAAAGCTCGAAAAGAGGTAGTTTCTGCATTTTTGGACAAAATGTGTGTATCATATCCACGTACAGTTTAAAAAAAAAGATTTTTTATTAAATATTGAAAGGCTTAAATCTCAAACCTAGCTATGTTGTGGATTAAATGGCTACGGCATTTCTTCATACCGTAATACATTTACCACCGTATTAACGTACAATAAATTCCATATAATTAATTTGAAATAATATCAAAAGGGAGGTAAAAAAATAATTCTGCGTTGTTTAAAACCGTTTTGCGTTGTTTGAAATTATTTTGCGTTATTTGAAACCGTTTTGCGTTGTTTAAAACCGTTTTAGATGTTATCAGAGAAGTTTTTGGAGGTATATCTCAAGAATTATGATCCAATTGCGTTCTCCGTGTTACCAAAATTAAAAATAACCATCGAATATTTCCGGCTCATTCTTGCATTATAAACCTAAATGACACATCAAGTGAAGATGATAGTTGGTTTACGTTATTTTGGAAAGGAACATGGTATTGTTCCTATTTTCCTTTTTTAGGAATGTAACCTTCACGTGTTAAGAAGGCTTGTATACTTCAATCACTTTAAAAATTAAAGTCAGACTAATATATTCCATAGTAATTTAAATTTTTTATGATAAGAGGATACTAATAAGAGTTGTTTAGGCATTTTTCTTAGCATTCTTCATTGATTTTTAATATTCAATAAAACAATTAAATAATTTCAAGTAAATAAAATAGTAGATAAAATATTATAGTTTTATGGCGATTTTGATTACAAGTCGTGAATATTTATTTCGGATCAATTTCGTAAGTGTTGCCTTTAAAACTAGATTTAGTGAAATTTATTAAATAATCGAAGAAAAAAATTATTGGAATAATGTGATAATATTTAAATACATACTCGTATATTTCCTCTTTAAAGTGTAACATACAACTAATTAGGTACGTCCCTGGGTCGCCGTTAAACGTGTTTTTAAACGATTTCCTATGTTTTGCCGAAAGAGAAAGAATATCTTTAACTCCAACTATACTTGTCGACTGAACTACTTTATTTATTATTATTTTATATATAATTATTATCATCTGGTCTTTTACGTAATATTTGTGACAAATATAGTTTTATTATTATAACCATGTATAGGCACGAACCTATTTTCCGATAAACATAAATGAACATAACGAACAAAAAATAAATATACGATTTTATTAAATAGCAGGATTATATTTCATCTTTTTATGCCTCCCTCTGCTTTCCATCCTGAGAACCCCAGGCTCGCCCCAAGGAGCCTTGGGTTTCTAGCAATGCATCATAGCAGCCATGTGCCTATTATGCCACTAATACGATGACCAGCTTGACACTGCTTAACTGTGATGCGTATTTGAATAGAGAACCAAATACATGTCGGTTTAGTAGTCACTACTAATTTTTATCATTACTTTTTTCTCCAGCTAAATTTGAGTCATTAAAACAAAATCAGTTCATTTTTGTTAAAGATTAGTTGACATTATTTAGAACGTAGAAAATACCCGATGTCGTGAATAGTTCCCATTAGAGATATTTATTCCACAAAGAGATTATTAATTGACAATTTCTTTAGGTTATTAGTTGAAAATGTTTGTGGTATATTTTCACTGCCTATTTATAAATATTTTATCCAAATAATGTAGTCGATTGACTAATAATGGGTTGTGGTTAATATAATTCTTCGAAAAATACAATACACAACATTTTAATTGGGCAATCAAGGATTAAATGAATTACCTGTAAGTTGTTAGAACGTTTAATTCAAAATATACGAGATTGGTCACATCCGAATAGGCCACCCTGTAGTAATGTGCTTATAATGTAAGATTGCTGGTGCTAGACAAAGTTCGGATTTCCGAGGAAATATGAAAACTTTATTTGTGGTTTGTATTTTTTAGGGTCCGATGTTTTTATATAATCTGAGAACCCTATTTTAATACCTTCCCTAAATTCCTTAATACTGTTTATATTTATTTTTGAAAAAAAAAAAATTGACCTCTTTGAGCTGAACAAATTGTGTTTATATTAAATTTTTTTAAACGAAAGAATATTTAATGGATGTAAAGGCCCCAAGAATTTCAATAATACCGGTTTTTTATACTTAAGAAAGGTGGGTCGCAATTTTAGGACGCCTTTTATCAACCTTTCAATAGTTTCCGAGTTTCTTGTACTACAAATTAATTTCTGAATTGGGTTGAAACATGCGTGTCCTTTTCCTTACAAAAATACCATTATTTTAAGTATGTTAATATTGTCTTGTTAAAGATATTTTTTGAGGATAGCGAGCTGAATAAAATTACTACCGCCAGGGTAAGATGTTTCCACATTGGATGAGGATCTTTAAAGGGAGATAAAAATAAATTTATTGTAGTTCTAGAATTACAACCTCTGAGCAAATCATTAATTCCAATTTTGAGTACCAAAGCTGTGACTTCCATAAAGGATGATAATATATTAATAAGCGTTTTGCCTTATCGGGTTTAGTTTTATCTAAAATATTCGATAATAAGGAAGAACAAGTGAAAACGTAAGCGTTATATAAACTTTTCCGGTTAAGAGTCAACGAGTCTACAAGTAGACTCTGAGTTGGGGAAACAAGGTACAAAGCTAGAACATTTTTTCTGTCATTACGATGCGAATAAGTTTATGCTAGGTAACACTAACTGTGTTATTGTTTCAAAATATGTTTATTCAGAGAGAATTCTGTGCCAATATTTTTTAATCACGAGCTTAGAAGTTTTAGCAGGAATTTATATATGTGGTGAACACAAAAATATTCGCTTTTTTCTACATTGCCACAAGTTTCTAGCTACCATATTTAGTTTTTTGTATTATATACTGCTTATTTAATTAATGGTTGATGTAGCAGTTTTTTGTCAATATGGTAATTGTTAATGTTTTTTGCAAAAGGCTGATTATAGCGTAAGTATATGAATATGTTCGGCCTTTTCTCCATATTAACAGAATCCATTTTTCTCTTTCCCGTTACAAAATGCCTCTTATGCAACCGAATTTTGATGCGTTCGAATAGATAGTGAAAATTCGAGCTTTTTATGTTTTGTATGGCTTTATTTATATTTTGAAGCCACTATATTAAATCATTTTTTAAAATATACATATTTTTGTTGTAATCTTCATTGTGAATTATTATCGCGATGCATTTTTTTCCTTAAAAAGCTGTATTCAACTGCTGGACAAATCAATACAAATGTTTCTACAAATTATAGTCTAAGATCCGAAGTAAGGTCGACCTTCACCCATCTGTTTAATGGATGAAAGTTTCTTTTTATTACATAAAATATATTTATAAATATACCGCAAATGGGTTGCCTAAGAAAATATGGTCCACACTATTTTTTTTCTTAAAGTAAAAAAAAAAACGACACCCTGTAAAGTATTCCCCAGATGCTTCAACTATGCCCAAACTTTAGTCAGCTCACCGCAGGATGGATTAAAGCTTAAGTTTACAATTTGGTGTTTTTCTCTTTATCCGTTTTTGAGTTGTCTTCAAAATTCGAAATTTGCACATTTCCTCAAATATCTCGAATTAGGTTCATTTTAGGAAAATCATATATAGAAACAAAATAATAGATAATGACTTCATAAACAACTTTTATCATGATTTTTATACTTTACTTTTCTGTACACAAAAAGGAAAGTAAAAAATGGCCGTGACCGTATTTTCTTAGGCAACCCATTTGCGGTATATTTAAAAACATATTTTATTTAATAAAAAATAAGTTTTATCCATTAAACAGATGGGTGAAGGTCGACCCTACTTACGGATCCTGGACTATTATGAGAACTCTCTTATTTTAATTTTGTTTCGAGCCAAAGGCTGTATAAAAATACAGATTTTAATTTTTTCATTATTTTCTGGAGTAGTGCAAATTTTCATAGTTTTTGTGACTAAAATAAAACCCAGAATTTTTATTTCATGTGTTGGTGTTACATGACTTTACCTTGTGTTAATAATTAAACTTATCTGGCGTTTTCTTTATATTTCGTGCAGACCCGTCCCTATTTTTGCAACAAATAAATAGTCGCGTAGGTAAGTAAACAAGTGACAAAAAATATTTTTGTGTAGGTGCGAATAAACGAGCTTTAATAATTTGGTAAATACAATGGGTATAATGAAAAGATCAAATGGTAGTGCCGACTTTCTTACTTCACTTTCTTTCACCAAATATTATATTTTGAAAACCAAGTATAAAGAATCCCCACACTTCTGGAGTTGCAATTGAAAGTACTTTTCGCCAAGTGTCCCGAACTGCATCGTCACTATAACCATTAGGCCCAATATGGTTGTCATTATATTGTTTTGCTATTCCCCATATATATTCGATGGGATTAAACTGGCAATGATACGGTGGCAGACGTAAAACTGGATGACCGTAACTTTCAATAATCTGATCAACAACAAAGGTTTTTGGTTTTGCGTGTATATTTGCCAAGCGTAATAATTCTGATTTTAATATATATTGAGAAAATGGTATATGTTCCTTTGTCAACCATTATTTAATTTTATCAACATCCAAGACTTCGTTCGAATTTTTTTTTTAATACTTCAGAATGGTAAGGTGCATTGTCTAAAATAATTACGCTGGGCTCACTTAAACCTGGGAGAAGTTTTTTATGCAACCATTTTACAAATATTTCTGTGTTCATATTATCATGATAGTCACTAGATTTTGCGTTAGATGAAAATATTAAATCAGCACCTTCTATAAAACCCGATTTCCCTCCTGCATGTAAAATTATGTGTCGATTCCCTTCTCCATCGGTATGTTTGATGGACTTTACGTGATCATCTTGGCATATTCTCTTGGTTGCACCCCTAGAAAATATCCATGTTTCGTCTAAGTATGTAAAATTCGCCCCTTCTTCTTTAAATTCAGAATATTTGCTTAGAAAGTTAATTCTCTTGTGCACGACAGAACTTCTTTCACAGAGGGCCTTTCTGGTATCCTCCTTTTGAAATTTGAAACCCAAGATATATATCACTTGCCATAGACTTGTTCTGCCAATGTCGTTAAATTTTCTATCTAGTAATTTAGAGAGAATTGTATTTAAGGTCACATGTTTCTTGTTGGCCCTCATTCGATAAATAGTATAACGAATTTCAAATTTCTTTCCATCTGCAATATATTTCGTTTTCAATGATGGGCGAGTTTTGCGGTGATCTTCTTTCGGCAGTTCACTATTGTGATTTTGTAATACTCCTCTTAATATGGTTATTCCTAGAGCATCGCATACGCGTTGTTGTACAGATGTTACCGATTTTAAAGGACCGCCATTTTCTTTTTCATCCGTAAAATACTTATGTACACTACAAATTAGACTATCTACATCTAACACACGTCTAGGCATTTTTAAAATTTCCACTAAATTTACAATATACATACAATGTCAACACTTGCAAAGAATCAATTCAACTGCAATATTTGTAACAAATTTAGTACCTACCCTAATGTTATTTTAATTTAAATCTGATCATTAGGGCAATTTCACCTAATTTCTTGGGAAGAGGCTTATTGGAACTGGTTGTCAATGACTAATTTGCATAATTTTGTTAATCGAAACCCGCGTAAGTATAGCGAACAGACTGTACCTTACCGCGTTGCAACAATATGTTTGCGTTGTAGCATAGTAAACAATGCTAATTCGCAACCGAGGACCAGTGAATCACTTTTCTCTAATGCGAATGTCAGCACTAGAAGTATATTACTACAGGGTGGCCTATTCGTATGTGACCAGTTGATGTTTAATTCTAATTCTTGATTTTTTTCGGCCTTTACTTGAAAATCCATACTGTTCAAATAAGTAAAATCAAAACTTTTCACACTTTTATTTAAAAAAATTAATTCTTCATGACGATTGTTTCGAAGTACAACTTCTTCTTCAGAGGTGACTAATTTAGATGTTGGTGTATAAGAAAACTAAATCGTTAAAGCACGAAATAAACTAATAAAATTCCAATAAGGTATTATCATTACCGGAATTAACTTACAAAAAACTAAGAACAGGTAGGTTGATGTCAAATAACTTGTAAAGTAAGACATAAATGACTTCTTTTCCTACCACTTACGTAACACTTTTTATTGGTTGAGTTGTTTGGAAGTACGGTCTTTACCGATACAGCACCATTTTGTGTTTAGATACATAGTGCGTTTCAAGCTGTGTGCAATATTTTTAATAATTTAATAAAATTGCCAAATTTAGGTACGTCTATCACCTGTTGTACCGCTTTAACGTTGTTTAATTTATCTATTTTATTATATCATTATTAATGTTAAACCTCATATAAGGCTAATTGGGGATTCGGTGCCTTTACCATCCATAAATGTTTTTTTGTTGTTTACAATTCAATGTATATTCTGACTGATTCAATGTGGAAGGTATCTTAGACGTAAGTTTTGTCATCTGCTAATATTTATAAAAAATTTAAATTGTAAAGCCTTTTAGGACGGCTTTGATAATGGGTTTGTTAAGTCGGAAGCGCTCAGCCTAATTATTAATAAACATTTTAAATTTTTTACACACTGAAATATTTATTCATCTTTACATTTAATTTTTGAAATCTCAGAAAAATAAAAAAATTGTCAGAAGGGATATGGAATTGTTATTTGGAAAATAATTTATTTAGTCATTATTAATTTTAAATACTCTCAATTATTTTTTTACGTTATACAATAATTATAAATTTACAACTTTTCATTATTTATTTATTAAAAATCGATGAAACCCTAAAACTTCCACACCTATACAATTATTATAAGCTTTTAAATATGTTTACTACTGCAATTTTGTTAATAATTTGATAAACTAAAAGATTAGATTATATTCTAAATACCCATCTTGAAACGTCAACTTCAAAAGGAAACCTACCATTTATAATATTAAAATAGAAGCATTCTATAGTGTCATAATGTTTTATTGTTTTCTACTTTACATATTTAAATAATTATGTCCCAATCTAAATGCATATTATTAGATAGACCTTTGTTTACTTACTTGTTTAGTGACCTAGAGAAATATTTATGCTGCGTTCGATAAGTGAACTCCTTTTATCCTTGGTCCTCCACAACTATCTGCAATATATCGATACCTTTTTGCCAGACTAACGTAATCGACATTTGTTAGGATGAGCTAACATGATTAATCGCCTACTTTGACAATTTTACTTTAACTTCATTCAAAATGGCTAATCTAATAGGAGGCTCCATCAAAACAAAAGAAAGATAATTGACGAATATCTAAATTAAATCTTATATTAAGATGTTTACTTTTAAATTAATTAAATTATTCTTACTTACCTATAGGATATTAATATTTTATGTATAAAAACAAATATTCATTTATTACCTGTAGAAAGTATTCCAACAACGTGCTAAATCGGTAACAGAAACTCCACGACTATTCTTCCCTCTCTGGATTTAGTCACATATTGTTGAGGTAAAAAGAGACTAAACACAAGCACAAATACACAAAATAGCCCATAGACACTTTTGGTGACTATACTCGCGTACGCAATAAAATAATCAATAACACAGGGCAACAAAAAAAATATTTTTTTTGGTGCCTGGGATTTAAGAGCTGATTTTAACTATATTTTAGACGCTAAATATGTACATGCAATCCGTTTTTCTCTATCAGCTATACTTTTTTAGATACATCAACTTATCTACCAATGTGGTTTTTATTCAGTATATTTATTTATTAGAGTTCTAAAATTCCAGGTAAATCTATAAATAGTGGAACCATTGCCTATCAGGTACCTGAACTGACCATTTTAATCCCATAACTCGGGTAAGTCTCGTCAGTTTATGCGTTCTTACTAATGAGAGTAGATCGAATTCGGCGTGTCATTTTATGTCAACGAAACTAAAAGAAGAATATAATACCGTAGCTTTGGTCTTGCAGAAGATAAAGTATAACGAACATCAATGGATGATTTATGTAGATTTAAAAATGGTAAACTTTCTTCTTGGGTAGCAAAGTGGTTACACGAAATATCCGTGTTTCTTGGGCCTCTGGGATAGTAGGAACAAAACACACCGCTGAGTTAGAAAAGATTGGCCTCAAAGAGAAAACATGGACGTTGGGAAAAAGAATGTCATTAACGACGCTTTGGTTGAAAGAGAAAAATCATACTTACTCCGTTACATATAAAGTTGGGCTTGAAGCAATTTGTAAAGGCTCTTGATAAAAATGGGTCATGTTTTGCATATATAGGGGTAAAAATGCATCAGTTGAGCTCAGAAAAACTCAAAGCAGGGATATTTAACGGCCCACAAATAAGAAAATTAATTAAGGATTCTGCCTTCATAAATTCAATGAATCAAGTTGATAGAGAAGCTTGGACATCATTTGTTGCATCTGTAGACAATTTTCTAAGCAAACCTAAAGCTCAAAACTATGTTGAAATGGTTAACAAGATGCTTAATAGTTTCAAATCCTTAGGGTGCAATATAAGTATTAAAATACACTATTTACACAACCGTTTTTTAGAAAATTAAGGAGACATGAGTGAGGAATAAGGTGAAAGATTTCACCAAGATATTAAAGTTATGGAGGACCGCTAGCAAGGAAGATGGGACATGCACATAATGGCAGATTACTGCTGGAATTTAAAAGGGGACTATTTAAAAAAAACATTTAAGAATGTCGCGGATAAGAAGCTTTCAAAGTGTTGAGTGACTATTTGATTTCTTTAATGTTTTTTTTATTTGTAAGTACGACATAATATTGTATTTTGTATAACTAAAATAAAAATTTCGTATCTACTTTTGTTTACTACACTTACGGATTTGAGTTTACATAATGTAACTTATATTTCTCTAAAATTGTATATCTTAAAAATTTGAGCTCCTAGGTGAAAATAAATACGTTAATTGAATTCAGGACATCAAATTGATATAGAATCAGCTCAAAAAACCTCGACACCAAAACAGCTATTCCCCTGTGTAATCCATAATAAGCTTGGGCCATAGACATTTTTGGCTTCTTCTCTGCAAGTTTCCTTCCGACTGAAAGACGTTTGTAAGTCTTCGTAAAGACGTCTTTGAGCTTTCACATTAATATATGGAGTTGAAAAGACTTAAGAGGTCTTAAGAACGTCTTTGAGCTCTCACATTAATACGTCTGAATTATGGTTTTTGCCCGACGTCTTACAAGACTCTTAATATCGTCCTAGGACATTAAGACCGAACCAAGACACAAAAAAGACGCCTTTGAGACGTCGTGTGCTATCTGGGACATTATCCATCAATCAAATGAGCCATCTGAAATGGCGTTGGTAAATGAAATAAATGGTAAAAAATCATGTGAAGCTGTTCAAGCTATCAATCTTAAGTATTCGATATTACAGTGGTTATTTAATATCTAGTGGTTAAAACTACCAATTATTTAAAGCTTAAATTATATCAAAATGAAGCGTATGTAAATATGAACGAAAATCAAATTAATCAACAAGAATACTACTACAAAAAATCTGATGTATCCAACACATGACTTTTCTATCTAGTCATTATAGGCTTTTTCCGGTTATTTTGTACAAACTATTGTAGCACTTCTATAAATGTTTAGAGGATAAACTAAATATATACATTTTCCGCATACATCTACCTTGAAACATTTTGCTATAGATATTCATTGAAAACAAAAATACTAAAAAATTTAAATTTAGCACTTTTCCTACAATTTTTCCATTACGGTTCATTTTAGAAAAAATATGTATAAACAAAAATTATAGAGATCGATATCGCAAACAACATTTAGTTCAACAATTTTAATAAAAATCAGAATTTTGCACATTTTGTCAAATTTCTCGAATACCGACAATTTCAGGAAATTTTGACATAAAACAAAAATTATAGATAATAATATTAGAAGTAACTTTTATTTAAACAATTTTCTTCTTCAAACATAAATAACATATATTCCATTAAATATAAAAACGGTTTCCCATAATACCCCCCCCAGATTTTTCGACTTTGTCCAAAATCTAATCATTTCACATTAGGCCGATATAAAACTTAGGTTTAAAATTTATTGTTTTTTCTTTATCCGTTTTTGAGTTTTCTTCAAAATTCGAAATTTTAACATTTTTTCAAATATCTCGAAAACGGTATATTTTAGAGAAATTATGTGTAAGATAAAAATTATAGAGAATTATACTACAAACAAGTTTTATTTAAAGAATTTTTATAAAAAAATATTTTTTTTACATTTTGTAAAATTTCTCGAATACAGACCATTTTAGGAAAATTTTGTATGGAACAAAAACTATACATAATATTATTTAAAAAAATGTCTTCTTCAAACGTAAATAACAGATATATTCCATAAAATATAAAAATGACCACCTTAAAGTACCCTCAGATGTTCCGACTCTGCCCAAAATCTAATCAGTTCATTGGACGCTGGAATAAAGCTTAAGTTTAAAATTTGGTATTTTTATTTGTATCGGTTCATGAGTTATGGTGGATACAGACACACAAACACACACAGACATGATCGCGAAAATAGTCAAAACGGATTCAGGGGACCTCAAAACGTAAAAATCCGTCGAAAACTCGAGGTCGAAAAATATCATGATTACTATACTTTTCATATATCTGTATACATATAGGAAAGTAAAAATGTATAATAAGATATTAAACAGCATGCCTAGTTAATACTTGAAGTATTTGCGAAGTGAGTAAATCAGAATAGTATATTGTTTGGTTGTTATAAGTTTTATTTTGTTTAATTTTTATATAGAGATGAGATATGTCATGGACCTATAATAAACATTCATCTAATTTATATTTAATTGCTCTTTAACAGTTTCCCCCCTAACCCAAACAATGCTCATCTATATGCTGTCTCTAGTAATATATGCTCAAACGAAGTGTCAAATATCTCAAGTATGGAATGCGGGACAAAAAGCCACCCCTGTGTAAATTATGGTTGGATTTTAATTAGAAACGTAAGATATATATCCAGCAATAAAATATACATTATCATCAGATCAATCACACATTTAAAACCGTAAAAATAGAAACCCTCATCAAAATGACTCAGCCAGCCGTAACTGCACCCCTGGCGCTCCTGGCACGAAAAATCATGTTCCGATGATGAATCGTGTGTAGGGATAAGAAATGACACACCACCTGGGGCTGAGGTAGTGGGCGTAGAGCTCCGTGGTATGAGGCCAGACAAAAAGACGGTGTCGGTGGTGGTGAAATGAGGAACACGATATTTCTTCTTGCCGATTCAATGCGGCGTCGGTTGAAGAGACCGAGCGGCGGTTGCCAAAATATTTTCTTAAATAACATACTTGACGATTTCGAAAAAGTGTCATAATATATTCGTAGGCAAGCAAATTAAGACGAAAGTATTCAAGAATAATAAAACAATTTATATAAACTTTTATTACTAAAATTTAAACGGTACAAGGATAAAAACATAAACATCACATAAAAAATATTTTATGAGAAAAACCATGCGATATGCATGATTACTTATTTTGTGTAAAACCACTATTCCAATTAATTAGATTGCCATTGGCGTAGATAAGAATAATTTATGAGAGCTATACCGTTTATATGTATAAATTTCGAAATTATCAAAGTGTAGTTGGCAACTGTATTCTTTATTAATATAATATATCAGACATTAACAATATTTTAGCTATAAGGTATGTAGGTTTGAAAAACAATGTCTCGCATCTAGATTTTTGCAAAATTTTTAAAATCTTAGAGATTCCGGAGGTACTTATTTCAGATTTGGTAACTCATATTGACCAACAGCTACTTCAGAATTTTATTGTTTTTGTTTAGGTGGTACTACCACAAAAGTAGTAAAGACTCCGTTAAAAGATTCACGATACTGCATCTTCTTGGGCATTTCTTACAATATTGTGAGTTCTTTGATTGGAGAGGTTATTAATCCAGGATTAAAATATAATGGATTTTTTGCAATATATTAATTTGAAAGGGCATGGCTTTGTCCTGGCGTTTCGAATATGTTCATTCCACTCATATGGAGATCTTCTGGTTAACTAGTCTCCAATAAAATTTGATTTCAATTTTCACGTCTGTTTTGAAATAAACACGTGATCGCCACGCATCCTGGGTGGACATTCATCTTCTTTCACCGACATGGCGGGACATTCATCTTTATTGCTCTAAACACGTATATTAAAATTTACTGTTACTTGTGTTGCTCACTAGTTTTAGCTGGTTTAAAGACAGTCAAATTATAATGTATTTCATTTATAGACAAATAGAGACAAATATAGAGAAATACAGAAAAATATAGAGAAATATAATAAAATGTAATAAAATAAAGAAAAATACAGAGAAATAAGAGAAATAGGTAAAAGTAGAGAGGAATAGAGATAAATAGAGAGCAATAGAGAGAAATAAAGAGAAATAAAGAGAAATAAAGAGAAATAGAAAGAAATAGAGAGAAATAGAGAGAAATAGAGAGAAATAGAGAGAAATAGAGAGAAATAGAGAGAAATAGAGAGAAATAGAGAGAAATAGAGAGAAATAGAGAGAAATAGAGAGAAATAGAGAGAAATAGAGAGAAATAGAGAGAAATAGAGAGAAATAGAGAGAAATAGAGAGAAATAGAGAGAAATAGAGAGAAATAGAGAGAAATAGAGAGAAATAGAGAGAAATAGAGAGAAATAGAGAGAAATAGAGAGAAATAGAGAGAAATAGAGAGAAATAGAGAGAAATAGAGAGAAATAGAGAGAAATAGAGAGAAATAGAGAGAAATAGAGAGAAATAGAGAGAAATAGAGAGAAATAGAGAGAAATAGAGAGAAATAGAGAAAAATAGAAAGAAATAGAGAGAAATAGAGAGAAATAGAGAGAAATAGAGAGAAATAGAGAGAAATAGAGAGAAATAGAGAGAAATAGAGATAAATAGAGATAAATAGAAAGAAATAGAGAGAAATAGAGAGAAATAGAGAGAAATAGAGAGAAATAGAGATAAATAGAGATAAATAGAGATAAATAGAGATAAATAGAGATAAATAGAGATTAATAGAGAGAAATAGAGAGAAATAGAGAGAAATAGAGAGAAATAGAGAGAAATAGAAAGAAATAGAGAGAAATAGAGAGAAATAGAGAGAAATAGAGAGAAATAGAGAGAAATAGAGAGAAATAGAGAGAAATAGAGAGAAATAGAGAGAAATAGAGAGAAATAGAGAGAAATAGAGAGAAATAGAGAGAAATAGAGAGAAATAGAGAGAAATAGAGAGAAATAGAGAGAAATAGAGAGAAATAGAGAGAAATAGAGAGAAATAGAGAGAAATAGAGAGAAATAGAGAGAAATAGAGAGAAATAGAGAGAAATAGAGAGAAATAGAGAGAAATAGAGAGAAATAGAGAGAAATAGAGAGAAATAGAGAGAAATAGAGAGAAATAGAGAGAAATAGAGAGAAGTAGAGAGAAATAGAGAGAAAGATAGAAATAGAGGAAAATAAAAAGAAAGAGATAAACAGAGAAATATAGAGAAATTGAGAGAAATAGCGAAAAACAGAGAGAAATTGAGAGAAATAGAACGAAATAGAGAGAAATAGGGATAAATGGAGATAAAAGGAGAGAAATAGAGAGAAAACCTATATTTATACACTATAAACGAGAAAAAAGGTTTGTTTTTTTGTATATATTTTTGTGAGTTTAAAGTAACAATGCACAATGCATATTTTAGAGTTATCCTATTTATAAAAAGGTACACAGGGTGATTCGGCCTAATATTTGCGGGCCTGTCTTTGTAAACTGTTAGTTACTATTTTCAAACAATATTTTTTTTAAATTTTTGATTGGAATAATTACTAAACAGAATTTTACAAACATTCTACGTCACTCGTTATAAAAAATTTCGAAAATAGTAGGATAAATAGTTACTTTGATACCATCGCCTATACAATACCAAGACGTGTATTATAATCAAAAAAAGATTGACAATAAAGGTAATATTGACTGATTCACATGCCATCATTTACAGCCAATTTATTAATTCATTGCAAAATGTCAAGAATATTTTAACAAAAAAAAAAAGCTACAGTGACGTAAATGGATACTATGCGGAAGCAATTATTCAATTTGTGTTATTAACACGCAAACAAGTTTTAATTCAAAGTTATATGAATTTAAAAAAAATATTTTAAAATATTTTTGGTTCCGTTTTTGTTTGAATATTAAAATATAAATTTTTTAAAGAAATCGCTCTATATTTTATTTTAGTTTTTAACTGGTTTACTAATATTGTATTTAACCCTACTATTTTTTTTAATATTACAGGGTTGCCAAGCAATTCATTTTTTATGAAATTAGAAAGTGATGCAGACCCCAAATAAAATTATGATAATTTAGGTAGGTTTAGTCTTATAAGATACTAAGCTAACGAATGGTGATGATAGAACTGGTTTATTTTATACAGAGTGTTTTATACCTGTGCTAAATATGGCTAATTTTAAGTTCAATTTTTTAAAATGCAACAGCCTGTATCTTTTAACATAAATTTCTTTATAAATTTACCTATCCATGTATACCAACATGTTAGCATATAACACATATACAGGGTGTTTAATCAGTGCGAAAATGATTGATAGCTGTTCTATTGTTGGAAATACAAAAAAAAATCATGTAAAAGTTGTATGACCATGTTTAATAAATATTTTTAAATATACAGGGTTATACATAATCGAGAAGCTGACCAACCTTATACATTTTTAAATACATATTTGATTGTTTTCACATTTTCTATGTTATATGTCAAAATGCGAGGTAACAATTTTCTCAATTTTTTTATATGGAATGCCTTTTATGTCATACCACCTATTAATTATTACAGGGTATCCCGTTTAAAAAATTTAGAAAATCGTAACCTCACATTTTGACACATCCTTTATACAACATAGCAAATGAATTAAGTCAATTAAAATTGTTTGACGTTGTGAAAACAATCAAATATGAAAAACTACCTGTACGGTGTTTTGCTTTAAAAAAGCATAGCTTTGACACGTTGTTTATGGACCACCCTCTATATTTAAGAAAAATTGTTAAATATGGTCATACAACTTTTATATTAATTTTTTTTGCATTTTGAATAATTAAACAGCTATCCATCAATTACGCACTGATAGGAAACCCCTGTATATCTGTTATTGGCTGACATTTTGGTATCATTGTATCTGCAAAATTATAAAAAATGTTATGCTTATAATATACTGAGTGTTGCATTTGAAAAAATTGATTAAATTGAACCTGAAACTAGCCATATTTAAGACATGTTTCACAACACTGTGTATAAAATAAACCACTTCTATCACCACTATTCGTTATCTTGGTACCTTATAA
Organism: Psylliodes chrysocephalus; assembly: GCA_927349885.1. NCBI lineage: Eukaryota > Metazoa > Arthropoda > Insecta > Coleoptera > Chrysomelidae > Psylliodes > Psylliodes chrysocephalus. The sequence continues at coordinate 42,397,960 of OV651819.1, forward strand.
GTCCGTATGTTAAACAGTTTTAAAATCAATGTAAACCTACCTAAATTATGATAATTTAATTTGGGGTCTACATCATTCTTTAATTATAAAAAAAAAATAAAATTGCTTGGCAATAGCGTAATATTTTTTAAAAACATTTTATGGCCAAATACGTTATTTTTGTACATTTTGCCAAATGAAAAAATGACAGTCAACAAACATATATTGCAAGTTTTAATGTATTTAAATAATTCAAATATGGTTTTAAATCTTTTAATAATTCTGGTTGTACGAGCTTATTAGCCTTCTAAATACGCACCTGTTTCCACATTTAACGGCATCTTTATGTTCTACTTTGCGAGATCCTAGTACTGTCCGTATTATCTAAATAGTGTACACCCTACCCTGTATACCCACGCAGGAAATAAAATATCATTCCTAAGCACAATTTGTTCAAAAATTTTATTCATCATATACAAAAATAATTATATTACGTTATTGAAACTAACAAAATTCTCTGTATAAAACAAAATTGGTTTTGAAATCAAAACAATCACTCCCGTAATCCTCTTTCCTAAATTTTCCATTATAAGATTATTTCCGTTGGTCCAATCCGTCAACATCAGAAGGCAAGCCTTCTAATCCTCCCCCGAAAACGATCATGCCCATTTACTGTCCATCCCGATCCCCTTGGCTACCTGTCGTTCGGTTCCTCTTTTTGCCGATATTGATTGCTTCCTGGATAGTATCTGGCAGCTTTGTGTTGAGGGTCTCTGGAAACAACAATGCCAATGTTCCAGAGGTGCAGGCGATGATAGCGAACATTATTAGAGGGAGAATTTCGGATATCCTCGACTGAAAAACACAATTAATTATAAAGATAAGACCGGCCCGTTATTACAGCAAAAAAGAAATTATTTCCAATTAAAAGGGGGTCCTTAATTGGTGTATAAGAGCGTGTCCTCCTACAGAGTGTGTTAATAAATATTTTGCATGCTTTACTAATAATGAAGATACAGTTATTTAATATTTGAAACCTTTTCTAGCAGTGTGATAGATATTGAAAAAAAATTTATAATATAAGATCAGCCATTTTATTTTCACAAAGTCTAACAGGTTATAGACCCAGGCTACGATTAAAAAAGAAAAATAAAAAGATTTGCTAGAGGAATATTACAGCAATTACCACAGCTATCCTGGCGATCCTGAGTTAAAGCAATTTTAGAGAAACAGCAATTAAAAAATAAAGTTTGGTATGAGAAATATTGACTAATTAGAAATTAAAATTATCACTTTTATTAATGCCGATAATTAGTAGGAAAACCAAGACGTAAAAATAGAAGAAAGGAAAAATAAATCGGAAGAAGGTAATCGATTAAAGAAACACCAACAATTTGACGATTTTAAATTTTATTTAACAAATTTTAGTAGCCAATGAATGATCCTAAAACATATAAGCAACCAATAGAATTTCCTAAGTGGCAAGAAGTTCTAAAGACAAAACTGGACGCTCTGCATAAAAATGAAACCCGGAATCCTGCAGCCTTGCCTCCAGATAAGTAGGCCATTGACACATAATGGGTCAGCCAAGCCAAAGAAAATGGGACAAAAAGGTACATATTCTATGTTTCTATGGTTAAGCATTTTTCTGGGCTATTTAAATTCCGAAGAAAACATTAAATATCCTAAAATTATGACGAAGTACTGACAATAAGGTACTCAAATCAAAAAGATATTTGTACGAATTGAAGGAAAGAGTGAAAATTTGAATATTAAAAAGCTAGAAAAAGTGTATCTGGTTCTATTCTCTTTTTTAAAGGTAATGCTGTCTCTTGGATATCCTAAAAACAGAATTGTGTTGCACTATCTCAAACTGAAGCTGACTACGTTTCTGCGGCTTCATCAACTTAAGTTCTGGTAAACTTAAAAGGAATTTTAGTAGATTTCTATAAACCCATAGATAATGTTCTCCTACTCGTAGATATAGAGCAGTGGTTGGTGGAGGGCTTTAGTTAGTGAGTCAACTTATTGAAATTTTGAAGCTATTTTCTTAACGTCTAGATTTCCATCATTTACTAGTTCACGAAAAAATAAATGTTTTACTTTAATACGTTAAGTTCTATTATGGTTTTTTTATGAAAGGTTCTGAGCTAATTTGATTTACCTTAAAATTATTATTAGCCAAATAGCTTTATAACCGATCTTACTAGTCAAACTATTCTTGCTTCTGCAGTGGAAATTTCAACAGAACTCTGTTTCTGATTCTTCTATTCATTTGCATATTGTATATCACTTGCAGTAATAGAACGTCCTCTTGGCATATTACTACCATGAACAGCATCACTCTAACGCTCTAACGTTTTATTTTCGCCTTTTAAATAATTATTGCCAGAGTTGACTATTACTTTTAGATATCGTAAAATACATTTTACTTTGACAATATATTCTCTGGTTAAATTGCTAATTTTTTTTTTTTGATGCTACTCTAACAGCATTTATAATATTTGGCCTAGTGCCAACCAATAGATTTGCTAGTGCTCCTACAGATTTTATATATGAAAAATTTTCGCTGGTTTCGTTATTGCACTGGTTTCTTTATCTCTTACAGTTGGGTTTTTTCCAATTTTGTGATTACCAAAACTTTTTTTAATGGATCCATCTTCTCTGAAATTTAACTTTAATTCTACTAATTATGAAGCTGGCTTTGATGTAGTCTTAAACTTTTTTTTAGCACTTCAAGAACTGGTTTAGCATTAGTTTTGTTACCAGAGGCATTATAGGTATTTAGCAAAACTCACCAGATAGACTTGCAGATAGAGAAGAGGGATATGCTGTATAGGATTAGGAGACCAACAGTGAGAGACAAAAAGGAACAAAAGGAAGAAACCATTTAAAAGTGGATGCGGAGATAAGCTGAACTCGAACATGTGCCTCACTGGATCAAAGTCCTAATACCAGATCTAGAGGCTTGGTTAGAGTACCAATTTAGGACAATTTACTGCTATATGACACGTTTTTTGATTGGACGTGGATATTATGGCATCTACACCCATCGTAATGGAAAAACACCAGACAGTCAGTGAATATACTGTGAAAAAGAGGTAAAATGTAATAGAGGCTACAATATCTGATCTGACTCCCAAAGAATTTATCAACTGGAAAATGACAAGTTAAATAATCTGGAAAAAGGTCAGTTGCTCATTGCAGAGTTCCTAAAGTTGAAAAAGATAAAGAAACATGTAATTAGGAACTAAAGTTTAAAATTAAATGATACCGCGTACCACAGGGATGATATATCAATGAGTTCCGAAAGCAAAATCAGCAAGAGGTGAATTTTTTAGTGAATAATGATTATGCCTAAGTCTTACACTATCCGGCTACCAACACCCAAACCAGGTGTGCGTAAAGGCATTTTTCTCATGTATTTAGAGAAAAATTGTCAGAAGAAGCAATATGCCCGTAATATACATACAAAGCAACTAAGGCCTTTACTTCTTATATATTATAACTAAACATGGATCAGCTTGACTTTGTATGAAACCGCCACTTATTAGAAAGACATGAACACATTTATTTCAACACAGTAGAGAGTGTTTAAGTCCATAAAGGATATTCTTTAACTTGCAGACCTTTTCTGTTCGATCACTAAAACACTTTAAAAATACAATTAGACAACAACGGTTAAAATTTCATGTCAGTTCATCAGTCGCAGTTTAAACAAACGAATTTCACCTGCAGTCTGCAGTGAAGCAGTAATCGTATTCTATAACCAAATTCAGTTGTTGGGATTCTGAACTTGGGAATTTCCCATTTAAATTTCCCTTTTTTTAACCTTATTTTAAATTTAATTAGTTATTAAAAAAAAGTTTTTCTATTACTTATTTGCTACATCCAAGATCATTTCATTAATAAAAAAAAACAGTGTATATAATGACATTACAATCCTTACACTTTTAAATTTTACGTTATTTGTAAAGGGGAGTAAATTTTAATTATGTAATAAAATATTGTTACGCAGAACCCTTCAGCGTGATGCGGTCGTCATAAGTAAAGGTACGAGTAAATTAACAAGAGAATAGTCCAGAAAAGTCTCGAAATGTCAATCCTTGTTATAGAAAAACCGGGATTGTTCGAGAAGGTTATAGAAGGTTGAGGCAAGCTATATAAGTCGACGACCTGACGTCAGAGTTTCAGTTTTATGACAGATGTTGTATGTTAATGTTATCAGTTGGATAGTTATTGTTGAATTGAGTTATTGTAAAAGTTGAGTTGCAATAAATTTTGATACCAAAAACCTGTGTAACATTGGTGACAGCGGTGGAATATATAAAAGAAAAGTTACTCAAGCATCATATTTATGGTAAATACTAGATTCACTACGCACGAAGCAGATATATATACCTCAGGACCACCAGCATGGTTTTTGAAGATGGAAGATGAGAGAAAAATACGAGAAGAGCAAAGGGAAAGGCGGGAGGAGGAAAAGGAAAGGCGTAGGAAGGAAGAAGAGGAGGAAAAGAAAAGGCGTAGGAAGGAAGAAGAGAAGGAAAAGGAAAGGCGTAGAAAGAAAGAAGAGGAGGAAAGGGAAAGGCGTAGAAAGAAAGAAGATGAGAAAAAGGAAAGGCGTAGGAAGGAAGAAAAGGAAAAAAGGAAAGGCGTAGGAAGGAAGAAGACGAGGAAAAGGAAAGGCGTAGGAACGTAAGAAGAGGAGAAAAAGGAAGGATGAGGAAAAAGAGAAGGAAGAGGGGCATAGGAAAGCTCAAGTAGAAATTATGAATGCTTTGCTACAAATTAAGCAAGAGATTGGTCAGCTCAAAATTAGAGTAGATCTTTTAGAGCAACAACAAGAGCATTTAAAAACTAATTTAGAACAGCAGCAAGAGCATTTAAAAACTAATTTAGAACAACAACAAGATAACTTGAAACAACAGGAAAAGGCTAAAGTAGAGTTCGAAAGGCAAATTAGAACTGAACAAGTCGAGTTAGAGAGAAAAATTCTTAGCCTAGCTTCGATAAGCAACAAAGAAGTTGAAAACACTACCTTGTCCTAATCTGTAATCAAACCAAGCCATATTCAACACCCAGTTTCACAAATCCATACTAGCAAGATCATTAAGCCACCCACGCTTGACGGTCAGACAACATGGGAAACGTATTGCCTCCAATTTAAAGCTGCAGCTAGAGCCAATGGCCGGGCTGAAAAGGAGATGGCGGCTGCATTAATAGTATCGCTGCGAGGACAAGCGACAACCGTGTTACAGTTACTTCCTCTCTTTCAAGCTTTGGAGACAAGATACGCCCAGCAGCATTTAAAACGGGTATTTGAAAGCCAGTTAAAGGTTCGCAGTCGGAAACATAATGAGAGTCTACAGGAATTCGAGGCCGATATAAAACGATTGACTCATCTGGCCTATCCACAGGCACCCAAAGAATTACAAGAACAAATCGGCATACAAGCATTTATTGATGGACTACAAGATGTGAAAATGCAGCAATCCCTTCGTCTACATCATCAAAAGGCACTGAGGGAGAAACTGATTGCAGCCCAGGAATATGAAGCAGTAGAACTCATATCCAGATCTTCTCGCGCAAAAGTAAGAGAAATTAAATCCCAGGAAAGTAAGGAGGCCAATGCTAATGCTATTCCCCAAATCTTAAATATTCTACGAAATATGCAACAAAACAGCCAAAATGGAAGCAGGAGATGCTTTAATTGCGGAAGATTTGGGCATCTTCAAAAAACCTGTAGATTCATGGCTCATTCTATAAATCGAGAATCAGCGAATGAGACCGGAAAATCATATAGATTAATATTTCCACGCTTATCACTAAGAAAAACAAGAATTAATTACAGCAGCTATGCGTCCCGAAGAAGCCAATCACCCACATCGAGCCGGCTTTCTAACAACAACCAGAAAGTAGACCATCGAAGAGGTCTCCATAGCAACGCAGACATTCTCTTCCGGCAACCCCGTTTAGAGGAACAATGTTGGTATGGTAACAGGCTCGAACAACTAGAAGAACCGGTTGATAAAGTTACTCTTCGAACAACCACTATCAATCCAGAGGGCGACGAAGAAGAAATCACCCTTGAAAGTCTGAGACAGGGACAGAAGAAAGACACTGACTTAAAGGTTGTTTAAAAATGGCTCAAAAATAAAGTCAAACCTACTTGGCAAGAGATAGCCAAATACAGTAGAACGATAAAAGGCTACTGGACCCAGTGGGATTTCCTGCATCTTTACGATGGCCTATTGCACCGAAAGTGGGAGAGCCCCGATGAAGTACATGTAATCCGCCAAGTGATACTGCCGAGGTCACAGGTAAGAAATGTATTGGAGGAGCTTAATAGCAGCCTTTTAGGAGAACACTTTAATACTAAAAGAACACTGGCACGAGTTGGGGAAAGATTTTATTGGGACAATTGCCGACGGGATGTAGTGGATTGGTGTAAAAAATGTGATGTATGCAATGGCAGGATAAAGGTCTATGGATTCGCTCGGGAATCACCGACAAAGCAGAAGCTAGAATCGACAGGCATGCCACAGATACACATATTGAGAGAGGCGATCCAGTATGGCTGTACAATCCTAAGCGCCGAAGAGGACTTTATCCGAAACTGCAACGGAACTGGGAAGGCCCCTACACCGTCCTTAAGAAAATCAACAACCTGATCTAATGCATTCAGTTGTCAGCGGGAAGTAAACCCAAGGTAGTTTACAAAGTTAGCGCCATACCGTGGTCCAGATCCTCCCCATTGGCTCCAACCAGGTCCCAGTAATCAAGTTATTCGGGGCGAATGACTAGAGAGGAGGGAGCAATGTTACGCAATACCCTGCATTGTGCTGCGGTCATCATAACTAAAGGTAACGAGTAAATTAAGAAAAGTCCTGAAATGTCATTCCTTGTTATAGAAAAATCCAGATTGTTTGAGAAGGTTCTAGAAGGTTGATGCAAGCTATATAAGTCGACGACCTGATGTCAGACTTTCAATTTTATGACAGACGTTATATGTCAATGTTATCAGTTGGATAGTTATTGTTGAATTGAGTTATTGTAAAAGTTGAGTTGCAATAAATTGTGATACCAAAAACCTGTGTAACAATAATATATTTCTGGTTTTGCACTTGATTAAGTAAATATTTTTTGTGCAATGCAAATAATAAATAGTCAATATAAAAAACTATTGTTAGGTTTTCTTTTTTGATTTTAGATTTAAATTTTATAATCAAAATGTTTACTGGAATATCTGTAAATAAAAGTAAAACCTAATATTTATTAATTATCCTATTATCATTCCAACGCCTTCTAAATTAGAAACACTCACCAATAACGGTAATTGGGGGGCCACCATGGCCCCCATCCTTCCCATCATGGCACAAACTGAGAACATGGCATGCCTGGAGCAAGTCGGAAACATTTCAGTTGTAAACACATAGATGATCGTATAGCTAATTGTTGAACAACATTTTCCTACGAGGAATATGCACAACCGGAGTGTTTGTGAGTCTAAAATACAAAATGTTAATCGATTAGAACCAGCTGGAAGATAATTAATTAAAATATATATATAAAAGAAAACCGTTTAAAAATATGTTTTATATTAATTTCAATGGCTTTTTGTGTAATTAGTGCGTAGGAATTTCTTTAAATTCCCTGTTTTTGATTCTTAAAATTAGATTTACCGCTTAGATTTCTAAAAGAAAAAATAATTTCTAATAGCAAAAAAATTCATAAAAAGTATGGAGAAAAAAGTATGGCAAACAATTACAAATTAAAGCACTTTTAATAATATCGCCAATTTTAATATTTATTCAAAGAAACTTTGAAAATAATAAATTATGACAATCTTAGTTCGATTACAAGTATTATTATATCAATTACACTGTTTTTTTAATAATCAGGCGAATATATAATTTGGTGCCAAGGATGGTTATATTTCGTTGCATATTGTATTTTCTTGCTCTGAAAACCGTAAAGTGTTAATTGTGTCTAGTATGAGATTCACTATTCGGATTAACTATTTTTTTCTTTGTTTGTTATGATATGCAGCGTCGGCTATTGAACTCTTTCCAGTACGGTTTGTTACTGTCAAACTAAAAACTAGAGGGCGTTAGCATTAGAGCGAGCAGGAAACAAATATTGACAACGCTGCCAGTTTAAACGGCCCATCCAACACCACGCGATTTTAATAATATTATTAAGTTTCTGGACGACTTCTATTTTTTTTATAAAATGATTTGTTGCATCGGCCCAAGCAATGATAGCATACTTAAGGTGGCTTTCCCCTAAGAAATAGTAAATGCTTCGCATAAATATTTAAATTTTAAGACGGTATGTCTTAATTTGTTTGACAAATGCTGCATATATTTATCCCATTTGATAATTTGTTAAAGATGGATTCCCAAATATTTAAGTGTTATTACCTCTATGGATTTAATTCGTTTTTTCATCACACTGAATGAGGAGTTTGATACAGACCGATAAGCCATTTATATAGGACTCAAATAAAGAAACTACATTTGCTGAACTTATATTGTTAGAAGTCTGTAAATAAACCAATATATAATTTTTTAAAGTTTTCTTGTACTACTCTTTGAAAGCGGGGCCAACTACTATCATTAAAGATACTTACTGTGGCATCAGTAAAGCTTAATACTTTTTCTCTCACATATAATTTGAAAATGTCATTTAAATTTAGAATAAATAGGAGTGGCCCTAAAACTGTACCTTAGGGTATTCCAGTTTAGAAATCTTTATAACGTTTAACTTTAATGGGCATTTTTACTATTTTGGTTCATGTCAGTATTCCATAAGTTTTAGGTAGTGAGTTACTAGTGATTGTTTTCTAGTTGAACTACTACTATTAGTAAGGTAACTCATAAGGAATATGTAGGGCACACCTCTAAATCCTCAGCGGTTGAGTGCCAACTCAGCGTATCCATGGGTGGTGGTTAAAAGAACGGCCAGGATTATCATGGTTAGAGGTAGACATAAGTAAAGTGAGAGAGCCTAATTCTCTCAAAATCTTTTGCAAATGCTACCGCCGCGAAATAACTCTCCCAATGTAAGATAACGTGCCGATGAATAAATTGTCACAGGAGCAGATGCGACAGAGTACCTAGCGACACCCTCTTGTATCTAGCTTTGCTGGCGCATGCATAGCTCTGTGTTGGTCGACCTTCCTTTCCCTAGATATTAGTGACTACTCATGGGAACCTTATGGATCCAAACCCACACAAATCGAAAGAGGCTGGACATCAACGCTAACCTCCCGCAAAAGAGACGGGACGTCAACGTTTACCTCCAGCAAAGGAGACGGAACGTCAACGTTTACCTCTAGCAAAGGAGGCTGAACGTCAACGTTCACCTCCAGCAAAGAAAGTTGAACTTCAAGTTTCACCTCCAGCAAAGGAAACTGGACGTCAACGTTTACCTTTAACAAAGGAGACTGGACACCAACGTTCACCTCCAGCAAAGGAGGCTAGAGAGCAAAGTTTAACTACAGCACAGGAGGCCGAACAGCGATATTCACCTTCAAAACGCGTTCCAAATTTCAATGGGGGATCGGGAAGTGAACATTATTAATTGTAACTTGCAACACAAAAGGCAACATTATGCCACCGCCTTGATGAGCTGCAAGATACCATACACTCATGCAGATACCATTCACTCATACAGGAACCCTGGATAATGGAAACTACAATTGTAGGCCTAAAAAATCTGAATAGTTCAATTTTTAGCTTTTCCAGCAACCAAAAAACTAAGACAGCCATTTACATTCCTTGGATATATAAATCCCACTCAATAGGACACCTTTACACCTCTGATTTAACTGCGGTTGATCCTGGCATATGCATACCTTCCCTCCGACGCAACTACGCCACCACCCAGCGAGTTAGAGAATCTGATGGAACACTGAGCCAGGTTGCTCTGATGACAATGACACGCCTCCGCTTGCTTGGAATAGTACCTGATGTGGGATCTGGTGAGGCGAGATGTCGCTTTCGGCAGTATGCGCTTGACACGCTCTCACTGCTTTAAGCGAACATGGGCTCCATCTCTCTGAGATATATCTTTCATAAGCCTCATAAATCATAAGAGAACAAATATAGCCAAAAATGGCAGGTACGATTCATATCTACACCGACGCTTCTAAAACAAAACAAGGCTCAGGATGTGGATACTTAAACCTAAACAAAAAATGGGCTGTGAGGAGTAGTGCCAGTGTAGTTCAAACTGAGCTCACGGGGATTCTCATAACAGCAAAAGAAATCACCAGAAATAATATCACTGAAAGAAACATGCTCATCTATACAAATAGCAGACAAGTACTACTCACTCTGGATAGAATTTATTTAGGGTTAGTACTAGAATGTCAGGAAGCTTTGGCCGAAGTATCCATCAACAATGTTGTCAAATTAGGATGGATCAAAGGTCACGCTACATCGAAAGGTAATCGTCTTGTTGATTCACTTGCCAAGAACGCTGCCAACCAAATACTTTTTGGACCTGGCCACTCATTGGACAGATAACATCGGTAGTGACAAACCTTATTAAATAAGATTCCCTTTTGAAATTCAAAAATAGATGGGATGAAATAAGAAGCTGCAGACTTGCCAGGAAGCTTTTAAATTATCCTGACAACACTACAGCAAACAAATACTTGACTATGACTAAAAATCTTCGCCTGATAATGGGCATTCTGACTGGATATTGCCAACTACGGAAACATCTCCATATCATTGAGCTGGCAGAATCCGAACTCTGCAGGGGATGCGAACAACAAAATGAGACCATAGAGCATATCCTCTACGATTGCCCGACGCTCTCATTTAATAGAAGATTTGTGTTCGGCGAGAATTGGCTAACACCGGCCACTATAAGAGAAGCACCTCTTGGCGAAGTTGTCAACTAGATTAAATCTGTAGGCTGGCTCACGAGCTAGAAGGTGCCTATCTACTTAGGAGGATGCGCAATACGCCTACGTGGGTTGACCTACCTTCCACACGTTACAGATTCAGAGATACACCTCTAAATTCTAAATTTTCTATAAAATGTAGAAAATACCTCTGATACACCATGTCAATGTCTTTAGGAAGGTCTATAAATATCGCTAGTCGGGCGCGATTTGTTAATAAAACTATTAAGATTGAATGTTACATATACAATGGCATCCTAGGTGGAAGTATTTTTAAGAAAACTAAATTGATATTTTTAAATTAGGTTGCATTTTATTTATATTTATACTATCTAAGCTCAAAGATCTTTGAAATTTGGATGTTAAAGAAATAGGCCTCGTTATTGCCATTTGTGTACAGTTAATTGACCAAACAGGTCTTAAGATATTCTGGAAAGATTCCTTTTTTAAATGATTGTTTAATTAAATAAACAAAACGTTCTGCAAAACAATTTACACTAAACTTTAACGTTTCTGTTGCCACTACACAAAAAAAAGCAGATTGTGTGTCACAGTTTATTTTATCATAATTTTTAAAAGTCGACAACTTTTAAATTTAACGCCATAAACAGGAAGGTAGGTACTTCAAACTTGGTTAGCACTTAAAATTAGCATTTACTCAAGCCTCAGTCCCACACACTTTGTAATCCTTAAAAAAAGGCGAAGCATTAAATTTATTTCCCCTTGAATTCTAATGTAGATCTAAAACAATAGGTTATTAAAATAATGAATTCAACCCCAGTCAAAAGCAAAATGTTCCCTTTTGTTTCCACTTTCAGCGGCAGCGGTTGGTTTTCTTTCTTTGTCCTTTCTGGAAGATTCAGATCAGTTGGCAGCCTCGATATGAATTATATAAATGAACAGTATTAATTATTGCCAAGGCCTGTGTGAATATTGTGAAGCTCTTGCCAGACGTGAACCGTAAAATTTTAAATATTTAAAAATATATTTATATATGTCTTGTCTACTCCAGACCAGAGGCTTTTGTGAAATATATTTGGTGGATGTAATTTTTTTTTTAACAAAATAGGATTGTGTGAGGATAAATTAAAAAAGATAAAACTGGGCATTACTAAGTTTGATAATCAATTTTTAAAAATTTTAAATTAATAGTTGTTACATTTTCTATATAATTTTTAATCAGTAATTTTATGAGATAATATTAAATAAATTATCATACTAAAATAATGTTTTATAGAAAAATGGATAATGTATCAGTGTTTTACGAATGGTAATAAGAAAAAACAGAAAATAGTATATGAGAATATAAAAATTACACTACAGATTTTTAAACTAATTGGCAGAGCAGAGCTTATTCTAGCTATTTTATATCAAAATTATCATTATCGAAGCTAGGATTATTTGCGTCCGGGCCGGAAAGGAGCACTGGCCGTCCCTTTTTTACTATCGTGAATAATAAAATAAATAATTAATTTTTATTAGTATTATAAAAATAAGCCAGGAAAATTAAATATTATAGGTTACCAATTTAATTAGAAAATACTTACAAATTCACAATTTTACAATTTTTGACTTCACTTCTGCAAATTTATATCATTGTAGTATATTGATGATGCTACTTTGTTGCTGTCAATTTAAATTTAAGAATCTAATAATTAGGACGCCATATGATTATGATAAGTTAAAATTACAGAACCGAACTTGATTAGATCTATGCTTAATCGTATGAGAGATGTTATTAGGGTAAAAGGATCTCATACTTATACAAAATTTTCCAATTTTAAGCCTAAGAAGTTGAAATAAATTTTTAAACTCATTTTAAAACATATAAAAAGTTCATAATAAAAAACCGATAAGGGTCACAAAAGCGTCAAAAGTAGTTAACACTGACATCTTGTAGCATTTTGAAAGTATTATCGACCAAGCTACACATATAGAGTAAAAACTTTAGGAGTCGCAAGATGTTGTCAGGTTAAGCGTGTTTTTTATAAAAAAATATCACGATTTACGTGTTTTAAATAATTATAGGACTATCTGTGTCTCGGGGCCTATCAAGAAAAATATATAAATTCGGACCTCAATCGTGTAGCCCTTAACTGTATAAGGGTTCTACTTTTGATGTTAGAACCTAACACGTCCCTGAAAAGAGGCTGAAGAAAAGACAGTGTTCTTAAAACAAATAAAACATAATTTAAAATGATTATACAAAATATGTCCTAACTCGACATACACAAATATAGGGCTCAATATAATAACAAATCGACAATAAAATTATTAACTTACCAACTTCGCTAATATTTGGGGCACACGTCACAACCTTTGATCAATACCGCGATTTAAAAATACAAAGAAGGCTCTAAGCCCTCGAGATCAAGATGCGGCCTAGCCACGCGGAGAATCCCCGTATGGGTCCTCAATTCTCTTTTATAGTTATTTTCTTTATTTTTTTAGTATTTTATTTATATATTATAATTATTGAATAATCAGCCTTGTACATGATTAAACAATCTTTCATGTACCAAATGTAATAACCACCGTCACTTAGAAAGTAATTGCTGTCACTATTTGAAAATGAAATGGCCAAAATGTCAAACTATTACCAGTCACAGTCTGGGGAAAAGGTCCTTAGAACTTATCCCACATACTTTGATTTTCTTTTACTATACGGAGAATAATCGCACTGCTCAGCTTTCTGAGGGCCTTTTAAAACGAGATAGAAAACTCCGCCATTTTGATCCCTTATTACATGTTGCCTATATCTTGGCGCAATATTTTTAATAGGTGCGTTTTAATCATCCGCTTCTGCTTCGAAATTGTCGGTTTTCTTGTTTTAATACAGGGATACAAATTATTTTTCTTCTTCCTTTTCTTCTTCTTCTTCTTCTTCTTCTTCTTCTTCTTCTTCTTCTTCTTCTTCTTCTTCTTCTTCTTCTTCTTCTTCTTCTTCTTCTTCTTCTTCTTCTTCTTCTTCTTCTTCTTCTTCTTCTTCTTCTTCTTCTTCTTCTTCTTCTTCTTCTTCTTCTTCTTCTTCTTCTTCTTCTTCTTCTTCTTCTTCTTCTTCTTCTTAATCTTCTTCTTCTTCTTCTTCTTTTTCTTCTTTTTCTTTTCTTCTTTTTCTTCTTTTTCTTCTTCTTCTTCTTCTTCTTCTTCTTCTTCTTCTTCTTCTTCTTCTTCTTCTTCTTCTTATTCTTCTTATTCTTCTTCTTCTTCTTCTTCTTCTTCTTCTTCTTCTTCTTCTTCTTCTTCTTCTTCTTCTTCTTCTTCTTCTTCTTCTTCTTCTTCTTCTTCTTCTTCTTCTTCTTCTTCTTCTTTTTCTTCTTCTTCTTCTTCTTCTTCTTCTTCTTCTTCTTCTTCTTCTTCTTCTTCTTCTTCTTCTTCTTCTTCTTCTTCTGTTAGTTTTTTGGCCTCCACCCTTAAAGTATTTAGCCAGAGCAGGTAATTTAGCTTATATTACGGGAATATTCGTGACAGAACGTCTGGAATTTTCCATCTTCCCATTGAAAAATCCATGTTCACTCTTTTCCATTGATTAAACTAATTTAAAACATCAGGAGCTGATATTCTAACTAATTGGACCATAAACTTGAGAACGTGTTCTCTATCATATTAATTTAATTTACTAGCTATATTCACTGTATTTCATTTACATACAAATTCAAAAAAATTTGACGCACACATACGAAACACATAAGACAATATTTACTTCTCGATGACCGATTTTTATTAAAGATTTTATCGGAATCATACAAACTTGACTTCCAATTCTGAGACCGCCATTTCGATGTTGATACCACGGTGTCAGATACAAATTCAGAATACGCAGAATACTGCTGTTTTATTATAGGCGATTGTCATATATTGTATTATCCGAGTTGCGCTGTGTATAAACTGGAACATTAAGATCAAAAGTGCCGACGCAGAGTGAGCGATCTGATACTTTAGCTATAAACTGTGGCATAGGAATCAAAATGGCCGCGCCCTATGTTGGGCGTGTCGGACCTCTCTCTTGCGCACCGTATAGTAATCAAGTATATGACTTATCCACTTACACCGTGACAAAAAAAAAAATTATAAAATAAAAAGGTTTAAATATAAGAGGATTTCCCCCCGTGATGAATAGTGCGAGCGGGTTAAAGAAATGGTTTGGTAAAGTGATAAAAGGCACCCATTATTCTTACTTGGGGTAAGTTCGTCATGGCTTCACAAAAGTGCCCAGAGTGTCTTTTAACAAAGGGGAAGGTAGACCTGATGAGGATGGAATATATATTTCACAGTTATGTATGTATTGGTTAAGTATTAAAAGGAACACCTAAATATTTATTTACTTATCGAATTTAGGATTTGATTAGATAGCTTAGGTGGACTAGGGGTTGTTCCTCTTTATGAAACTCGGGCCGAACTCAACAACTCGTAACACTCATAGGATAAAGACAGGTGAATGTTTAACAACTCAATATATTTAACTCAATATATTTAAACATGTAACAATTTTAAATATCCAATAATACCCTGAGGTTCTCGCCTGATTCGGTAAATCAGCCGACGAAAATAAAATACAGATAACTACTACAAGAATAAATGGCACAACTTGTCAGAAATCTCGTTGGATCTTGTGGCTACCGAAGTCAAGAAAATAAACTCCTATATCACTTCCTATAAAATCTACGAAGAGAGGTAACTAAATAATTTGGCAAATGAAACGGAACTGTCACAATTTTAAGATAGTGAAAGAGGAAGGCTTACGTTGCTAAAAACGTAGTTTTAATTTCACTAGCCGAAAGACACTTTATGGTAGCGTCGGTGAGTCATCGGACAGCGTAACGTCCTGCCCACTCAGTCACCTTGGAATTTGGACAGAATGTGAATTTAGGCAAAGCGTGACAATATCAGCGAATTAAATTTTATCGTATTATCAAACACTTATTAAGGTCTGCTGTTTTCTACATGTAGCATGCATTAGGTGGCTTATTATAGAGTATTCGTTTAGTGTCAACATTATTTTTTGTATTATTTTAGCAGTTTTACTAAATTTTCTTATTTATATTAAGTTCAAAGAGAAATCATGAATTGTGCAAGACAAAACTACCTAAACGTTTGTCTTACTATTGTTTGTAAG
Source organism: Psylliodes chrysocephalus (assembly GCA_927349885.1). Lineage (NCBI taxonomy): Eukaryota > Metazoa > Arthropoda > Insecta > Coleoptera > Chrysomelidae > Psylliodes > Psylliodes chrysocephalus. The sequence goes on from OV651819.1 coordinate 42,413,976, forward strand.
ATGTATATATTTTTATTTATATTTATATTTTAATTTCTCTGTTGTTTAAAGTGATTTTACAATTTTAAATTTTAAACTTTGTAATCCTAACTTGTCCTATACATAATGTCTAACAGGACGAATACATATTATTATTATTATTATTATTATAATATTATTATTATAATATTATAAAGTTAGTTTAAGAAATATGCCAATGAATTTGGTTGAAACATGACATGCTTCATTTATCTACAATTTTCATTATGAAATATTTAAATATTCTTTTATATAAACATTTTCTTACTGCGAGTTTGTAAGGATAACATTATATCTTCAAATAAAAACCTTCTAACAGTTACATTTGTGTATATCTCTGTGCCAAGATTTTGTAACCATGAAGAAGCCCTTGGAATTATACTTTTAATGCCATAATGATTTAAATTTACTTATTACACAAACCCATTAATAATTATTGATGGTAAATGTATATTAAGGTAGTATAATTAGTAAAATAAACTACACAAGACCTTTTCTATAGCATAAAAGACGCTAATTGTATTCATATTGTTACATAATTATTTCAGTAAATAAAAAAAAATCATAATATGTTCGATAATACATTTTCCAGACTTTCCTCCAACAAAACGATTTAACGAAAATATTAAAAGATTAATTTAAATTCACTTCTCTCTCAATAAATGCTTCAAAGCAAAGAAATCCTTCGCATCTTTTTTCGATTAAAAAAAGCTGACCTATTAAATTCCTCTACGTCAAACTTATCGCCAACGTCATTTAGAATTTCAATAACTACCTTTCTGGATGAATCCAACTGCCAGACAAGAAGCTCCGGTCGCTATGAAACTAAGGAAAATCATCAATCTTCGTCCGATTTTTTCATTTCCATAGTAATAAATAATATAGGCGGGTATTTCGACGGCAGTCGAAAAAATAAAGCTGAGATAAATATTTTCCGATATGCTGACTGAATGCATGGTGAGGCCGTAATAGAGAAATGTACAGCTGATCCATGTAAACGAGCAATGGATTAATCTCAGAAACAAAATTTTCGATTTCACGGCATCAGAAAATGTTTCGCTTGCGGTTGGAGTTGGGGATTGACCGAACGATTTCCGGTTGATCGTTTGGAGGTATTTGGATAAGAGTTGGTTTTCTTTTTGGCCCGTGAAACGTGTTACGATTTTTTGCACTTCGTCTTCTTTCTTTTTCGATAACAACCATCTAGAACAGAACAGAAATAATTACAGAAGAATCAGAAGATATTAGTATTCCTAATTTCGAAGGAAATATTCGTTTCTGAATATGTATATATATTATATTGTATTAGACATAATTTTAGGGTCAATTTAATAGAGTAGTAAGAAGCTAAGTACGTGCGAGTAGAAAAGTTGCACACGAGCCGCTTTAGCGGCGAGTTCAAAAATTCTACGAGCATGTAATTGCTCTTATATCTCGAGTAATGTACTATATTTAATCTACAACCACAATCTTACATTCATAATAACGAGATGGCTTTCATAACCTATAACATTTATTAAAGATATTTAAATAAAAATATTGTAAATTGCAAATGCAAATACTATTTTAAATAAAGACAAATTGTTTTAGATATAAACCTTTGTTAATAAGTATTGTGAATTATGATCTTCATTTAAAAATTTACATAATTCATAAAAAAATTCCACTTTTAAAACCATCTTGAGGTATGCTTTTAGTTTTGGGTGCGTTTCAATATTCACTTTATTTTTATTGAAAATGACGATTTTTAACATAGAATACATTGCCCGTAATGATAAAGTTTGAATTTTATTATTCTATAAGTTCCCCAAAATATGCAAAAAACATTCTCAGAAAATGAGTTAAAATTTAAATAATCAAGATATAAAAATGGATTTTTTTTGTAATTTTAAAAATAAAATACAGAAACTTTTGTTCTAATACCTACATATATTTTGTATTATAAAATATAGTTACAAAAAATTGAACATCTAATAAAATTAAGAACAAACATTTCGGAAGCAAAAAGAAATACTAAAAATTTTAAGAAAATTAAACGAATTGGGTTCTGGTATTTAAATATTGGGTTGTAGTATTTCTTCGGAAAAATCGAAAAATCGAAAAATTGAAAAATCGAAAAATTGAAAAATAGAAAAATCGAAAAATCGAAAAATCAAAAAATCGAAAAATCGAAAAATCGAAAAATCTAAAAATCGAAAAATCGAAAAATCGAAAAATCGAAAAATCGAAAAATCGAAAAATCGAAAAATCGAAAAATCAAAAAATCGAAAAATCGAAAAATCGAAAAATCGAAAAATCGAAAAATCGAAAAATCGAAAAATCGAAAAATCGAAAAATCGAAAAATCGAAAAATCGAAAAATCGAAAAATCGAAAAATCGAAAAATCGAAAAATCGAAAAATCGAAAAATCGAAAAATCGAAAAATCGAAAAAACGAAAAATCGAAAAATCGAAAAATCGAAAAATCGAAAAATCGAAAAATCAAAAAATCAAAAAATCGAAAAATCAAAAAATCAAAAAATCGAAAAATCGAAAAATATTTTATTACAATGGCTCTTTTTAGTGAAACTCAAAATGCTGATGAAACTGGTCATATTCCATTCAGAGTTGCATTCCACAAATTAAGGAATGTTTTCCAGATGTAAAAATAATTGAATATGGTACTTTTCGTCAGCAAAACAATTTCTTGCTCAACCTTTCGAAACGAAAAGTTGCTTTCGTAAAGGAAAGGGTCTGGAAGGCCTATCTCCGAAGATGTTAATTATGTGCGGATTCGCATGGAGCATAGTCCCAATAAATTAGTAAAAAAATTAGCAACTTAACTAGGTTGGACCAGTGTTTGTGAGTCTGACTCTCCTAAAAGCTGATTTTTAAAATAAAAAAAAGTCGATAGGAACTAGCCATGAGGTGTTAAAAAATCTAACAATGCAAATATATAAGGTTTCAGTACTGCAACAATTGTTTCCTTGTAATTTTATTACTCTAAATATTGTCAATGGTCAATTAAATGACAATAACTAATTGGATCGAACTTTTTTACTGATGGAGTATGGTTTTACTTATCAGATATTGTCATCTGTCAAAATTATTGAATATCGACAACGGAGAATTCTCATTCATTTGTGGAGAGAAGTCTACATTATAAAGGTTGCTATTTGGATAGCAATTTAAATATTTCAATAAGAATTGTTGGCTCCATATTTTTCTATGACACAACTAATGTATTGAAATATTTTTTGTAAATTTGTTATTTTCAAAAAAGATAATACAACAGCTCGTACAGCTAGAGCTGCTAATGACATAATAAAATAATACTATAATTAGCGAAATATAAGTAAAAGTTTATGGCCTTTGAGATCTCCAGACCTCACACCTCTTGACTACTTACTCAGAAATTGTTGTCATGATATTTTTTTATTTACTAAAGCAATGTTTATTTAATGAGATTAAAAATGTAACATAGGAACAACTGCATGAAAATGAAATTTACTGCTTGTATTGAAGCTGGTGATGATTTTGATCATTTACTGTGAATGTTTATCGTTTGTACATCACCAAATTATCCTTTCAAAATTACAGACGAAGAAACTAATTAAAGGCGGTACCAGGGGCGGCTCGTGACCAAAATTTTAGGGGTTCACAGTATCAGAATATAGATCCCGGTACAGATATAGGTAAAAAAATGTCAGTGTTTTAGAAAGGTATATTATAAACTTTCTAAAACACTGAAAGTTTTTTCATACATCTGTACTGATACCTATATTCTGTCACTGTGAACCACCCCACGAGCCACCATTGGGCGGTACCCAATATAAAAATAAATAATAAAAATCTACCTTAGAGATTCTGGTATTGTCCAGTAAAATGTTAATGATATTAACCCTGGAAAGTATAGTACTCGTAACATAATTCTCCATGAAGGGGTCAACCAAGCTGCCAATCCTACACACATTTCTCCCAACGAAAACAAACAACAAATTATGATGTTTGTTATGTTCCTGTTTTTTGGTGCAACAAATTCCATTGCTAAAAAGAAAATAATATACAGGTTAAGACTTAAGTAACGGATTTAATTTTTACTGTAAGTTTAGAATGCAAAATGATAATATTTTACTTGACGATAATTAATATAAAAACCCTTTTTTTTAAGCAACAGTGTGTTAAAGTTAGAAAAATACAACAGCATTTTTCTGGATGTAGACCTGAAAATAGGGACTAAGATATTTTTTTAAACAAAACAAATAGGTTAGTAGATCTAAGTTAACTCGTAGTTATCTCCAAATGCGCCATATTTTCAAAATCAAAAAGTATACTTTTTTATACAAAAAATGATAAGTCTTTTAAAATTAAATATGTAAATTGTATATTTTTGAGTCTGAAAAAATATATAGCTCGTTCTTTTGTTCAAAATGGTGTATGTGGCGACATCTACTAGCAAACTAAAATTTAACAACATATTCTTCTTTACATAAATAAAAAATTCCTTGAATTGTTCGGTCATATTGTTTTATTTTCTTTAATTCTAGCACAGTGTCTTTGTCAGTTTTAAAAATTTTAAACTGTTTGTAATCGTCCCCCCATGTTTCATTAAATTTTATCTGCACCAGAATATGGAAAAAAAAATCGAAACACATGTAGTGCTTGTGCTTGAATTATAGAAAATAAAAACAATTTGACCGAATAAACCAAGGAAAAACAACCCTATCCCAAGGTTCAGGCCTATATTTATAAAAATGGCTATTTTAAAAATATATACTATAGGGATTAGTTTAGAAAGGAGTGATCTTAGACCTATTAATGTTAAGTAAAATATGTATTATTAAAATAAAACAAAAATAAAACTCAAACCTAGTGTCACAGTGTCCCAGTGTCACGTATGAAAGGTAGAATAACCAACGGCATTTAGGCATCCACTGGACCTATTTTTCATTCTCCTAAGTTGATAGACACTTATGAGCCAGCTAACAGATTTAACGTAAATGACAGAATGCGGAATCTGACGGCCCCATACAATGGAGATGGTTCCGTACTTGACAATGACCAGTCAGAATGCCTGTAATCAGGCGCATATTATATCTAGTCATAGATATTGAAGGGTTCTTACATTACTGTTTTATACTTTTAAAAGCAACTTTCATTCTTTTACAGAGTATGATCTTAAAATTCCTTGTTTTTAGAACGACCAAGTTACCTGCATACGTTGTGTAGACACTAATATGATAACGGTTTCTAGGACCATGTTCCACAGTAGAGGTGATATTACCTGTTCCTGTGGACATTTTCTCGCAACCAAGCCTTATTATTCATATCTTCTATACTTATGTTTACTGTTCGCTTTAAGAGCGTGTTATTTATCCATCCATTAACCATCTGTAAAATATTCCTTTTGATTAGGTTGAAAATAAGTAGGATGTTCTTATCGCCTTTCACCGTGACCGAGATGGATCTATTGTGGCTCAAATTCCTATTGGTTAGTGAGTATATTATCTTTGATCTTATCAAAAGCACCTTTTATGTCTATAAAAACGAACAAGGCGGACTCTGTTTTGTCCAGGGATCTCTCTATCCGGTCAACAACTAGGTGAAGAGCTGAATCAGTAGATCTGCCTGGGGTCTATGCATGGTAATTTGGGTGTAGTGGTGTTGTTTTAATCACCACACCCCTTATATACCTTTCACATAGCCTTTCCAATGTCTTCATGGAAAACGGTGTCAGGATAATTGGTATGTATGTTTTTGGGGCAGTGTAATCCATCCTTATAGATTTGGATATGAAGACAATTTCTGCCTCTCCATTTTTTAAAGATATACCTCAGAGTCAACGAGGATTTGAATATACCTACCAGGTGCGGTGCAAGTTCTTCAAGAAATCACTGAAGCAGAGCTGGATAGACATCGTCAGGACCTCGAGATTTAAACGGAGAGAAGCTAGATATTTTCGAATTTATTTTGGTATCGTTTACAATGTGTTTGGCAGTTTGCCAATCGTACACATGTAAGTTGTTTTTTTTTTCTATGCTCAGCTGGCCACATCTGTGATGACCGAGTCAGGTAAGTATGTTGGCAGCTGAAGTTTGATGCTATCTATATTGATGTCTATTTCTTGCTGATAAGTCTAAATTAGAACGAGACCAGTCCAATAACGACGTTTTACTTAGTAAACAAAATCAAAGGGAGATAAATTATTATTATTGTCTATCTCAGCTGTTTTACTTCGGATATAATTCAATGCTTGTAGCAGTATTGGCTGGAGAAGTAGTTGTTTTCCTAAAGGAAATAATCGTTTGTATCATTATGTAATAATGTCTATGAGTTTTATTTTTATTTTATTATTGAGTTAGAACTACTTTCTTATTTTTAAAATATTATTATTTTTGCCTTCTAAACGTACAATTAAAATTTGGCTCATTACTTTTGACCCATCCTGTTATTTACATGTCATACATCGAGTTAAATAAAAAAAATTAACAAAAGCTGTTCGTTTTAATAAATTATATTATTTATAAAATTAAATCAAAATAGAAATAGAAAAGTTAAATTATCAAAAAATCGCAGTATACAATGCAATTAATCTTTAGACACGGTGGCAAAAACTCGGTATTAAACATTTACCATCACTTATAGTTTACTGTTATTTTCATTATTATGGGTGAAGTAATTCAGTATTTACCTAAGATAAATGCACTGTTGTACATTCCCGCTCCAAGCGCCGGATCCAAAAATTCCAGCAAGAGATACATTATGTAAGAGACTGAAAATGACTTTATAATTCCAACGAAACAACACAGAATTATATTTATGAGCATTGCTGTCTTTCTTCCATATCTAAAATGAAGTCAGCACTTAAATTATACACTTTGCAAATAAGAAAATTAGATTTAAACTACCAAGACAATAATATTAATTGCGAATTATAGAAACACTATACAATGGGTATTGATTAAATATAATTATTAGACCATACGAACCTTTTAAAAAATGGGGAAGTTTTCAGTTTTCTATATAATATTTTTGAGGATGTGAGATACAAATCTGAATTTTTCCATCCTAAATTTTTCCGAGAAAAGGTTATATATTTGACTCTATTTTTTATTTAAAAATAACTGATGTGTTCCAATATTTCCTTAGCCAAAATATAATGTGCGATCCTATGATGGTCTAATTTGAGTCAAACTTTTTTCTTCGCCTCCGAAAAATATAAGCGAGGTGTCATTCGATTTGGCATAGCGTGTAGATGAATTTTAAAAAAAATCAAGAACCACTTACAAAAATTGCAGAAGTTATAAACAATTAACTGAAAAAAAAATTGGGTTTGGTTTTTTGAAAATATCTCAATAACTATTTGACATTTTCCATATTTGAAAAAAGATTCAAAAATTTCCCAAAAAAAAAACCTATCTCCCGAAATATTTATAATTTTCCCAGAGGGTTGAAAATACGGCCGAAAATGGAGACTCTGGTTTGCGTAAGCTTCGTCCACTGTCCACTAATTATGCATTAGTTAATTAACAATTTTTTCCTACTTGAACATTAACATTGCAAATGCGATAATTGTTAAATATCAAATTACGGTCTCATAAGAGATTCCCGTTGGAAAAATTAATAAATTGTTATTTTTCACTTCGTTATTAACAATTTATTTAGGTTAAAAATTACAAAGCTTGATTAATCATTGAAAAAAATATATTTTTTTTATATTACTATTGATCCGTTTTTTAACATCAGAAGCCACATGAAACTGATTTTTAAAATTTCTTATTTTTTATTTAAAAAATTGTTATAAACAAGGACTTTTTTGGGGAAATTTCTTCTTTTTTTTTAATCTTGTCAAATTTGGCAAATTTTAAATAGTTTTTAAGATATTTTCTAAAAACCAAACAATTTTTTTTTTTTTTTTTCAGTTAATTGTTTATATCTCTTGCAATTTTTGCAAACGGTTCTTGAATTTTTTTAAAAATCATTTACACGCTATTCCAAATCAAATGACACCTCGTTCATATTTTTCGGAGGCGGAGAAAAAAGTTTGACCCAAAAACCACTTGTTAACTAGGAACTTGGAACCGTTTTCGTCATTTTGACACAAACATTTCTACTCATTTGTCGTTTATGCCTTGTTCAAAAGTTCGATTTCATTTTGATTTAAATAAAAATACCAAAAATATGTGTCTAAAGTCCCTTTATTTTATGTACCTTGAAAATGTTCAGTTTGTTTTTCTCTTTTTTGTTACACATGAATACTTAGTAATCTGAGTATTTACTATTCTCTACTCTACCTTACCTTTATCTTATATATGTATGGTTTATGCCAGTACAATTTTTTTAGTTTAATGATGTAACTTTAATTTGAACTTTATTTTATTGATGCATGATTGCAATTTTATGTGGTTCAAGTTTGTATAAAAACGAACATGCATATATTATATAATGCTAATTTACTAATTTTCTTATCTTTATGTACTAATCTAATAGGAAGTATATATTTTCTTATTTCTTCTTTGTTAACATTTTTTTTACAGTGATATCTTGTGTTATTCATTGTATGATGGTGTACAATCATTGTTTATTTATTTATTTCTTTTTTTTGCAATTTTTAATTTTCTAATACGGTAATTGGATTAGCAGTGGTATTGGGAGTGGAATGATTTTTGAAGGACCTTTTCTTGCAGTGACCTTTGATTACTGTGGATATCGGCGGGCAACACTCTTGAAAAGTAATCCATTGATCGTTTCACCTCTTGTATCATTCTAGCTAGTTGCAATAAAAGGAGAGAATATGGAAGTAGGTAGTGGAGTGTAACGGTTGGAACCGTCTTCGTTATTTTAACACAAACATATCTACTCAAACGTCATTTGTCGTTTATGCCTTGCGTCAAAAGTTCGATTTCATTTTTGATTTGTATCTGTCAACGAATCAGTTGATATTAAATTTTTAATTATCTAGGTTATCCGATGTAATAAATAATTTTAATATATCGTATATTCCGTCTGATTTTATAAGCCTGGCTATATCTAGACGGTTTAATTCAAGATATATCTAAAACTGTTTATGGGGATTTCTATCAAGAAGTTTATTTCAAGTTATATCAAGAGGTTTAGTTCGAGTTACATCTAAAGAAGTTTATTTCAAGTAATATCAAGAGGTTTATTTCGAGTTACATCTAAAGAAGTTTATGAGATTTAAGTTTATGAAGATTTATACCTAAGAGTTTGGTGCTATTCGAAGAATATCATTCAAGTCCCTTTGAAGAAGGCCTAGAATACCGTGCAAATCATCCCTCTTTATATTCTACCTCCTGTTACAATAGATAAGTGTTTATTTAAATAAATTATCTAAATTTGAATAAGTAAATCTCTGTGAATTAGAATTTGTTACTGCCTTATCTAAAACTTGGTTTAAATATAATATCTTAATGGTAGTGATTTTCTATATTTTTATCACTAAACTATAGTCATGTATAATAAGTTTTAAATATAGTGGTGCCCAATTTCTTTTTCCAAGTATTACGAGTTATTTAATAACCTGACCCACTCCCAAAATCATTTAAGCTTAAAACACTATAACAAATTGATAAAATAACAAGTATCACATTACAGACTATGAATACTTCGCAAGTATCTGAAATTCTAACCAAGAAGATTAAAATTAAGAATTTCTAGAATCTTTTATTTGAATGTTTTCTCATATCTTCGTCTTTAACTATAAAATTGGACCACCGTGACTAACTAACAGACAGTCTAAACCGGTGGATATAGGAATTTAAAATTTGCAGATAATATAACCTTGAGTAGACTAGGGGTTTACTAATAAATGATTGATTTTTTTATTTATTGTTGTACTGCTTAATAGATAATTCCAATTTTCAGGGAGCAGGAAATTGACAAAATTTAACTAGAAAAATATAAGTAAGAATAACACTATACGGACCTAAAAACATCAGACGCTATAAACACTACAACAAAATAAACATATTATGCAAAGGCGATGACTTCAAAACATTGGTTCTTGTTATTGTTGATGGGATATATTTTTTAGTCTCTTTTTACGATCTGTTCTAAGACATTAAGCTACTGTTTTGACGGTGAATGACTCGTGTAGATTAAATCCATTGAATCTTCTACCTAAGTCTTAAGTACTTAATTACTAGAACACTATAACATTTACCCAAATCTGTCTGTTAGTTCAGATAGAGTAAACCTCTTGGGCCTTCTTGTTTCGCCTGTTTGTTCAAAAACTCTGTTGGCTAGAACATTGGGATGCACTAAAACTCTTGAACTATAACTGTCAATGAGTTGAGTAATCACTTCAATCACTGATGCTAAAAGGGTGTCTTGTTAGAGAACCCTACATGGATCATAATAGAATGAATTGACGATGCAACAGATAACCGTATTCTGGATTCACTATACGACTTATATATTGATGTTGATGGCAGTGCCCCCATAAGTCCACATATTTGAAAATAGCTTTGTACAGCAAGATCTTATTTTCCAATAATAACTGTGATTTGTGACCTTTAATCCAGTTCCCAGGTGAGTCTTTTATAAAGGTGTATGCCAAGATATATTAGGTTTTCTTTTTGAAAAAGTTGGCAATTCTTGACTTTGACTAGAGAACATCTTTCTCTTCGAGTAGGGAAGGTTGTATGTGCAGATTTAGTTTCGTTTGCCTTAATACCCCCTTTTTTAAACCAGTTTTGAATTTTGTCGAGGTTAGTATGCAAACTGTTGGATGCTGTTTTGGGTTAAGTATGAGATGCCAGTATTGCTGTCATCTGTATAAATTGTTACAAGATATTCTGCAATAGAAAGTAGGTTTGCACTGTAAATCAAGTACAGCTACTGGACCTATGATGTTTCCTTGAGGGACACCTTCCTTGATAAAATAAAGAGTAAAATATTGTTTTCTTATACAATGAAATGTCTGTTATCGAAGTACGAAAGATTATGTTTCATTTTGTAGTAAAGACCTATATGCCATATGTCAAAGGCTTGAATGATATTACGGAATGCCGCTGAGTAGTATTTTTTAGCTTCTGTCACTATTTATCTCATTTACAAATAGGTGTACCTGTCATGCTGTACCAGCTTTTTGACGGAATCTAAACTGATGCTCAGTAATTATTTTTCTTTTTTGTATATTGTTTTAACTACTTTGAAGAGAATTGGCAAGAGACTTATAATAGATTTATATTATAGGGCTTCTTGTTGGTTTTCTTCTGATATACAAATCATGAGTGGTATAACTACGGTAGCGCAGGTGTCTACGGCGTCGCATTTATTTGCGAGCCAATTTTCTGGTAAAACGAGACACGATTTTAGATCCTACGGAAGATCATGTTAATTTATTTGCATGGTTCTCTATAGGATTTGATGGATGCCGTATTAGCAAAAATTTAATTTCTGTTGATATGACATCCAGATTATTAAAAATCACTATTCGTTACCGTTTTCGATGATGGTGGGGTTTTCCGGGTTATCCTCACCTGTAAGTCAAATGGCACCATCAATCATCTTTAAGTCGCCCCGGAGCGCCACGGCAAATAATAATAATAGCCGTTCCTTTCCCCGGACAAGCTCAGCTTTGGGGGTTAAAATTCACTCGTAAGGGGGTGAATTAGGGAGATTATTATTATTATTATTATATATAACTTAAGCTGAAATCGTTCTCGAAACGTGAAAAGCAAGGTGATCGCAATGAATTTTGTATGTATTAATTTAAGTAAGAAAATTAATAAATAAAAATATCTTCTCCTCTCAAAATCAATAATTTTATGTCTTTTTCAGCAGATATTGGTGAGCTGTAGATCTTTCCGGATTTAATGCAATTCCATCCCCAAAGAGGTGAAATAGAGTGAAAAATATTTTATAAAGACAACATTTTTTCTTGAGTTACCATGATAATACTTATAATTGTTTAGTGTTTTTTTCTTTTTTTTTTTGTTAGGGATAGTTATCTTTAGTTTAGATATGTTTTTGTGCTAAATAATTTAATTTAATTAAATAATTAGGAGTCTCACAGATTGTTTTTCCTATTGTAATATGTGAGGCCTACTATTTTGGTCCTTATCTTTCCTTATTATTGAAAACCAGGAAATAAATAATAATCTTGCGTGAATAGATCATTTGGTGTGTTGTAGACAACTGGATAACATTAACTATAAGGTCGTGTAATCAAAATAGAGATAACTAACCACTACGTCTGATTATAACAAAAATAAAATAAAACGTTAACAGTCGGTAGTTTATGTGAGTTAAAAGCTGCTGGGCGAATCTTTTCGTTTCTTTTTGACGTCTATAAAAATGTTAAGTTCTATGTGAAAGCATAGACTGACGGTCGACCTGTCAAGGTGATTAGGAATAAACCATGTCTTTAGAATGGACATTTTGATGCGTAATCTTAACAAATTTTTGCGCTTTCGCAAGTTTTGGATACAGATGTTCTAAAAGTTATTACTGCCAAAAAATAACAACGCGAAGAGTAAAAAAATTTATTCAAATAACTTCAAATAAATAGACGTTAATATAACTTTTTCCAGAAAAAACTAGAGTTTAGATTTGTATTCAGTACAGTATACAAATTCTTAAAAAATTCTTACCCGTTTTTTTAGGGTCACTTATATAAAAATTTCTATACTTTTAAGGAAAGTTCAGGATTTTGAAATTGTAGTGTGTTTAAGGTATTTAATAGGTGCCTTAGCTTAAACAGTGAAAAATAAATCAGTTATTGACACCAACGAAAGTGTGCCTTATTTATGAAGAAGAAAACAATACACTTAGTAAGATATATGAAAACTAATGTAGTATGTGTAGAAAGATTTAACATAAGTAAAAAAAAATAATTGGTTTTAGTGCATACTGTAGAAAATAAAGATATAAAGAATTTTTTTAATATCAAAATTTTTGCGACATTTGGGGAAAAGTCCTCGCAAAGAAGAAAAATAAATAAACCAGCATAGTTAATGCCCTTTTTAAGGCAGTATTCACCATTTTCATCTTAACACTATGATAACTAACAATGAGATAAAAAAGTGTGATAAAAACAATTGTAATTCACCATCAAATTTCAAGTCGATAATAGTAAACAGACAGTTAACTGAAAGTAACCAGAATTTATGTTGGTACTGATCTGTAGTGGCTAACTTTACTACTATTAATTTATTAAATTTTACTGTTATACCAAAATTATACTATCAATTTTAAGAACAGGATTTAATTTTAGAATAGGTTTTAATTAGTTTATTGTTTTTTTTTTTTTTTAATATGGACAGACAACGAAAAAGCGTAGGCAAATTAAAATTTGATTTAACTTAGGTACAGGTTTCTCGAGTCTAGTTATTGGTTTAAACACACCATAAAACATGTTGTATAGGTACTGATTCCACAGTATCTTCTTTTAAAATCGAGGTCATCCAATTGATGCATCAAATTATCATGGTTCATAATTTTTGTTCGTCTAATTTGATCGTCATTATCTTCTGAAGATAAAGTTAAAAATTATCAAAAAAAGACTAAATTAATGCTTTCCATTCTATCAAAGAATTATTACTGTTGACATCAAATAATATGACGTTTATATGAAAACACTGATTTATCAGTCTGTGAGCAAGTTATCAGCCCGAATTTCTTCTGTTAACTTATCAGAGGATTAACTTGTGTGTCAAGCCTAACCAACATTGATGAATATCAAAAGAAACACTAACAAACTGTTAAGAGTTAACTATTTGATAAAGACAATGGTAAACATGGCTGTAAGTATCGTCTCAGTTTTCATACCGGTACATTTTCAATCAAACTCCGGATAGATGGCCAATTCTACCTTTCTTAAGTTCTAGTGTAAAAATATATACTTATTTGTTTACTCATCACAATTATTTTTATTTACGCATATATATTGCTTTCCTTAAAAAAAATTGATAAATAGAAAACGTGGGGCACATATTCCAGACTTACCCCACTGATTTTTATAAATATTATAGCAAACACTGCTATTTTATATTATAATTAATTTATTAAAGAAGCTATTTATTTCTGTTTATTTTTGAATTCCTTTTTAAAATTTATTTTGAAAAGATGGGTACTAACCTGTCTGAGAAAAATCCAGAATATGACAAACAAACCAGTTCACCAATCATATTCGTCGTTCCTACCATGGTTAACATCCAAACATTTTCATTACAGTGGAGTCCAAACTACAAAAAAAAATTATAAAGATTAAATATTAACATTAATAATTATAATTTAATAGAAATGCATTTGTATTTTTTTTTTCAAAATTTTTAGGAAAATTTTTCATATACATTATTATCTAGCAACCCTTGCACATGCAAGTCTCTGGGAAGCTTGTTATTCACAATTTTTTGAATTTGCATTGGTTTTTCTAGGCTTGATTGGCTAAGGTTTAAAATTACAAAGTCATCCATTTTTTTTAAATGGTGGTACATGTTTGTATTACCAACATTATTCATGATACATAATTGTATCACCCAAGTAAAAGACTAAAATATTCACAAATTATTATTATCATTTATTATTACATATTACGTATCACAAAAACATTATTAAAAAATTAAAATTCAAGGAAATAATATTAAAAATACAGCATTTTCCGTCAAGATAACGGCGTTCTTTAACACGTTCACGACGACGTGTTCCACCAGTGGAGCATCGCACGTTTCTCCGGTACGCGTACTGCTCCACCGGTGGGCTACTGGTATTAGATGTATTCTATGCTCGTTAAAATATTACACATATGGAGCAGGTTTATGTTATTGGGTAAACGTATATAGGAAGGGTATAAGAATATTCGTGTACCACCGTTGGCGCACTTGTTCACAGAAATGGATGCAGTAATAAATTAAAAATGACCATTATAAAATGAAATTTTAATAGTTATTTTATAAAAATACATTTGACTTTTTCTAACCTAAACCAACATATGTCGATCGATTAAAAGAGTTAAACTTTAGTTTGGTTTAATAGTATAGAAAAATAAAACGTAAAAGTTAATACAAAAAAATCTAAAAAAAAACAAAGTCATGAAACACAACCGTTTCAGTTGTGATAATTGTTAAAACGGTCTATGCAATATTCCTGAAAATTAGGACAGTCTTCACAATAGGTTACAACTCTTTTTGCCTTCAGTTTGACCACCTTGGCTCGGTTTGAATTTTTAATCTTTTGGTAGCAACTAAGACATCTTTTTCTATTTTGGCGGCAGAACTTTCGTATTTTTTAATTTGTGAAATATTTTTTCGGAGTGTTTTATTTGCTCGCCTATCAACATTAATTTCGTCGTCATTTTGTGGTACATTGGGAATGGTATCATCAACATCATTATCATCTAGCAACCCTTGAATTATAGCATCGCGAACATGAAACATGTCGAAAGGCTTACAGCCGTATGCATAGTCGATCGCCAGCGACTCGCCAGAGATTCATTTCGGCGTATCCCCAGCGATTCGCTGGCGATCCGCCGGCGAAAGCCCAAAAAGCTGGCGACTCGCCGGAGATTGTCACCGGAATGTCATTTCACGCAAGTTTTCATGTTCTTTTATAGGGTATTTGATATTCGTTCATTATTTTTTGAGTTTCAAGAAATGAATCATGAATAAAATGCGAGAGATACCGGTGATAATCCCTATAAAAGAAAATGAAAACTTGCGTGAAATGACATTCCGGTGACAATCTCCGGCGAGTCGCCACCTTTTTGGGCTTTCGCCGGCGGATCTCCAGCGAATCGCTGGCGATACGCCGAAATGAATCTCTGGCGAGTTGCTGGCGATCGACTATGCATACGGCTGTGTGTTTTTTGTGGAAAAGTATTATTTATGGACCATACATTTACAACAGCTGTACCAAGTACAACCTAAAAAACGCACTTTCTATACCACTTTACAGTCTTTCATAAAGAAGTATAATATGAGCTCATTTGATCCGACATGTCTACATCTTTTTTGGGATTGTTATAAGCAATTACCGCGGGCGGTTTTAATATATCGTCTCCCTTTCTGCTCTTTTATCCAGTTGGAATTTATACATCTGTATATATGTTGGAATGATTGTGATCATTATAACCGGCCTCTTATCCACTTATCACTGGTCTGTGCACCATATACTTCACCTCTTTTTAGTTTTTTTTTTTGAATAACAGATTTTGGATTGCCTCTTCGGTTTTGTTTCAGTGTCCACGTAAGTAAGTATTTCTGTCCAAAAGATCTTTCGACAATTGAACATTAGTATAGAAATTGTCGATAAATAATGTTCGTCCCTGATCAAGAAGACGCTGCATCAGATTCATGCATATATCATATGTGTGTCCTTTATCACTCACGGGCTCATTTTTTCCTGCATATACGCGCAAATCGTAGGTATAACCTTTTGTAGTACATACTTTATAAATTTTTATGCCATATTTGTGTGATTTTACGGGAAGATACTGGCGAAAGGCTAGTCGTCCCCGCTAAGGCACCATGGTCTCTTTTATTACCACATTTATGCCAGGAAAAAGGCTTTCTTGAAGCCGTTGACATAATAATTTTATGATGTTTCTTATTTTAAATAATCTGTCACGTTTTGCCTGAGGATCCTCGTTGTTGAAAAAGGGGATAAATTTGAGAATGCTCTTAAATCAATTCCTCTTCATTATTGTTTGAGTAAATGCATTGCCAAATTTTTCGCCGCTAGTCCAATACAAACGCATTTGCGGCAAATGTGAAATTCCCAGTAATAAAAGGATAGCAAAAAACATTTTGATTTCTTCCCGATTGGTATCGGTCCATTTTTTGAGCATAAATCTTGGTCGAAACTTATGGGTCTCTAAATATTGTGACGCATAGCGATTGGTTTCCACAACAATAACATCGAGGATATCGTCGGTTAGAAACTCTCTATAAATTTTATATGGATTGTCAACATGCAAATTACTTTTTTAAAGTTTACTTCGTTGTTGATATCGAAACGTAAATGGCAAATCCCGACAGGAACTCCAGTTATCCTGTGGTATGTTCGTGGTATCTTCAGACCCTGCTGTGAAAGAAGGAATATCATTCTCTACTTCGTTCTCGGAAAACACATACGAGTCGCCAGAGTCCTGGAACGGTTCCGAATCATCTTAAGATAACCAGTAATACTGTTTTTGAGTTTATGATGCCTTTCTCGTGTTAGTAGATGATGTAGACGGGCCGGCAAGAGAAGTCACAGGAACTTGTGTTTTGCTTGGGGCTGAAACGTCCCCCAAATATTTAGAGGCACCTCTCGGGGTTGATTTGGTTCAGGTTCTGGTATTGCTAATTCTGCCGGTGTTTAGGATGTGTTTTTGTGTAATCTACGAATAAGGAAGTTTGATTGTTTTGGGATGAATCTTGGACCAAACTAGGTTGAGAGGCAATTCCCGTGGAGCCTGCCGAAGAGTAAGCTTTACTGTTCTGGGGCACATCAGAAATCAAATTAGATTCCTGAGTGGTTTATGTTGGCGGCGCCGATGAAGAATCTTGATGGCTTTCATAGGGACCTCTTGAAGGTTGCAACAAATTTAAAATTTCCTTGGTTCTCGTCTTCATGTTTATTTATTTACTAAACCTGTAACAAAAAGCTTGGTGTCCACTGGTAGTACATTGTGCCGCCAAAGAATAAATATTACCTGGCGGCGTTGTGTAATACCCGTGGTTTACTAGTAAAAAGGTCATAAATTAAACAAAAAAAAATTACTGTTAAAATTTTATTTATTTATAAAAACTAGTGGCATATCTACATAAACACAAAACAAATAAAACTCACCTCCTGGAAATGCATACCAGTATCACTTGTCGTCGTGAACGTGTTAAAACTTAAAAGCTCTGGGCTCATTATGATACTGTAGGGCCACCGCCTAAGACCGACCCTGATCATCTCGCCATAAAAGCCGCCATCTGTGTTTCGATACCGCTGGACAGTGAGGACGTACTCTTTTGAGAAGTTAATGGAGGAATATTTGCGCACCGGCTAAATTGTAGAGAAAGAATTTCCAGAGGTTCTAGTCTAGCATTGAGAATCTTCTCGAGCAGGGCTTCTACGTGAGAGACCCGGGTTTGATTTTGGGTGGGGGACTAATTAAAGTAAATCTTTGTTTTTCATCTTTATTTTATTTTAATTAATAAAAGTCATAAAATATGTTACAAATAGTTATTTTGTCTTAATAACCTAAAATATTTTTTTAAATTTGTAGATTTTCGTTAGTGGGTCATAGAAAAAATATACTATACAACTGTAGTGGATTGTCCATATCCAGTCTTGTTGCACAAACTATTATTGTTAATTTAAATAAAACTGGATAAAGTCAATTTAATTATGAGTAATAAAACAAAAATGTTAGTCGCATAGATGGTGGTGAGGTCAGCGCGCTTGCCTTCTATGTGGAAGGCCAGAGTTCGAATTCCGGAATGGGGACAAATTGAATTAGGTTTTTTCTTTTATTTTTTTTTGTTTACTTTATTTTTTAGTCGACCGTCATAAAAAATTACATTTTACAGATAAAATTCCTAAAATGTCACTTTTTTGTCTGCCTTCACTTTACGGTCGATTTAAAGTGTCACTGTTTTGGCAGCATTTACTTGACGGCCACATTTACTTTACGACCGAAACACAGGTTTATCATATTTATCGTTCATAATTCTGTTCATATTTTATAAGTTCATTATCAACAATGGATTTTTATTCGATAAATAAAAATTTGAAACAATTCTTACATAAAAATATTGGCTTTACTTGATGAAAAAGTCGCCTAAAAATTTTTATTTGGATCTTGGCCGTATGATCTTTTTTGGCCTAACGAGAAACTGCTTGGCCTCGGCCTTGATACACAAATAACTAATCTAAGTAAGTAAAAGTCATATATTATTTTAAAATTAGGTATTTTATCTTAATAACCTAAAATAATTTTTAATATTTGTAAATTTTTGATAGTGGGCCGTAGAAAAAATATACTGTACAACTCGAGTGGATTGTCCATATCCGCTCTTGTTGCACAAACTACTACCCATGGTAAACGCACTGCCGACCTAATAAATATTTATTATACCTGATAGACTAATGCCAAATCTATCTCTATGGTGTCGTCTTATTTTATGACGTCCCGTTTTGTGCCGCGACCTTTTTCAGGTAAAATGTTTCCCGTTTTGTGACGAGACAAATTTTTACCTGCAATAAATTCTCAGAAGGAAACAACGTATACCAGGCTTTTTTTCTTTAATTCCGAAGAATATACCGTTATGGAAGCCAAAAATATTTAAAATTGATTACGAAGTCGCTACCTACCAGGCTCTTAGTAAGACATTTTCAAATATTAATATTAATGGTTGCAATTTTCATTTTAACCAATGTTTATGGCGAAAAATACAAGAAATTGGTCTGGTACCAGAATATAGGGAGAATGAAAAAGTACGAACGCACATAAGACAGTGTGCTGCATTATCGCACCTTCCTCCTGATAAAGAAGACGACGCGCGACGGTTGGATGTGGATAATTGAGAAATTCAAAGATCATCCACTGTTGCAAAAATTCAACGATTATTTCGTGGAATAGTGGCTTGATAACGATATTTTCGGTATGATGTGGGTGTGCTATAACCAAAGGCACCGAACTACCAATTCCTTGGAAGGTTGGCACAACAGACTAAATGGAAAAATTGTAAGGGTGAATCCGAATATTTTTCAACTTACAGAAGCTCTCAAAGAAGAAGCATCATATTATGATACTCTTAAACTTAGGGTTGAGTCGTATATGACGCCAAAACGGAGGAAAACCAAGTATGTGCAACTTGATGAAAGAATTCGCTGTACAGTTGCAGACTTTCTTGAAGAAAAAATAGACATTGGCCATTGCCCAACAAATTTGGCATTCATTGTAAAAATGCAGTGAATCAAAATTTTGTATTACATTATATTTTACATACTTTACAAGCTTTTATTTTAAATTTGAATATTTTTATGTATATATATTATTTTAACCGTTTTTTTAAATTAATTTTTTTTTTATTTAAAAATGGTTTATTTTTTATCACCAGCATTCGTCCTCGTTATTCCTTTAATAATTTAAAATAAGTAAATATACTAAATTTATGTCGGATTAAGAATTTTATATATAATTAAAATATTTCTTGTATTTATTTTTACATTTAAAATTCGTTAAAAATGATACATTAAAAAAAAGCTATTAAAATTAATAAAAAAATTATCAAAATTCATAGGTTACACACATAACACTATTTTGTAACAGTGTCATAATATAGTGTACAAAATTATTACTTTTATTCCGTATTTACTCTAACAATATACTATTTTCTAGTGATTTTAATGTTAAACAGAAAGAGTTTGTTTGCCGTCCTCAACCCAATAAATTTAGTGAACGCATAAAATGTATTTTAGTTAAAAAAAAAAATCGCAAAATCTTATTATATTTTGTTAAAAAGCACACGACTTTTTCATTTAAATGTATTTCATATTTTTATGACTACTATGAGATTGACAATAGGCGAAATGATGAAATCGACCTGTGAAACAAAATTGTTAATAAAGGTGAAAGGATTATATCAGGTAGGTAAGGTACTTACTGATATAATATTACAGAACAAATAAGTGGTTTTATGCTCGTCACAAAATGGGAATTTTTATAAGGTTTATTGCAGGTAAAAATTCGCCTCGTCACAAAACGGGAAAGATTTTACCTGAAAAAGGTCGCGTCACAAAACGGGACGGCACAAAATAGGAATATACCATCTCTATATCCAAAATCGGTGGATTTCAAACTTTAATAAAAAATTAGAAATATGTCGTATAACTTGTTCCACATGATGACAAAAGTAGTAGTAGCTGTCGTAGTACCCAGCTGTACGACAATGAAAATTAATAAATATCATAAATAATGAATCAGCAATTCAAAAATCATTCTTTATATTTTGTTATAATCGACGATTAATATAGTTTACTACACATTAATAATATTGTAGGTATTTATTAAATTATACAAAACGAAATTGTCGATAGACAAGTTAATCTAAAGGTTTCAGCTTTAATTAGTACCAACATCTACAAAAAAATCAGTAAGTTTGGCACCGCTGTTAAGAAATCCCCCACTGGCTGGAGCGCTCTTACATATTTTTATTTGGCAGTATTTTCACAAAATATTTGCATTAAATTTATTTTATTACATGGAGTAGGCTCCGAGGACGTCTTTGTTAAAAAATTTAAAAATTAAATTTTAATCCATTACCATTTCTCCATAACCCTAATAGCACAGTATTGTTACATGAACGTTTCAGAAACATGCACTTGGGACATTGGAAACGTCTCTCTGTCATGTTTCTTATTTTCCCTCAAACGTACCTGGGATGTTTCTGGCAATGACCATGTCATCATTTGTAACGTATTAGAGGCGTTTCACAGAGACGTTTGTGGAACATCCTGCGATGTTGCTCAAACGTCTTGGGTAAGTTTTTATACTATAACTGGAACGTTCTTTTTATAAATTTATTTGAAAAAAAATATATATATATTTTTTGACACAAAAATAAAAATTGTTAATAATTACGCTCTGATTCTTTGCATTTATTTATTTCTTTCCGGAGTCCTTCACAACCAGTCACCTATTTTAATTTCTATTTTTTTTTTTTTTTTGTTTACCAATTTAATGAATCTGAAAACGTTTTAATTAAATGACAATATAAACCATTGATATTAATTTAAAATAAATACCCATAATGGCTGTATTTTTAACTTGAAAACTTACACAACTCGTACCTTGAGAGGAGCTATGCAAATTCTGATTAATTCACACACATTATAACTATCTTGGATTTCAAAATACAATACTTAAAATAGTTATTTTTAAAGTCAAAAAATAAAGACTAGAATGCATAAAAGCTACATTTTGTTGAAGAAAATTAAGTTACCTTCTTCATTTTGGCTCGAATAGCTTGCATGTAAAACTTCGAATTGAAAGTGATTTTTCATGTAGCTTTACGTACAAACTATACACTTCACCGGCCTCCTATTATCACTTTTAGTTTATTTAAAGGTTTAAAGAGAAGTTGTTTATTATTTTTAAACTCATTCAAACTCTATTACAAACGTGGCCAAACTCAATTTTATTTTCAACTGTCAACATTAATAAAATGTCAGTCAAATGTCAATATTGTCATTGGATCTATACGCGTGTTCGGTTATTACTCCTCGAGCAAATCACATATGAGGTCTATTCCTTTTCATCTAAAATGTCGTTCCATCCATAAAATTTGTATAAATGAAACATCTTTATAAGTACTCTAGCTCAGTTCTACACTTTCAATGCTAAAAAATAGATTGCATCACGAGGGCTTCTGTCAATAGTGTATTTATTTAGCTCGGGGAGGAATAACCGAACTCTCCTGGTGAACCAGAAGGAAGGATATATTTATCTCTGTCGCATTTGATTTTCACTCTTTTTTAAAGAAACTAATAAGATAAATTTGACCCGTAGCAGTTGTCTTGTGAAATAAAAATATTGTTCAAAATGTTCAAATTTAATATTGGAGTTTGATATTAATGTAGATTTCTGGGGATTGCAGTAATTTTATAATTTATTGTATTTCAAAATAATACTTGACACTAAAATAGAATACCTATACATAAATACGATGTTTCTGAAACGTTCTTGAGAAATCATTCCAGAAACGTTTCTTTAGAGACATCATAGGGACGTACCATTTATGTCAGAAACATAGAAACATACATGGAACCTAAATGGGATGTTTCTGGCAGATCGGGAAGGAAAGTGCGAAGACCTTGCTAGACTTTGCCCCTTGCTGGTGGCGCCCATGAAAGAAACATATACGAAATGTATACAATATTATTATTATGCCATGTTTAAAAGAAATGAAGGACGTTACAGGATTCCATTATAAAAGTTATACCACCGCTTAATAAAAAAACCAAATCAGTAGTTTCGATAAAAACATAGTCCATAAAATTATTTAAATACAGCCCAGAACCATACTACTCGTTGGCGAACCCGTAAAATAAAAATAATATGACCTGCAAAATCTGGAAACCAATCAAGCGTTTTCTGAGAATTTTGAACATTTCAATTATTACGCAGAAGTGCATCTAACCGCCATCTATCGCCAACTTTGTTAATTAATAGTTTTTGTTATGAATATTATGGCGTAAAAATTCCATCTTAAATTTATTTTTGTTAAAATTTATTTGGTTCTCCATATTAATTTTATTCTTTGTTTCACTACAGGGTGATTCACATAAGAACCGACATAGAGCAGGGGCATATAGGGGGTCCCAAAATATGGCAATTTAACGCAACTTACCTCTATACCAAGTTGCTTCCCTAAGGAATTATAGGCTTTGAAAGTGAAGTTATAAATTTTGAAAAAATCAATATCTCCGTTATTCTTGAACTTACAACAACCAAATTTGGTACACTTTGTGGATGTATTTAGGGCGTTACTTGACAGTAACAAGAGTTTAATTGAAATTTGTAAAGGGGGTATACTGGGTGGCGCACCATTAATATTCAACAGAATTTTGTTAACCCTTGATGGATTTTAAAAATCTTTGCTTTGTTTTGTGGGCAATTCAATTCTTAAACTTTTCTTACTCTAGTAATTTTTCGAAAAAACTCATCATTTTCATCAAAAACTCGAATAACTTAAAACGCGCGCTCTAGGTGTGTTATTTAAAATCATCGAAAATTCAAAAGTTGGCTATGAAAATAAACGTCAAACTTGACAATGAAGCAAGTAAGTTGTTCAATTAAGTAATTGTTGTTTGAGTGTTTTTAAAATAAACGGGAAGTTTTCTTTTAACTAGCAAGTTGACATGCTGTTAGTGCTAGGTTTTTGTGAAGGAAACTGTAGAAGAAGTGTAGAAGAATATCGTAGAAGATTTCCTAACCGTATCATTCCCCATAGAGAAATATTTTCTAATGTTGAAAGACGAGCTAGAGAAACGGGCAAGTTTCTCAATAATACTCGAGAACGTGCTGTCGCACTCAGGCCACAAGTTGAGGTAGCCATTTTAAATGCTATTCAAGATGATCCACATATTAGTACTAGGAATTTATCTCGACAAATTGGTATATCGCAGAGTTCTGTGCATCGAGTTATCCGTCGCAATCTACTACTTATCATGTACAAAAAGTCCAAGAACTTTTACCCGGAGATTTGGTTCAACGTGTCAATTTTTGTCAGTTTATTCTACATCAAGATAATAACTTCCAAAAGAAAATTCTTTTTACGGATGAGGCGACTTTCACTCGCAGAGGTATCACAAATCTCCATAACTATCATGAGTATTCTGACGTAAACCCACATGCAATAACTCCTCGGCATTTCCAACGTGAATTCAAAATTAATGTTTGGATGGGAATTATTGATCGATATTTAATTGGTCCTGTTGTTTTACCGAATCGGCTGAATGGTGAAAATTATTTAGAATTTTTACAAAACACCCTTCCGTATCTACTTGACGAGGTACCTTTACAACTAAGGTTGCAACATTGGTTTATGCACGATGGAGCACCGCCTCATTTTAGTATGAACGTAAGAAATTTTTTAAACCACCAGTATCCCAATAGATGGATAGGAAGAGGAAATAATTGCCCACAACGTTGGCCCCCAAGATCACCTGACCTGAACAAATGTGACTTCTTTCTGTGGGGAACGTTGAAAGAATTTGTGTATTCTTCGCCCGTTGTGTCTCAAGAAGAATTATGGAATCGCATTATTCATAAATGCACATCTATTAGGAATAATCAACAGTTATTAGATAGGGTGGATTTTAATTTTCGAAGAAGAATAAATTTATGCGTAAGAGGAAACGGCGATCATTTTGAACAATTTCTTTAATTTATCGATAAACAATTGTTTGTTCTGGTTGTTGTTTAAGTTTTTTGTGTTTATTTTGGTTAGTTGTTAATCCCAGTTTTTCACATTTCAGTATCTGTACTTACTTTAAGTTATTTTGTTACGTATCTACATAATAATTTGCCAGCCAATTCCTACTGATCACATTAAATGACCTACTTTCTTGTTTGACGTTTATTTTCATAGCCAACTTTTGAATTTTCGCTGATTTTAAATAACACACCTAGAGCGCGCGTTTTAAGTTATTCGAGTTTTTGATGAAAATTATGAGTTTTTTCGAAAAATTACTAGAGTAAGAAAAGTTTAAGAATTGAATTGCCCACAAAACAAAGCAAAGATTTTTAAAATCCATCAAGGGTTAACAAAATTCTGTTGAATATTAATGGTGCGCCACCCAGTATACCCCCTTTACAAATTTCAATTAAACTCTAGTTACTGTCAAATAACGCCCTAAATACATCCACAAAGTGTACCAAATTTGGTTGCTTTAAGTTTAAGAATAACGGAGATATTGTTTTTTTTCAAAATTTATAACTTCACTTTCAAAGCCTATAACTCCTTAGGGAAGCAACTTGGTATAGAGGTAAGTTGCGTTAAATTGCCATATTTTGGGACCCCCTATATGCCCCTGCTCTATGTCGGTTCTTATGTGAATCACCCTGTATATCCTTTCAAATACCAATAAAAAGAATGTTTTTAATTTTAAAAAACATTTTTTTGGTTAAAAATATATCTCTCTGTAATCGCTTGTAAACATATATGTTTTTTCCTTCTAATTACTTGAATATTATGTTTAATGTTTAAAATTATGAAAAAATATTTCAATAGGTTCTTATTTTTAAAAATCGATAATAAGCTAGCGCCCATTAACCATTTTTTTTATATAAAAAGTCATTTATCATTTTATATGCTTAAAGCTACCCCTTCACTTTTTTGGTAACAGACCGTTCGTTTTTGTGCCTCTTTTTTTGCTTGAATGTTTTCACCTACATTAAGAAAGAAACAAGTAAATATCAAGCTCACATAAAAAAAACCTATAAAACCGTCACTCCTTTTGAAAAAATCTCATGAATCATGTATGTAGGTGTCAAAAAAACATTCTTACAAACCTTTTAACTGTCTGTATATACGGGAATATAGTGAAAATATTGGGATCACGGAAATTTCTATGAAAAGATTATTTTTTGCATATATTTGCGAAGTTGAAGAACTGCTATTTGGCCGAGTGATGTTTTATTTCCGTTGTTATTTCTATTGTGAAGGTATTACGTTTTTTTTATTACGAACTGTAGTTAAAGTTAAGCAATCCAAAAGTATTTTTTTTTATTTCGATCTTTTTATAGTTATATAGCATAGCCCCCAGAAAGTCTAGATAGCGTTTGGCGAATGCTGTCAATAAAAAAAAATGGCCCCATTCAAGCTGGCCGCCATGATAGGTAGATTTATGTTTTGGCTGCACTAATTGTTAGTTTATAGGTAGATTTATGTTTTGGCTGCACTAATTGTTAGTTTATAGGTAGATTTATGTTTTGGCTGCACTGATTGTTAGTTTGTGTGTTCTGTAATATGTAAATACCGATAATATGTACTTTGTTATTAGTTATAAGTGTGAGACGCACAATTTCAAATTAGGAACAAAACTTTGACAAACCTATTTGATTATCCTAGATCTGTTCAGACAGGACCGATTTTATACATTTTCTCGTTTTTGAAATGTTATTTTCACTTGGTTATAAATAATTTATTGGATAAGTGTTCTGTGTACGTACATATTGCTATGAGGATTATAGAGAAATTCAATAAGATTTATGTAATATAATTCAATTTACAAGTAAACCATCTGTTCCTGTTTAACAATATAGCAATATGGAGACAACACCTACATTCAATGTCAAATGTACTATTTAAAAGAATGTGGTTATCCTTTTATATTTTAATATGACAATAAAAACTCAAAATTTATAGTTAGGAAAGGTTAGGTTAGGTTGAAAATGTGTGGGATGATCTCATCGTCTTACACTGCGACCCAGATGGCTTTATTGTGGCTCATGACTAACTTATAGTTCACCGTACAAGCCACACCTTTTGATGAAGGTCATGGTTGAATTGGGCCAGACTTCTTTAAAGTCGGTAGGCTCCAGTCGGGTAAATCCGAATATCTGGAACCTGGTTCTTTCCAGAGCGGAGCAGGTACATAAAATGTGCTCTGCAGATTCGTCCTCCATGCTGCAGAATCGACGTCTGATGTTTGTTGCAGACCTATCCTTCTCATGTGGTTGTCCAGACGGCAGTGTCCTGTCATCAGTCCAGTGAAAATGCGTAGATCTTTCCTATACTCCATTCTCGGATGTGAGCAGAGGCGTTCATAGAAGGGTTGGCTATAAACGCCTTCGAATGGGTTAGCTCTCCAATTCGTGAGTGTTGTACCCTCCGTCCATTTTAAGATAATTCCTTTGGCAGTGCTTTTTGCAATGCCCAGGAATGGTTCTGGTCCTATGAACACATATTCGGTTCCTCTTTTAGCAAGTGCGTCGCCGACTTTTTCGTTGCCCTCCACACCACTGTGTTCCGAAACCCAGATCAAAGGTACTTAGTTCCGGGCACCGAGGTAGTCTAGTTAGGGAAAAGTTATTTTTTAAAAAAATTGATAGATTATAGTCTATTTGAAAATGAATGATAGCAAAATTATATAAAAATATACTTTGGCCATAAAAACTGTGCTATCATTCATTTTCAAATAAACTATAGTGATAATTTGATTTAATAGAGCGAGTATAAGATCACACCTGTTAGAGAAATTGGGGCATAGGGAAGAGATTATGAAGCAGGTATGCAAAGTCGTTGCAAAGGATAAATATATAGAAGTTATTTTAAAAGCTGTATAAAAAACTAGTGGAAACAACAAATGCAGTTGTTGCTTATGATGTTTATTTTCTGTTATATGCGTTTGAAATCCGAAATAAATTTCGACAATTTTAATGTGTCGACATAGCCCAATATCAACCCTAGAAAACAAAGACCCAGGAAGCAAGAGAGAAAGCATAATTTCCTTAAACTAGGTAGGAGATTTTTTTGTGACCATGCTTAAACCTAACCGTAGGAGGCTTTTATATTAATATTTTTAGACATAAGATTAATATTTTGGAAATTAAAAATGAGAAGAGTTTAAGTTCAAGGTCAATATTAATTTATACTTTGGAATGTAAACAACTAAACAATAATTCAAACCAGTTAAATAAATAATTATAAAATACATCATACTATAATTTTAAACTTTAGGTATTTATTTATTTTCGTCATTTTTCATTTTGTTAAGCTCTTATACGCGAAGTCGTATTACCACTCCATGTTGTTGGGTAACAGATTTTCCCTAGCAATTGCCGCTAATGTCAATATTTTAGGCAAGCTGTACAAAACATCTTATTTACATCACACTTAACAGGCGTACCAGTTAAATTGAGTCGAGATAACTTTCATACTAATCCATACATACAATAACGCGAAGTAACCTACGAAATTTTGATTATCACAAGTGGAGAATTGCTGATTTGAGGTATTTCTTCCAACTGAAAAGCTAGATTGTCTTTATGTAAAATATGTAAGTATTTAGTATAAGTTTTGGTGAGATGTCCATTTTGTTTAAAATATTTGTTACTGGATCATTCACAAATAAATCACAATATATATTTTTACATGTTAGTTTGGTGTAATTAGGTTATCAGACCCTAAGATATACTAGCGAGTAGAACTTTAGTTTTAAGATTGCAACCCTAGTTAAGTTAGGTAATAACAAAATTATTCATTTATCAGATTGTAATATTAATAAATGCCCCCCCCCCCTTATGGAGTGTTTTTTTTTTACAAAAATAAAAATTAATGATATTTTATAAATATTCTATTTTTAAAATGCTATAGTGAACTGTTTTTAATCTTTTAAATATTATTAAGTTTTCAAAATTATTTAAGATTTCATTTAAAATTTTGAGAAATGGATGTGCCTGGTCTAAAGCGTTTATTGCTAAAATATATCCGGAAAAGGCGTTTACGAATGTTTTTATTTCGGTATTAAGATCATTAAATTATTTGAGCCATTTGTATTTCGTTTTGCTTTATTAAAGACTATTATTGTAATCTTCAATTAGTTTAGATTATTTAAGTTAGGGATATCTATTTATTTAGCGTATTTGCTATATCCTTTTGTTTTGAATTTAGTAAGACAATAGCGTCGTCATATCTTTTGCCGTCTTCGGCGTCTAGGTTTCCTGAAATACTTTTAAATATAGTACCTAGACCATGTAGGATTTCTCTTTTACGTCTTTTATTAGAATTAAGGTAATTTAAGTTTTTTTCGCAGTTTTATTTCAAAGAAGATTGAATTTATGGTATTTTTAAGTTTGGATGTGAATACCGTATTTTTATTTTCAATTGTTAAAATTATATTTTCGAATTGATTATTTATTTTAACAAGTTCGATTTTGATAGGGTCTAAATCAAAATAATGGATAAAAGAATGGTATGTGGATTGTAATTCAGCATATCCTAATTTATAGTTAAAATTTTAGGGTTGGATTTCAGACTAGTGATTCTAATTTCTTGAGCTGCGATAATTGTAGCCCTAGTAAGGATAATGCTGTAATTAAAATTATTTTTACATGGAGTAGAAAAAACTTTTTCAAGTGAATTCAGATCTTTTTGTTTTTTATTTTAATAATTTTTACTTTGGGACGCTACTTCTTTATAAGACGAAGACAACCGAATCGTGGACCAACTTTGCTGCGTGCTCCACATTCTTAATACGCGAGGATGCCAGGATCAGTCGTTAAAGGGTTGTGAAGGTTTTGATCAGTTTTCTATTTTTTTAACATTTTTAGTTATAAGAGGTGTAGCAATTAGATAACGAGAATTTTAAATTTTAAAACATTTATTTAATATTTACAATAATTTATGCACCCATTCCTTCACAGTACTCTCCTCCGAGTCTTACATACTTGGTCCAGCGTTCTTACCATTTCTGGAAGCACCCCTAAAAGTCTCCAGAAGTTAGGTTCTTCAACACCGACGTTACGACACGTTTAATGTCCTCCAAATCCTTATAGCGATGTTCTTTTATTGATTCCTTCAACTTTGGAAATAGCCAGAAGTCCAGTGGAGCCAGATCAGGGCTCTACGGGGGTGGGCGAGCGTTGTTATGTTCCTACTGGTCAAAAACTGTTAAACTTTTAATGATGTGTGAGCAGGCGCATTGTCATGGTGAAGGACCCAACCATTTTTGGCTAATTCCGCCCTCACACGAGACACTCTTTGACATAATCGCTTAAGAAGTTCAACGTTAAATATCGAAGTCACCGTTTGTCCTTGAGGAAGAAATTCTCGGTGCACAATACCCGTTTTATCGAAGAAAGTTGTAGGGGCACCTGACCTTGCATCGTCTTGCGTTGATTCTCGGCGTGATGCAAAACGTTTGGCCCATTCGTACACACGTGTTTTTGATAAACAGTCACTACTGAACACACGTTGCAATTTACGAAACATTTCCGCGGTTTTTCGCCAGATTTCACTAGAAACTTGATGATAATTCGTTGCTCGTTTTTCACGTCACACATTTTTGTACGTCACGACAGTACACTACTAACTTTAAAAAATCGCAGAGCACAAAATATTACACCGATCACTATCAAACTTGATAGAGTTGTGTATAATCTCGTGAACTTTACGTCTTACCACTATAGGAGCTAGAAATAAATTTCCGTTATTTAATTGCCACACGTAAGTTCATTGTTTTTTATAAGCTCCGATACTCATTTGTTTGTTATCTGTCTCAATTATATCATCAATTTCATGTTTGTCGCAATTATCAATTATGTATTCATTAGTTAAGTTATAGCTTTCAAAATTATTCTCAACTAGAATACTTTTAATTGGGTCTAATACAGAAAAATTTATTTCTTCGCTGGAATTATTATAAATTTTGACAGTTGCCCAACCTTTCATTAAAATTGTTAATGTACTCGGTATTATGCAATTACCGATAATTTGCTCTGGCACTAATATTTCTCCGGATTCAATACTGACGGGATTTTTATCCTCGAAACAGAATTGCCGGGCAATAGTATCGGTTTATTAATTGGCAAAGAAATATCATTATTTGAAATTATTTGCGCGTTTGGCAAATCAATATGAATATTCAATGAATTTAATAAATCTATTCCTAATAGTTCATCAAATATGCAATGAAATTTGTATACAAAAAAATTTATATCCTGTTTTGTTTGGAATTCTGGGAATGTCGGAATGATTACTAAAAGAAAAATATGATTGGAGGGGCCAAAAGCTGTTGAAACAATGAATGATTCCTCTATTTTAATTTTACTAGTTACCCCTGTGTCTAGTAAAAGTTTTAAAGGTAAGTTATTTATTGCAATATAAGGGCATTGTCCTTTATTAAATGAATGATACAATTCTATAATTTTTTCAAATTTGAGAGGCTCTATAACTGAAAAATTTGGTTTATAATTGCCAAAAGTAGGGTCGACAATTTCGTACTGCTTACAAAATCGTTTGACTTATCTGGTAAATCGCAAATTTCAACATTATTTAATTCTTTGGTTACCCATGTAATATTTTGGGGTAATAGATATCTAGTATTTCCAGAAATTTGATGGGAAGTCGTACTCATTGGAGTAGGCGTAGGTAAATTATTTGCATTAAAATTAGGATTTGGTTCCCAAGCGTTTTTTTTTTTTTTGGGGGGTTCAAAGACTTGTCGGTTTGTAAAAATCTTTGATTAGCTACTGTCTAGTTTGAATGTTTACAGTACCAGTAAGAAACGAATCTCTATAATTACTATTATTGTTTCTGTAATACCTAGTGCTAGGTTGTTTAAAATTAAGAAATGAATCGAAAGTATTTAAAGTGTGTAGGTAGAGTTTTATTGATAAAACTCAGTAATATTAGTCTGAGCGCGTTCAGCCTGTTAGGCCATCATCAGAGACACTACAAAAAGAGAAAAAACGGAGCTATAACAATATAATCAAATCGTGATATTCCTGAACATTGAATAAAAAATAAAACATCTTGAAAACTTACTCGTCAATAAATGTAGAAGAAGCATGAAAATTAATATATAACTAGATTAAAAAAGGGTTGCCACAATACGGTCCCTGTTCTCCACCATAACTTAAGGCTTGAGTCGTAAGAAATAACAGAACCACTCCTAAAAGGTAGTTGCAATTTAAGAAAAAACGTGGGGGTTCATCCCAACATGTAGAAATAAACAATCTCACCCGTTCAAAGGTAGAGAAAGATAAAAAACTGTACTTCGGCATGAAGCCAGCTGACTCGTCCAAGTCGCTGCCGAGAGGCGGAGGCAAGTTGGGGCACATAAAATTAGTTTGTTGATTATTAATAAATTTTTTATTTCTTTTAGAAATTGATTGCTATTGGTTCGGCGATAGTTTTGAATATTTTTATTAGTTATTCTGTCTATGCTGGTGATCAAGACTTTTTACTGAAATTTGAGAAAGATTGCAACTAACAAAGTAGCTTTATAATTTTTAATTTACAAGACCATTCTATTTTATTGATATTATATTGCTGTTTCTGAAATGCTAATTTGTTGTACTAAAATTGCAGAAACCACTGTTTTGTTCTCTGAAACTAAATTATTATATAACTTAGTTTTTATAATATTCTTACAGCAAAATTATAAAATAGTTTTCACTATAACTATAAAATTGTTACAAAACATTTATAAAACTATTCTATACATTTCAGCTAATAAAAGTAAATTGCTCTATAGTGATTCTATGTTGTTGTTTTGGAAACTCCCCCCTTTGGATGTCGAAAACCCCCTTACCGCCCCATTCACCCCCCAAGACATCCAATACGCCTGCCAAGCAGGCAAAAAACACGGCCTCCGGGCCTGACTCCATCCACAGGAGAACGCTGAAGCATCTTCCTGAAACCATCTTTCCCATCCTCACTCTTATCCTAAACTCCTGCCTCTCCCTATCCTATTTTCCACTTGCCTGGAACACCATTTTGATCCCCAAACCAGGCAAGGACCCCAAATCCCTAAATTCATACAGACCCATCTCTTTCATATCAGTCCTAGGTAAACTCCTCGAGCTTCTGCTCAAGGAAAGAATCTGGGAATTTTGTGAAGAGAGAAACATCATACCATAATCCCAACATGGTTTCAGACCCCACCACTCCACCCAAGACGCAATCTCTTCCCTCCATACTACCGCTGTCACAGCGGTAAAACTCCCAGCATATCTCCTCAGCCGTTCTCCTTGATGTTCAAAAGGCCTTTCACCAAGTCTGGCATGCCGGACTAGTCAAAAAACTTATGAACATAGGTCTCCCCCCCCAAATCACCAAACTCATACACTCCTACCTCACTGACAGAAAAATCACCGTCAAAGTGGGCAACTCCCTATCTGACACGTTCACCCCCACTAGCAGGAGTCCCACAGGGCTCCGTCTTGGCCCCTCTCCTCTATCTCATCTACACACACGACACTCCCCCCCAAACCACCCCACATCCAAATGCCTGCTATATGCAGACGACACAGCTCTAATTTCGGTAGCCAAAAACTCTAACCAACTAAATATTCGAACCCAAAATCTGTTGAACCAGTACTCTCACTGGTGTAGCAGATGGAGGGTCTCATTAAATCCACAGAAAACTCAATTTATTGTCTTCAAACACCCTAATTCCAAAAGAACCTCCCAGAACCCCCAACTCGTAAACGTAAATCTCCTGGGAGTCAGGCTCGCCCAACAGACTGAAGTCGATTATTTGGGTGTACGATTTTCTCGTACACTTAACTGGTCCTCTGACGTCCAACGCACTCTTGACAAGATGCGAAAGCGAGCCAGTCTCCTTGGAGCTTTGTGCGGGCGAATGGGGCGCTGTAACCCTGACACCCTTATTCACACTTATAACTCCTTCATCCGACCCGTTGCCGAATACAGAGCTATACCCTATGAAGTACTTCCCACACACCTGTCACACAAATTCACCACACTCGAGAGACGTATTCTCAGACGCTGCCAGTACCTCCCCTATCGCTCCCCCAGCGGAGAAGTCTCCCCTAACACCCCCATCCTCACACGTTTCCAGACCCTCAGGAAACAGTACGTCTCTCGCACGCTAAAAGGCACAAACACTCACTCCCTAGACACACTCCGAACCCCATGGCGCCCCAACCAACTCCCTCTCTTTCGTAAACCGAAAAGAAAAATGCCACAGCCTAATCTAAAACTCCTCACCGACGCCCAAGACCTCCCCCTCACCGCTGAACTCCAGGATCTGCTGGAATCAGCCCCGCTGAGCATAAGATAAACCCTTCCCAATTACTTAATTAGAAAATCTCAAAACTATGTACAATATCGTGGTTTAGGTTTTGTGGTTTTCCTAAATCATATTCCCCACCTCATACTTGGACTTGTCCATATATGGGGTTGGAAATAGCAAAATTGGCGATATTCTTGGGGAACACAACCTGCCACACAGGTCCCACACACGCGCACAAGTATTAGGAAATTAGCTAGCTAGGTTACTTTGTAATCAGGGCAGACCACCCTGAAAAGGAGGATAACTCCTATAGCAGGGAAATAGGAAAATAAAATGTCCTAGAAAATGTAAAATACTTAAGATTACCAGTAATAAATAAAAAAAAAAAAAAAAAAAAAAACTATTATGCAACAAACCATGATGAATTTGTTTTGTAGGAATGACTTATATAGCTTAATTATTGTATCACAGTTGTTTTTATTGCAATAAATATTTTATAATTATGATTCTGTCTTAAAATAACTTCCTAATAGCTTTGAATATTTAACAAAAATTTAAGATAAAGCTAAATCTACTGTCGGTTTTACTAGTGTATAAGACAAAACCAATGTTTATGAAAGATTTTTTAACATTAGTAATATTAGCATAATCTTATCAGTAAAAAAATCGAATTACATAAATTTTATTTTTGTTTCACACTGAAAAAATATTAGAAATATGAATCAAACTCGAGGCGCTTAAAAATATAGTATTGTGTGTGCTATATAATCAACAGTAATTCTTGCTGGGCATCCAAAATCGGTATTGTGGGTCATATATTATGTCTAAACCGCGTTATAGATATATATCAGGTAGATATTGCCATTTTACTATAATCGCCTTGAATTTACCTTTTATGACAAATCTAGAATTAAATTGTTTTCACCAGATACATTTAAAAAACTAAAATGTTACCGATTTTAAAATGCAACATAACCGTAAAATTGAAAATTTATAAAACAGTTATAAAAGTTTAAAAAAACATTTGTTTAAAGTATGTGTAAATGTGTAGTAACTGTCCGGTAACTGCATTTAACAAATCTTATACAATTTACAAATGAACCAAATAGTTCTGTAATGTTGCGCCCATTTTGTGTCTATTACTGTTGAAAGAACGTTCCGGAAATGTTCTAAGCTAATATTCTGTTTTATAAATTTTGTTCTGTAAACATTT